>KI915042.1:13616780-13979957 GCA_000473445.2 Anopheles farauti
AAAGGGCGATGATCTCGCTCTCCTTCGGCCTCTCGGGTAGCTGCGACATGTCGATGCGGAGAGTGTTCTCCCATCCCTTTTCCGTCGGCATCGTGATACGAAATATTGAAGGTGTCAGTGTATGTGACACGTTAGCTCGAGGAAGTTTTAATAAACACGACCGTTGCCTACAAGAGTCAGAGTCGTACTTCTGCTTAGAAAAAAAATGATGCGAATGTTTTCAACTGGAGAAATTTTCAGAAAAAAATGCTAAATCCATATTGTTATTCCCATGAATTTAAACCGTTGTGGGGTAACGGTGATATTTAAAAGCGAGCCGTTAGAATTTCGTTCTCTGCAAACATTCTGCATCCATGTTTTATGGCAGTGAATATTTCCACGTTTCCAAGAACGTGTTTTCTATGCAACTGGCTTAAGGGCTTAACAATATTTACATTGCTTACTTCTGACGCAAATAGCGAATTCTAGCGTAGCACAGCAGATACCGAAAATCCTAATCAGCTCTCGTGCTGTTTGGGGGCTCGGACAGCATTTGGGGAGATTAAATTCAAAATCCAAATTAAATCCAGATTAAATAAAAAAATTGCACAAAATGAACACGGCACACGGCGAAAAATCATTAACTATATTTAAATAATGAAATGCTCGCTTTTTAACTGATTTGCAATGTACAATCGTTGCATTTGAGGCATGAAACATTACCGATCTTACTTGAGAGTTGAGCATAGTCAATGTAACACAGATTTTAATTAATTTTACATGCAATAAATGTTGTCTGCATTCCCGATTGTTGCATGATTTTCTATGATTTTTTTGTTAACATATAAGGAAAGTAAAATCATTTTACTGCAGAGGATTTTTTTTAGTAAGGACCACAATAATTATGATTAAAAAAATACCAAGACAGTATTTATGTAGTCACCACGTTTGTGATAATTATAGCCTTTTTTTGCAGCCTTGGTACCGGGACGAAATTGTTCACAGTTGTGTAACATAATATCCACGGATCAGATCGTTTTCAGAAAACACAGAAAACATGGCGCGTTAAGAGTACGCATATTCTCAAATATCTTTAATTAACAGCGAAACGCTTATCTTATCGCCTGCCCTTACCTGTAGTTGGGCGCAAACTATACAATCGATAAGCGGCACAGCCATGATCTCTTCTCGCATTACAACGCCACCGGTACAGGGACGAGAAAAGGGAAGAGAAAACATAGCACACCATGTCACAGAATCCACCCGCTGCGCAATACTTGCGTTCGCGGCGGTATGTGCGTGATTTTTCGGCGATTTCGTCACTTCGCCATTGAACGCGAAACCCGGGTAGGGAAACGAGTCTTTCGACTGGCGGCAGATTTTGTTTGATAATTAAAATTCTTCGCCACGGTATGAGAATGGAAGGAGCCAAAAAAAAAAAACAGCGAACGAAAAGTTTCCTCACCGTATCAAGTATGCAAAGTACCGGGGCTCGACATTTCGACAACCTTCGCCCAACGGTTCGTCGACAAGGGCAGAGTGTGCTTCGTGCGTCCAACAAAAAAAAAGAACATTGGAGCATTGGAAGGCGAAAGAAGTATATAAAACCACTCCACACAGCGAAGGAGCAGGAGGCTTCACGCAATCCCACCGTACGCTTCTCGAACCAACCCGATCAGTTCCGGCACGTTGATCCCACTGCACGCTGATCTGTCGTGGCGTTGAAACCTTACACCAATTTATTAATTTGACGACGGCCATAAAGTATCGAAATTAATATTTTCACCCGCGCCGCGGCGCTTATCGACTGGTTTCGGGTGCCGGGACCGAGCTCGGGATTGGGTTTTCGAAAAGCAATTAGAAGCAGCGGAACCAGAAACGAACAAATCGAATCTTCACAGCTTCTTTCGGCGCTACGATTAAAGGCCACCAACCGTAGAATGGGGCGCGCAATAATTCACCAACGCCGTTCGACGCCTCAGCGATCAAGATAATGCGAATGCATATAATTCGCACCAAAACGGCCGCGTTACTAGTGATGTGCCACAAGGGATGTGCTAAGCTGAAGAGTTCCATTAAAGAACTAATTGATTTAAATTGATTTTTTTTAAATAATTTTGGACAATGGACAAAATCAAGAGTTATACAGTAAATAATGTTTAACTCTTGATTTCAATTCTATCAAAGTTGGTCTATTTGTACGTAATTTCGAACATTTTTTTTTGGTTTAAATTAACAGAGGTTATTATTACTTTTTCGATTTTTTACATTTAATCTTGATTTTAATCTCCAGAATGTTTGTCCAAAGTAATTGATCAAGGTCTAGAAAATTAAATGATGATTTGAATCCTTTTTGCAGGCTTGAATAACTCATCATATCTCCTTTCGTAACGAGTTGAAAAGCACATCACTACACGAACCGCTTGTTTATGGTGCTTCACGGAGTCGCGCGCGGCTTTATCACCGTGTAGAATGTGTTATTTAATCACCTGTCCCGGTCGGTGCTGTTGTTTTTCCCGGAGCCCATCATCGAACAGGTTGTTTCCACGGTGAGTCGAACCGGTGCGGGACCCAAAAAAAAAACTCGAAGCTTTACGGTGGTCCTGGCCACGAAACGGAGCTGCCATATGCAAAACGCCCCGAAATGGGCAGTTTTGTTATTTGCAAAACGCCGCCGCGTTTAGTTCTTGACGATCACCGAGCGTAGCGTCGTGGAAAGCATAGCGAATACGATTTAAACCACACAAATCATGATCGAGCTCTTGCAGCTCCGTTCTTCTTCTTCCTTCGCTCGTGGATGGAAACGAAAGAAGCACTAGCGTTTTGTGTTTGTCGAGTTTTTTATTCTCTCTTGCTTATAAACGGCGAGGAATTTTGGTCGGTGAAGGTTCCAAAAATGGAATTAATTAGTCGACCGGGCGAAGGGGCTGCATCTTCACCCGAAACCCGAGCGGCTCGGGAGCAGAGATTGGGATTTTTATTCGCTTTCGATCGTAAACCGCTGGTGCCGCGAATGTGTGTCAGGTTGATTGCCGCCGTAGTGGAACCGCTTTATCAGCCTGGGAGTGATTAGTTTAGCTAATGCTAATTTATGGAAAGTAGAAATGGATTCGTTTATTTTTTATTTTTTTCCCAAAGATCATTGCGGTGAGAAATGAATATGACTTATCGCAGTTCATGCTGAAGAAAGATACGTTAAAATATTATTGTAAAGGCGATCCTTAACAGTATAAAGATAAAGAATGACCCCAAACGAACGATAGCAACGACTACAAGAAAGTCGGCCGGCGGTCTGACGCCAAAAAGCTGCACCGCACACATTCGCAGATTGCTTACGGCGCACACAATTCTCATGGTTGCATGGTGGACCGCGATGCAGCCACCACCGTTCGAAACGTGAGCCCTTCACCTGGTACCTTTCGCGGTGGAGGGTGGAGAAAGAGTAGGAGAGGCCCGGCAAGAAAAGAAAGGCGCGCGCTTGCATAAATGACCCCGCAGAAATGTGCCGATCTGGGCAGAAAGGAAAAAAACGTACCGAAAACCCACCACCACCCACCATTCCACCCCGTCCAGTGGGTCCGATTCGCTTAAACCGGCCGCTCAACCGTTGTCGGAACAAATTAGTCAACGGCGTCAGTGGAAAAATGGTCGATAACGGCGAACGAAACAAAAACAAAAACAATCGCCAAAATAAGAAAAAAAAACCCTCGCTGGTCGCGGGATGTTTGCGAGGATGTGCGGTTTTCAGGTTTCAAGAGCTAAAAATCTCAGCCTGCTGCTGGTCCCTCGTTGGGCGAGGAATCAATAATCTCGTGGTGGTGGTGGTGGTGGTGGGGATCTTAAAATCTGCCGCCCCGATATGGCGAGCCTTTCGAAATCACTCGTGAAAAAGGCTCGTATTACACGCCCGTCACGGTAAGCAGCGGCACTTTACACGTATTACACGGCCGTCGAACCGAAGCGTTTTGCCATCGGAACGCTATGGATTGGAAACGATAGCGAGGCGTAGTGGTGTTGGTGGGGAGGTGGAATAACATTTTAATTTCTCCCACCACCAGGCTAGAAGTTTCACCTGTCCATCGAACGTTTGGCTTCCACAAAAAGCGATCGCCTAAGACGACGTATTTTTTCCCATCGGTCGACACGCAAACGACACCGAACACACTGCTAGAACACCCCGAACGGGACCGAAGAAACGTGGTTGGATTTAAAAAAAAGGCCAGCTTATGATAATGGAGTGGACATCGGCAGCAATACCGCAGCACACGGTGGTTTCGGTCTGTGTCTTCTGGGATGATGGTTTTGTTTTTCTGCTCCCGCTCGAGCCGGGAAGCTGTTCGAGATGGTGTGTGATGTTTTATTATCAAACGCTCATTTTTCATCGGTCATAAAGCTGTTTTAGGTTTCTTTTTGACAATTGTGTTAATTTATGTAGCTGAAAGTTCTTATACAGGGATGGTTTTGTTGAGTTTCTTCTTGTATTTCTGATATTGAATTGAATTAAAAACAGTCATTTTTAGTTCATGTATAGATTGTTTCTCGTAGCAGTTGTTTGATTAAATGTAAATTTACTTTTACTTGAATTTATGTTGTAAGTTGATAAATGAATAAATTTTCCAACTAACGATTTCCAATATTTTTTATGTAAGTAACTGACGTTTTCCAATATATATGAAATAATTCATTCGATTCAACTGTGCTTACAATCTACTTGAATGATTTCATCTCTTTGTAAAAACTGAATTTTTAAAATATATGTTTATCTGAATGATTTAAATATAAATAACTGTATTCATAATTCACATAAATAAAAAGAGTGGAAAAATAAATTATAATAACCACTGTCTATCTAGCTTACCAATTCGCCAAAAGTTCCACGAAACATACAACAATCAAATTAATTTTCCCATCTGAAAATTATCCCCAGAAAATCGCCTCACCTGGAACGAAAAAAAGAGAAAACAAACATATGGACACAAGATTAGTCGTTTGTTCAGTTGTAAAAGCCCGCAAATGGCTCTTCGAAAATCGAAGTAACGAGAAAAGGCAGTGTCGTTATATGGAAAAGAAAGAAATGATGTTTTCACGCCGATCGCAACGATTTCCACCAGCTGTGAGAACGAACCCCACAAGTTGCATCTCTGATTGGTTCGTTTGTTTTTCCTTCGAAAAAACGAAAGAAAAGAAAATCACCCTCTCCACTTCACCCTCCCGTAATGGCTTAATCGGCAACCGGTAACCGTTGCGATGATGGTGGAGAATTCAATTTGGCTTACATTTTTTTTTTTGACAGGTTGGCTGCAGTAGGGGAATCAATCGGCACCGTTTCGCGTGCTCAAATAGTTGCAGATGACTCCGGTTCCGGCTGTCACCGTCTGGCACCGAACACACGGGTAGCCGTGTTTGTGTAATTTTATTGTTCGGCTGGGCGAAGGATTCCCGGGCCCGGATCGAGGGAAGGGAAAATTCCAACACCAAAAACTCAACCTGTCGTCTTCGGCTGGGAGAAACAGGTGAATTTTATGGAGGCTGGCGATGGAGTGTCTCGCACCATAAAAGATGCAAATTTCGACCCGATCCTTAGGATCGAGCGTCTGGTCCAACGGGAGTGAAAAACCATCGACCGGTCGGGCAAGCGCACAGGATCGTATACCGTTTCGTGAGGGCAATAGAACAATGCCATAAATGTTTATTGTTTTACAGTGCGATCCCTTTCGAAGCAAACGCTGCCAACAGCACCGGCAGCAATTGCACTGCACGCACCATTAGAACGAAATTTCAAAGAGGCTCTTTTTTTTCTCTACCCACTCCTCCGGCCGGAGAAGGGATACAATTATTCTCCCGCACTCGACAGATTGTAGACACAGAATGTCATGTTTTATTCCTGCAATCAATGCCTGAAACAAACAAAAAAGCGAGTTTTCTCCCTAGGTAAGCACAAAGCTTGACAGGTGAGGAGAGATAGACGGGTCTTGTTCTTCTCGCACACGGAGCGGTAATTTAATCGAGATATAAAACAAAACCTTTTTGTTGTCGAGTGGAGAAAGAGACACACTCGAAGAGGCACCACACATGAAGGCAGCGTGTGCTTGTGTGGCGTGTGCGAGTGCTGGTGTTGCCACTAGTGTCGACGCCATCGCCGGATATTATGAAACTTGTCGTATCAGCACATGTTTGTCTTGTGTTTGTTTCGTTTCGGGGTTTTTTTTTGTTGCCTCGTTTGTTTCAAGTGCCCTTTACACGCCAGTGGCAGAATGTCGGACGGTTAACGCTGCGGGCCTGCCCGCTTGCGACAAGCGACCGGACCGGGACCTCCACCTACCGTCTCCGGATTTACAACACAATTTAATCGGAATCCGATTTTTATGCTGCATGAGGGTGGCAGCCGCTCGCGAACCCGAACCGGTGTGTCGGGCAAGCGAACGCAACGAAACGAGTGCGCACAGCACAAGGTGAGGTGAGCAAAAGCTGACGGAGCAAACATGATGATGTTGTGACATGGTGGCAATTTGCCGGTACGGTTCACCGTTTCACCGATGACCGATGCACGCCGTTGGTAATGATGCATCAGCAGCACCAGCACTACCGCCGTCGCCGCAATTACACGAGCCACGGCGAATGGAATGGAACGCTGGGAATGTTGTTTGTCGACGGCATGTTTAATCAATTTTATCCACCCAACAAAGGTGAGGGGGAGGAGGGGAAGTGTTGAAAATGGTTGATAGGCACGTTAGATGGCTGCATGATCGTGTGCTCCAGTTGCATTGGGATGTGCTGAGATTGAACTTGCAATTTCCATCATTACAGTCTCTGGCAGTCTTCGTCATTACTCTGAATCAGTACGAGAAGATAGTTTTGCTTGATTACTGCGATAGGGTCTGGTGATAAAATTATATAATGGTTCAAGAATCCATCTTGACGATGATAACGATCACAGTATATTCATAACTGAGAAGAGTTTCAAAATTTTAGCCTCAAACAGAGTTTAATTGTATTGCAAGAGTAGGTTGGACAAATCTAAGTGTAAAAAATTTGATTTTTTAAATCTTAATTTATAAGATTTCAAAAAGCATATAAAATTGTAGAAACATTTTGGATATCTTCAAAATTATACAAAAATTTCACCCTCGTTTGAGTTTTGTTAAGCTGGAAGCAAGAAAAACGGTGGGTAAGGAATTTCTTGTCATGCATTAATTTTTCTTAACAACCAACACCAACAGAACAATCGGTCTTTGAATATTGCTTCTGAGAAAACACGATCAAATAACAATTCCAACAACGATCACTTGTGGAAACAAAAGTTTCAGAACAACACAGCAGTTAATTACCCGCCTGGATGTGAGATACGTAGGTTAATTTGGTTTTATGAAGAGTTTGAGGAAATTTCATTATTAGTTCGATTTTTAAGGCGCTCATTCCCGACGACGGGCCGACGCGGGCCCTTATCAAACTATGGATGCGCCAGAACGCTCTCATATGCATAACAACCACCAAAACCCTCCGAAAAGATGGAGATAGAGGCCGTTTTAGACAATCCTAATAAACGATATCGTACCTCATCCTAATCGTACTTCATTAAAACCCGCTCCGGGATGGTTGGGTGAGACGGGAAGAAATCGAACGCAAACGCAACGAAACATTTCCCTCCCGTTCTTGTCATAACGTTGATTGCGTTTAATATCGTAGAATCAATCTTCGATCTTCGCAGCACCGCCGGTGCCGTCCAGCAGTTCTGATTAAACCATCGTTCGGCATTCTCAGCCGACCTTCGGTCGTAATTTCGATCACCTACGAGCACCTCGTACTACACTCGAGGTGAGTTTGAATGGGAAGAAAAAGCCTGACCGAAGCCCAAACTTCCATCACCCATCAGCGCGGCCGCTCATATACATATTCTCGGCGTTTGGCGTGAATAGGCGGCTCACCCAGCCGGACGACGCCCCGTTCAAACCAGTTTCCACGATCTCCACCGCAGGTCAGCAATTCACCTGGTAGGCCCCTGGGGTTGAGCATTCCGAACTATTTCGAATATAAATTAAAAGCATTTAATTATGAAACGAAAACAAAACGATAGCAGCAGTCCCATGCCAATTCGTCTGATCGACAGATCGGGCGGGGTTGAACCACGCAGCAAGCGTTTCAAAAACGAAAGGCAAGGTAAGGCAGCATCGGAGGAGGTCTCACCGCAGCTCACCCTGGGTCGGGATTGACCGGGCCCCTTCCCTGAATTCTCGAACCAGTTAATTTATAGTTCATGATTTCTCTATTTCCAAGCCCGCTGTGGTTTTCCGCTTTCCTGCTCTATGCGTTTCCCCTCGCCGACCGTCCGTGAACCGAACGCAGCATCCCCGGCCGCAGATCCATTAGCCGTCGTGCGGGAAGAGTTGAAGAGAATTCTTCGTCGGTGGACCCACCGGTTCGGAAACAGAAAACGAAAAACCACCGGCAACAAACATACCACGGGGCTTCGGTGTACACAATCACGCGAGCGATGTACGCTGATCCCAGGTGAGTCCCAGGGCGTCCCCCGGGCGAAATAGTACGCACGAGCCTCGCGAGCCGAAAATGGGTACAAATATTGTGCCTGGCACAATATTTGCTCGGGCCGAGATTAATGGCGCTCGGTGGGCTTGGTGGTTGGGCCACCAAATGGCATCGGAATGCCAGGCTCGGTATCGATCGGATAATGCCGTGTTTTACTTCAGCTATACACAAAGCGACAGTGTTTGTGAGCCGTCCGCCAGGAAGGTGTTTGAAGTATGGCGGCGAACCCTTTCGATCTAGGAACGATTTTTCAAACTACGCATCGATTCGGCACAATGATTAATGAGCGATTTGTTTTGCTCGGTCGATGATCGTTTGTTGCAATGATGGCCGACAAAAAACATGCGTCACAAAACAAGAAACTCAAGCCGCGAAAAACAAACTGCCCCGAGGGCTGTTCCATGCTGGTCCTTGTTTCCATGTTTTGGAAAAGGGTTTTGTCAGTTGTTACTAGGTGTGCTGGAAAGTTTAGGAAAAAAAATTTTCTATTACGAGTTTAAAATCGCTTGGAAACTTTACCAATTATTCCTGGACATTTTGTGAGTTGAAATTCCCCAAGCCCTGTATCTAATTGATTCCTAAATTCCAATATTTAGAGAGTAGAGAGAGCAGAAAATGTTTTCTATTTCAGTGTGCCAAGGTAGGAATCTTACCATAAACTGAATACTATCCGTAATTCTTGTGATTCGTTTCATAGTGAACTGTTCATAAAAAAATACTGTTACCACTATATTATGAAAAATTTTGTGAATACTTTAGCCGCAGGCATAAAAGCTCAGCTATGACTTGTCTATGTTTTGATCCGCCAAATTCTTTATAATATTTTTTGGTGATTTTTTCACAAGAACATTTCGTTCATGATGCTCAAATTCATGTTATTAATATACTTTTTTATGTACATTATTAATCCTTTTAATAGAACCAAAAAATGTGCGAATAATATTAAAAATATGTAAAAAAAACATGCACTTCAAAGATTGCTTTTTAACTCAAAACCGAGCAGGAAACTTAGTTCCGCACCTAACAACTCACTTGAAGCTCACGCTCCCAGCGAAATACCACCACAAGGGCTTGGCTTGTTGGACACTCCAGCGTTAACTAGCCACCATTAAACCAATGACTGCATTGCCACACGCGTGTACGATACGGAATGCTCATAAATCCACTCGCTCACGTTACGACGACCACACCTAACACAAACAGCGAAAATCGAGAGCCTTAGAAGCCCTTGTAAAGCGGGTAAAAGTGCGTCTAAAATATTACCCTCCAGATTGCGACTCATTACGCATAACCGTTGCTCGTGCCGTTGTTTTTCTGCTTTTTCCATATTTTTTTAATCTGACCCTGATAGGAGCATTTTGATAAAGTACTCCCGGCACCATCTGCGCGGGAAGCCAAAGTGTGTTCCCACCCAGGGCTCCCACGCGGGCTGGGAAATTGCTTTCCAATAAACGGTCGTTTAACTGCGCGCTTAGCTCCGACGGGCCAGCGTTTTCACGCTTTTCATAAATTTAAACCGATAGTTTTTCGTGGCTGCTTTCACGCCACGGCTGGGCCGAGGGCACAAGTGAAGATGAGGGCCACTCCGATTCGATCGATTCCGATCAATCTGTTTTTTTTGTATTTCACTCCCGTCTGTTCTACCTTCTTGAGGACGATTGGAATGTTCTGTTCTTTATCGTTCCCTGCTCTCGTTTGCTTCGTAACATCTGCGTTCGAACGGTGGAACGCTTCGGGTGCAAGCGTTCTGTGCGCTTCTCATCCCACTCGGGAGGCTAGAAAAACGGCAACCTTGAAGGGAAAATCGATTAATCACTCCCGTAGCTCACCTGCCCCTCCCGAAGGCGAGGTCGAGTGGTGCTTTAGAGATCACCCCTGCAAACGTCTTTGGAAGAGATTTTTCTACTGCATCGAATGTTATTGATGTTTTAAATCCCAAGCAATAGAAGAAGAGCGAGAGAGGGAGGGAGAGAAAATAAAAATCCCTATCCGACTGGTCAGTTTCTGCCTCTCGAACACCTTGGCATGATTGACGTGCAGTCTGTGAGAGAGAATTTCCCATTTGGCGAACGGGAAAAACGGCCGCTTAGCATGGCGCTTCACAAGCGCTCGATAAGCGAGGGATCGCTTGTACGCAACAACAAAGCCGAGCAGAAACAAAACACCCAAAGAAAGATCCAAGGAAGAAGGACCGATACAATAAAAGGATCATCGGACGCACCACGCCGAATCTCCAGCACTCAATCTCGACCATCAGGTGCCGATGATCGGCGCATTCCCACTTTTGCGGACGTTGCGATCCTACACCCTGCCGTTCGTTTCATTTTATTTTTGTTGAAAAGCATTTATTATTAAGTGGAAAGCTAAAAGCACACAATGCGTGCTTATCAAACATCACATTTCGTGAGTGATGTCAGGGGAAGGCCGAACCCAAATGGGGCCGCCGCCACTTTTGGCTTGACAGGTTCGTTCGGCGGCGGCGACGGCGGCTGATCGATAATAAAATTACTGTATTTTCGTTTCGGCCACCGAAACGAGCTGCATAAAACGGGGCCCGGGATGCTAATGATGCCTTGCGCCTGATGAGGTCGCGCCTGAACTCGGTCGGTTCAGCGACGGATGACTGCGGGGAATTTGCGTAAAACTTCGTCCGATCGATCGGCGTGGAACGATGGGGTCAGGAGGGAAAAAGAAAAAAGAAAATAAACACACCAAAAAATATCTTCCCCGCGAGTGAAAAATGTTGTTTGCCAGCAGGGCTAAAACCCTCTTTATCATCCACTCAAATCCATCAACGCGCGGAACAAAACGGAGGATTTCTTTTCTTCTTGCTACCTCCTAAGGCCACAATCATGTGCATCAAACTGAAGACGAGTAAAAAAAACAACAACAAATACACACACACTCATCCTGACCTCGCGCCCATTGGAAAACTAAAACGGAGAAGAATTTTATGTCGGACTTCTTAAATTAAATCTCAGAAGAAAATAAATTTTCGGGACGCCTTACGTCCCGGGCTCGGAACCCGATGTAGGTTTGAGAGATTGAAATCCTTTACGGATCGCTTTTCTTCCCCGGTGACACCGTTTTCGACCGTTTCTGCTTTTGTGTCCCTTTGTGATGCGGCACCTGATACCTCAGGGGGTTTCCTTTGTTTTCTGTTCGCACCGAGAATGCGTTTCGTCCTTTCAGTGGCTTTGGGATTGCGTTTTATACTCGACGACGCCATATTTGCTCTTGTTATGGTTTGACTTTAGTAGTGATGGCGCTGCAGAGACGTGTTGCCCTTTGAAACGATTTGAAACACTTTCGATTTGATGTAAGACTTTTAGTAAATGTCGAAAAAAAATGCCTCCAGCATTAAGCATCAATTTTTATCTCAAAATATTTTCAATTTATTAAAAATGAAACAAAATATAAACATATTTGAAGTAAAAGATTGGCTAAACGATAATAGTTAGTTAAACCTATTGTTAGTAGTATAACTTATTGAAACATCACAATTGTCATTATTGTCATTATTATCGTTATTATCATTATTTGATATTGGGACATAAACATGAAACGGTTTTACTTTTATCATGTCAATTGTTTGCTAGATTTCTAATACCCTCTCTATACTAACTGTTTGGCGTAGAAAATGCGTAGAACGAGTTGTAAAATAAATATCATTTTTGATTCACGAACATCTACAGCGCGAACGAAACACTTCACCCCAGAGATTCATCCTCCACACCCGAAGGAATGACCCGAAATCGTTTAATCGTGTGATTTCTGCAGCATCATCCGCTTTGGCGATCGAAGAAAAGCCCATCATGCCCGCGTACTCTCTCGTATAAAGAAGGAAAAAATCTCACGCCCAATCAAAAACACATAATTCCATTTAGAACTGGATCAACATCAGCCGCGATCGATCGATCGATCGGACGAAGCCCACTCCACTTCGCCGGGTCTTTCGGAGCGAATAGAAAAGAATATATCATTTCTCAAATAAATATTGACCCATCGCACCGGGACGCATTCGACGTGAGGTTAAATTTAGGTGGGGTGTAGTGGGAGTCCCGATGGGTGATTAGTGCCTCACGGCGGTCCAGCTCGGTGGTTTAGAAAATTGGAAACGGCTCCAAATTTCGCGCCTATTGTCGAAGGACTTCAGAATGGTTGAACTCCCAGAGATCGTTAACGCCACGCTATACGCTCCGGTCAAAAGGCTGACGCTAGCGATCGATGGCGGCACGAAGCGCAACATATCACAACCGGCCGGCCGAGAAGCCGAAGTGCAAAAGCCATTAGCGGCAGATAATTATGAAAAATCATTTATTATACTAACTCCTCAACGGTGCGAGGACGGTGGAAGCGAGAGGTTACAAACGATCCAAGCACACACCGGCACCGTTCAAGACCCCCGGGCTGACGTTGATCGAGAGCGCGGAAGAGGAGCTGGGCTTCTTTTGCAAGGGAGAGCACATGTATTCCGCATATTCTCCGGCGGCCCTCATGCAGATTCCGAAACCAGGTCCAGGTCCCCGCGGACGTTTGTTTTGTTTGGAGGTTTTGAGGTGTGTTTGAGGTGGGCAAATATTAACTGTCGCTCGTCGCAGAAAGGTTGCTCCTTGGACAACATGGCGGGCACGGCACGATGAGCACGAGCATTTGAGCCACATTTCTCACAGTTCAATAAGCTCCGATGCTACATTCTCGTGTTCCCGGTCCAACACATAAACACACACCTCCCCCGAGTCAATGAACTGGTCACGATCTGGACCGCCATTTGCGGCGCGTCCCAAAAAGCTCTCCGATAGTGGATATCGTGGACGACCCGCACGACCAAACGCTTCTCCAACCACCGGCGAAGCATGACCCTTAGTACGGGGTAAGGTCTTTTCCCTATCAACCCGGATCGTGATCGGTCCGGTGAAATGAAACGAGCCGGTACTGGATTTCTATTGCACCATTTCAGCGCCCACGATCGCGATCGATCGCACATATCGATCATATTCGGTTGCTTCTTTTGCCCGCTGACGCATCAGATCGTGATGTTGTTCTGCTGTGGACGGAATTTTGGCCTTCTCGCTCACGCTGCCCTCTCAGCGTGAGGCTCCGTTCGGATCGTCCCGAGGCCGGGTACTTCGCAATACGTTTCCCATTAGCAACGGTTGTCAAAAAAGTTTTTAACGCCAGCCCGGCCGGCTCAAATGGTTGAGTTGAAAATCGCCGCCCTTGAAGCTACTTCTCGGTATTTTCGGCCTTTAACTGTGAAGAGGGTGTCATGTGAGTAACACCTATCGGAAAGCCGTTTATCGGTTTATTTTCTTTTTGGAACACATTCTTCAGGATCATGCTGAGCGATGCGACAGGGCGCTTACAGCTGCAGGTTTCTAGTTTCAAAAAAAGGAAATAATTAGGGATCCTTATTAAATTTGCTTAGTTTTGCGAGAAGACATCTACCGCTTGGAACGTCCTCAGCAACAACAGCGCTTGTCATTTTGCGTTTGTTTTTTTTTCTCTCTCTCTCTCTCTCTCTCTCTCTATCTCTCTCTATATCTCTCTCTATCTCTCTCTCTCCTCTCATCCACTGACGCAATCGCTTGCCGGTTTTACTTAGCTCGCTGCGGCCGATCGAAACGTCCACTTCAACTCCTTCTAATCGATTTGATGAGATGCTGAAAAGTGATTTATAGCTCAACCTCAGCGCTTGTGCTGCTGCTTGTGATGATCGTACACAATTTCTCACACGACAACAAGCGGTGTTGTGTTTTAACCAGCCCTTGCTCCGGTGTCCAGTGTGCGCGACCCAGGGACAGGGGGTTTTAAAAATCATGACTAATCAATATTTATTGTGACGGACAGGCGACCTGCACCGGATCCTGTGCGCGAACATTCTTGCGGCAGGTGAAACAAAGCGCTGTCAAGGATTCACGGCCGAAATTCGGGGAGTCGTAAAAAAAGCATTACGATCTGCACGATCCGATAACGGCTTCTCTATCGGGGACGGCTGGGAAGGTGAAGAACACGAAACGATGGTATAAAAAGGAGAAAGATTTATCCTTCTACACCGATGCTGGTGTTATGCTGGTGGTGAAGCTCAACTTTCACAAAGTGAATTCTCTCACTGCAAACTGTACCCTCGTGATCTCGAGCCGGTAGTATTAGAACACATACGAACTCTGCTCGATCGTTAAAGAAAAAACCACATCAAGGATACTGCTTCTGGGCCCCGTCGATATATCGGGATGCAAAACTTTACAAAACACCCTCAAACCGCCTGGCCGCCTGAAGCTCCTCTCACAGGCTGGCGTGCACGGAAGATTATCATCAATCATCCCGAACGATGAAGACGACGACGATCCCATAAATTGTGATTAAAGCGCGAAGCAAAACGGCCCGCCACCTCGAGCGCGGCCATCGTTTCAAGGTGTGTGAGTGTGTGAGTGCTTGGGAACTTTTGTACAGGACAGGGTTAGTGGCGTTGGTGGTGAAATTTATCCGTTAGGTATCCGTAAAACTTCTTTTGAGCAGAAACTGTTTCATTCCCCTGACACTAATGTATTCGTTGAAAAGAAAATATTTCATTAAAATAATTTTGCTTCAATCAAATTCAAATCATGCTTCAGCTGAGATATTATTTATAATTTCACAAAAACTACATTTTGTTTCCAATTTTCGCATTACTTTTGTAACTAAGGGCAGCTTAGGGGACTAAAAGGGAAAGAGAAAAATGTTGTGTCAATCGTTCACTAATGAGGATAATTGTTCATATTTTTTTAGGAATTTTGAATACATCATTACTTTCAATATAGAAACCATTAATATTTGATGATAATATGTGAAAAGTGTTGAAATTTTAAAAATACAAACATGAATTCTTGAAAATTTGTTTTTAAAAACATTTTTAAATGTTTTATGCTGTGACACAAAATTATATTGGGATTATTTTCCCCCACTGACAAACCCTGTATGCAGATCGGCATAAAAGAAGCATTCACTTTCCCGAGGTGGTGGTCAAGCGACCAAGGTGGTGGCCGTTCTTGACGCCGCTTCTTCGACTCAGCAGTGCCTTATGCTACACCTAACCGGGCCCGCGGCTCGCTCGATGCGAAAGTTTGCAACATATAATTTTATTTCCTTTCCGCAACACTCTCCGGTGCGTCTTCGCGACGAAACTCGATCCCGGTTGGTTGGTTTCAATACGGCAAAAAAAAAACACGGCCCACCACCGACGTGACAACAAAGCGCACGGAACGAAACTGCGGCAGCGCGCGGGGAGTGCAAAATCACGTTTGCGATTCCAGGCCATTCCGGTGGGATTCCAGATTGTTTTGTTGTTGCTTTTCTTTCCTTCAGGCTCGTTCTTTTCCAGCCCGGTGCAGCTGACGTTCTGGTTTTATGTTCGCTGTTTTGCTTGCGGTTCGTTCGTCCTTTCCGTGGACGTAGTGCGAGCGAGTTAAACACGAAAGAAAAGCGAGTACAAGAAAATGCTTTCGGACACAGGGATCAACCACCATTTTCACGTGCCCTCTTTCGCAGTGCGGCGAATAAATGGAGCGTTTTGTGTGGTTTTTTTCAGTTTAATCCAAGCCACTAAATGGTGCGGCTTGTTTTATATGACGTTCGATAATGTTTTTCCTCCCTTCCTCGGTGAGCTGGTAAAAATTCATACTTGCCCTGCTCCATACAGGAAAGAGGCCGCGTATGGCACAAATGCGGCCTTCCTTTGCGTCTTTACGCTCAAGACTCTTTCTCTCCCGCCACGATCGCAGCTTAATGAGGTATTGAATGCTAACGATTCCGTGATGTTGATAAGAAAATTCTCCCCGCGTTTCGGAATGAAGCGTTTATTGCACCCATTATTGTGTACATTTAAGCCTCCCCAAAACAGATACTTCACAAGCGGATTACACGGGGCTTGTTCGCTTTTATTTACCTGGCGGTGTTGTTCGGGTGAAATATTTTGACGAAAAAAAAACATAACCTCCTCCTCCACCAAGCCGGTTTTTCATCACCGCGCGCTTGCCGAATCAGGCTGGCAATATCCTCTTTTATTGACTCTTTTCATCGGATCGGTTTTACCATCAGCCGGGGAGATGAATTTGATTTAGCATAATTTATTACGCTTGAAATTAACCTCACATTCCACCGGCAGCGACAACGGTGATATGTCAGCACAATCCCGACTGTATGAAACTCGTCAAAACAGATTTTATGCGAGGCTCTGCTCGTGGTGAATTTATTGCCTCGTTTTAGAACCCGCTCGTGGTGTAACTTTCACGGGATCAGTGGCGAGTGCTATTTTTCCTGGTGACCAGCCGGACACGGCCGAGCAGGTTCTGCATTAATTTTCAAAGTTGAAAAATTGATAAGCGCGAAGAAGATGCTTGACGGCTTTGATTTATATCTTTTCTGTTGCAGGAAAGTTCATACTTTGCTGATTTAAATGTTTTCCAAGTAATTTGATGCCTTCGCTTTCTCAATGCCATAATTTTCTTAAATAGGAAACTGTGTTTATAATTTATTGTTGAACAAATTTTGAGGGTATATTAATTTGTGGGTCTCACATGGATGTTCAAACAATAGATCTATAGAGGTAATATTATCATTTTGTTATAAGCACATCAAGTATTTTGTAATTTTTTGTAAGTGTTGTGAAATGTTGTTTCTAAATTTAGCAACCTATTTTTGCAACAACTTGATTTATTTTTTTGAGTTCAAATGAAACTGAACAAATTCAAAATCCCCTTAAACGAAAGTTCAAAACTTAGCCGCTAGAGATCGCACCAAACATAATGTTCGAGCAGGTCAAGTTAGGCCAAGCTACTCGAATCGAGTACCATTTAGTTTCGATTACGATTTAAGCACGTTTGTAATTCCATTTACTGAATAGTGTAAAAAAAAAAACAAACCTTTAAATTTCAATTTAATCGATACAGATAAAGTAACTTTGTTAAAATTGTTCTAAATTTTGAACCCAAAATTCCAGTGCGATGAAATGGCGCTTGAATAGGAAATTGATCGATCAAATGTATGCAAACCAAGCAACACTCGATCATATAAAACATCAACAATCTCGTTTGTGATGCGGATTGCATACATTTCACTCGCCCTTTTTGAAAATCGAGCAGTTGTACCGGTTAACTGCTGGAAAAGTATACAATCCGCCGAACACTGGACAGTTCTGTACAGCCCTCTATGGGACGGTTTTTGAACTAAATAATTAAAAACAAATGGTTCCATGCTGAAAAGTGGTGATTGTTTTAATTTTATTTTTTAATTTACCTTCAAAATTGTGAAGCAGATCATCTATCAAACTTTAATTTTATTTAAGCTAGAAGTTTAATTTGTTTCGAAAAGAATGAAAAATACGAGCAAACGGTTATTGTTTTCAACGACATGAATGAAAACGAAAATTGCTGACTATTTATCAATAAGATCGAAAACCAACCTGTGCTTCATTAAAAAAAACCAAAGCAACTTAAATCGAAATAACAACTTCTACCGCAACCAAGCACACACGCATGTATTTTCGCCCGTAAAATCATTGAACCTGTTGCCAAATGCCAGGTCAGCTCATTTTCGGCACGTTGTTTGGCAAGCAAATCGCGGCTCGATCGAATTGCCCAACGTGTGCGGACGCCCCAATAGCCTACAATGAAACACTGTCGCAATCACCATGGATGTCAAACGGTGGGGGTGGAGGGGGGGGGGGAAGTGTCGATTTCTCTCTGGAGCAGCGGAAGTACTTCCCCGGTGCTCGCACAGCGCAAAGCTTCGTTCAATCGAACCAGTGTTTACAATGTGGCGCGCAGTTCCTCTTCAGATTGCACCCAGCTCGAAAGCCCAGCTGCAAATGGCAAACGAAGCGATACGGAGGCGATTAGTTATCCTTGAGCGCTAACTCATCGCCTTGGGCTTCCTAGAAACGCCCGCCACCACGTTCCAGAGCTACTAATTACGGCACCGAACACATCGGCATCGGCCCGCGCAACAGTCCATCGAAACCATTCGCCTCGCTTCGTTTCGATAAACGTGAAGAAGCATCCCCCAGCTCCTCCCTTCTCCACCCATTCCAGCCAATTGGTGATGAGAAGAAAACAAAACGGGAGCGAGTTAGTTGTGAAACAATTCGTCGCACATATCATGATCGACAGACACAGTCATCCCATCATGCACACGGGGGCCTGGGAAATGTGTGTCGACCGATCGGCTGCTGCACCCACCGTCGGCACCCGATGCGTTATTTAACCTTTTGACAAACGCTAATTAAGTCGGACCGATCTCCGACTGACTGCAACGACTGGCCAGGCTGGCTGGGTGGCTCATCCCCGCACCAGCACCAGTTCAAGACGCGTCTATGCCAACACGAACCGTTGTCGTCTACGCCAGTCGTGGTTCTAATCGGGACAATCATTTGCTTTATCAGTGCGAACCGTGCGAACGATTGGTGATTCATCGCGGTCGGATCGATCGTGGCTGCGAAATAATGAGGAAAAAAAGAGCGATACGAACGCTTAAACGGCTCATCTACCCGAACCTCCCCGTTCCCTCAAATGCCGTTCCCCAGCCGTGAGTCAATTAAAAATTACCTCTCGAGAGGGAGTTTTCATTTTCAGACATTTTCTCTTTTCGTTGTTTTTTACCCGCAAAACAAAAAAACGAAGCGATTGCGTCAAGGCGCATGCCTTCCTTCTCGGGCATGCTTCGTTTTCCTTCTACGCCACGGTTTTGCTAATGTCTATGATTTAAATCCATCAGCCGAGCGGACGATTGAGAGAATAAGCTCGATGTGTTTTTTTGTTATTAGTTGTATTCTTCTGGTTCGTTCGACGATTTCCTCCACCATCAGCCTCCATCCTTCCTCGAACCCACCTTCCAAAATCGGGCAGAACGTTTTGGGGAGTTCGACCGCTTGAACGCGCCCAAGGCATCCGAATCAATCCCGGCCGCGAGAGGTCAATCGCGGAACGGAAGAAGCCGAAATGAGGAGAGAGAGAGAGAAAATCGAAAACCACAATTCTTTCCACTCGACCCCACGATTAATCGACCCATTCTTCTACAGGCAGGGCTGCGCCTCAGTGGAAGACTTTCGTTCTAACCATTCTTTGGGAAAGGGGTTTTTCCTGGAGGCTTCCCGCCCAGCATCCCGCTGGAAGGGAAATGCTTCTCCGTAGCACCAGGAAAAAGCTGAGAAAGCGGCCGTGTGTCGCTACTGCCTTCGAACTGAGTGCGGGTCGGGTGGATGGCGAGAGGAATGCAATCAATGAGTGGGTTGAAGTGGAAGGGAATTTCATCCCCTTGCCCTTCTGCCAACCCTCCCCTAACAGGCACGAGAGAATAGAATGGTAATTATGGCCCGATCGCCTCACGCGCGCACACGCTATTAAGAGTTACAATGTTTTACCGAATCGTTTCACCAGGAAGGGCAGGAAGAAGCGTTTCTTCTTCTTCCTCTAAGCGTAACCACACACACACACACATACGCACACGAAACATTAGGGCAGTGCCGTGCAAAGGGTCATTGCTTTTTAAGGGAACTTTATCGAGCAACTTACTGTAGCGTTCCGTTCGGGACGTCGCTGATCATCGTCAAACTTCCAAACCGTCAAACAAACGTACCTGCGAAGAAAAAGGGAAATGCAAATAGCGTATTAGTAACGAGTGCAGGCAGCGAAATTTTCAGCAAAAAAAATGTATTAGATCGATTGCGGACACGCGTTTCCCCCGATCGTTTCATGAGCCTCAAATGATCGAAATGCCCGCATACCAATTCCACGCGCCGAACTTGACCAAAATGGTTCAATTTAGGGTTGTTGGGTAACGGCACGGGCTGACCGAGAACGAGACGAATGTAAGAAAAAAAAAACCGCCACAAGGCGTTTCAATTTGTGACGGCTCTATTTTTAATTCGACTAGACGGTCTCCCTCTGGACTAGGTTTTGCGTGTGTATTCATAAAGAAGATACTCATAAATTTTCATCAGTAACAAGACATGATGTGTATTACTATGAGATGGTCGTTATGGGGAAGGCGCAACCGTTTTGAAGAATTAAGAAAGCACTGGAACAAGTGCTAGAAATTCCTTTATACGTTCTATGTGAAGTTATCCTTCGGATGCTTATAAAGTGTTCATTAAAAAGTGAACGTATAAATTTGATTTTAAGTATCTATTAACTGCTAGAAATCAATTGCAAAGTTTTTTTCCCTGAGGATGTAAGATATTTTCTTCACTTTATTCTACAAAAGCAAGACCTTATTATTTTTTTTGACTAATAATCGTTTTAAATATTTTACAAATTGAAAAACAATCTTGAAATCTTTTTAAAGGATAAAAACTACGGTTGAATGCTTCGTCCAGACACTACACGGTTCACCGTGCCGATGCCCTTTTTCTTGTTTGTCGGTCCGATGCATGCCATCAACAAATTCGATTGATATTTGCCTGTGCACAATCAAAAGCCCCCACCGGCATTCGTTCGTTGGCAGCATGTTTTGATTGCTTTTAAATGAAATCATTGGAAACGATGCAGCGGTGACGAATGCAGCCGTGGCGTCGGCGGCATCGTCCATTGCGAAAATGCTCCGAACGTCGGGTCGGGTCAATGCATGGAATGCATGCGGTCAAGTGTAGGAAGAGTGCATCCGTGCATTGAGGTTGTGAGAACGATTTCTTCCCGCGCCAAAATGAAATCGTTCTAGATAACCACAATTTATGCTTGCTTGTGAGAAACGATCGAACACCAAACTCCCCTGTTTCTAACGCGCGATCGACGATATTGATCCATCTATTATTTACGAGAACGCCGATTCGAACGAACGATTACCGTGGCAATAAATACAATCCTACAAGCCCAAACCCGCGTCCCATAAACATCTTCATGGCGGGACCTGTAAACATATGCTCCCAAGATCCTCTTCAGCGTTCCGGTCGCAAACGATGAGCATCAAACGGGGCAGCGATCGGAGCAGGCTGTGGCAGAGCAGCCACAACAACGGGCGCGTTTGAGGTGGTCTATTTATTTTCCTTTCAAATTTTCAAATGCATCGTGTACTTCCGAGTTTTTGGTCCGTGTGCCTCGGCGCCTCGACGCAGCGCGTGCGTTTATTTATCGAGCTAGCAAATGCATTGCGTACAAATTATTCTACTTCAAATATTATCATTTGCCCTGAAACAAGGGTTTAATTATTTTCGTTGTCAGCAAAAGGCAGCTTCGGGCTGCCATAAACAATGCAACCGCTCGGATCGGTGATTTAAAGGGTTCAAAAGCTCACGCTTCCAAACCACACCGCAGCGGTGAATCTCTAATCTCAAACCACTGCGACAGTGCCATAAATTAAACTTTCCTCAATCTTGCCTTCGGGTGCAAGGGAACGATCGGTTTTCCCTTTTCGCTGCCACGAATAAACCACGAACGGAACACAAAATCCCGCTCTAAAACAAACAGACGCGTTCGCGTCGCAAATCTAATGCAAACAACAAATGGCAACCATTTGGGAGCGATTTATGCAACACTTTTTTCCGCCCGGCCTTTTGTATGTGGTTGGGCAGTAGCAGCAAGAAGAGCAAAAAAAACTGCATAACTACGTCCAGAGGAAGAAGTTGCCGCAGCAGCTTTTTTTTGGTACAAACGCGATCACGAACACAAACAGCGCATTTGGGGCTGACTCTGGAGCTGTTTTTGTTTTCTTCTTTTTTGTGAGGAGACGACCGAGAACATATGGACACATCTGTGCGGCATTTCATTCCATCGCATGGTTCTTCGGCTCCCGGGGAGAACAGTGCGATTGTAAACAAACAAATAAGTGCGCAGTACATACACACACGGCTACGCGAACGTTGGAGCCGTTGTTGCTATAACAAAGTTTTCAATTGTACGTCGAAACTTCTCGCGTCTTGCGTCGCGAAAATCACTCGAAAACTCAAAGGACTCGCATTTGAAACGCGCACACAGAGCCGACGGGCAAGCCATGGAACCAGCAGCGAAACAGGATACTCCGGGTGAGGGAGGGACTTAAAAATGCGTGAGAAATCCTTCCCAAGCGGTGCAGGATTTATCTTACCCACATGTCCGAAGCCGGCCGTGCTTCCTTTCGGCGTTCGGGGTGGAAGAAACGAAGAAAAAGGATCCTTTCCCGAAGGGCACCACTTTTGCTCGCAGCCCTCAGCAGTGTCCTGCAGCATCTTCTCCACTCGTTTGGTGTCGTTTTTTTTGTGTTTTTTCGTGCTGTCAACGGATCTACCTCTTCCTCCGAGTAACATATGGCACATCCCGAAAACTCACCGAACATGGGACGGATAGATCGGAACGTTTTTGTTTTTGTTGGTCTTTCTCCCGTTTCGGGCTTGTTCTTGTGCGAAGCGAAGGAAACTTGATCTACGATCGCTCACACACAACTACAAGCAGAAGTTGGTGAAGAGCATATGCCCGGTGTGTTGAGTGTGCTCGCTTTTTTTAAGTTTCCTCACGAAAGATATACGCGCTTGGGAACTACAGAAATAAAGGACCGTGCTTTACCGGAGTCGAGCTAGCAACGAAAATTTGGGATTTTAAATTCGAGATCTTCTGACAAGATTTCATACCGTGTTCCAATATATCTCCCGATGTCTTCCGAACTCAAAGCTAGATCAAAATCGCCTAAAATACGCGCTCTGTCTTCCGCCGTCGGACTCGACCGATCTCCGCACTACATCGACGCTGCCAAATGGCTTCCTTTTTCGGAAGCGAATTTCCTAAATCAGCGATCGCGCTGGTACGTGAAGGGAAGCGCTCGTGCTTTCTCTCTTTCTCTCGCTCTCTCATCTTTCGCTCTCTTACGTTTTCCTCTTTGACTTCCCTAACCATCTTAAAATTCATTCATGCTTCAAGAAGCCGGTGTAAGACGCTAATTACAGCCCGCGGGGCGGACTGAAGGAACGCACGGCCAGAATGAAATAAATCGTTTAGTGAAGCAAAACGAACCCCAGGTGGGTTGGTGGTGGGTGGGTTAGGGAGCGAGTGAGCGAGTAAGCGAACGATCATCATCATCATCATCATCATCATCGTGATCGTCCGCAACCGGAGCTGGAGCATATCCGCACGATCGTCGACTAAGCGCCCGAGAGGTTGACCCGTTTCCCGTCCGTGCCGTATGCTACCAGTGTTGAGAGCTTGCCAGTCGGTTCGTTCTACGGCAGTGCGCATTAATCAACTGAGGTTTTTTCTTCTTTTCGAGAGAGACACGCACGCACACTCCACACTCCACACGGTACGGTAGAAAAAAAGGCATCCGAAAACAACCCAGAAGGAGCCCGAGATGGATTTCGAAAGATATGAAGCATATCTCGATGGAAACCGGGCGGAATTTGAATGTTGCTCCGTGCGTACGGAACGGAAACAAAACTCGCACACACACACACGCGTGCGCGCGCCGAGAAGGTGCCTCCGATGGACAGCTGGATGCTGTACAACCTGCAAAAAGGGCAAACACACTAGCGCAGCACAGGAAACCGAAGTTTTGGGGAGCTACCTTTCGTCGACAACCTTTTACGCGACCGGAAGATCGGAAGTGATCCATTTGTTGTGGGAAATGGCGGGCCCGGCGTCCAGCGATTCTTTCCCTTTCTACTCGGGCGAGCTTATGCGTGTGTGTGTGTGTGTGTATGTGTGGCAGTGAAAGTATTGGGCCCGGGTAGTAGAAGGAAGATATAAATAATACACAGTTTATTGGATTGAATCGGGCGGATGGGAGATGAAAAAATATTCGATTTGAAATACGAGCGAGAGGAAGCACATTGATGTGTTGCACCTGATGGGAATTTGATGATGGTCGTTTAATGTTAATATTTACATTTTTATGACTTCATCGCGTGTATAATTTCTCCCGCAAAGGGGAACAACATACATAAATTTCAAATTTTAACCTTTTAGAACAATGAATACAGAGCGTTTGAATTGTGTTTGTTGGCTCAAACCTTTTATCTATTTTTGACATGGTTTTATTTTTAAGTCATTTATTTCATGTGTGTAATAACACTAGATAGATTTCAACTGCCATGAACATAATTATTTATTATTACTACATTATTATGTTCCCTTCATTAGGCTGCAAACTAGACACCAAAAACTGGTTATTTAGATATGCCTTGATGCTAACATGTACTAAATTAAACGAATAAAATTATTTCATAGTTCCTCAGCAAAGATGTTGTCAGATAATAAAGCATAAGAAGCCTTTCATAACCTAAATTTAATCTGCTTTAATTTTATCTGAATTTGGGAAGCAAAAAATACTAATAATCCATTACAACTACATGAATTTTGTACTAAAATAACAAAGTAAATAAGTTAAAGATAGTCGAACCACCTATTCTTAGAAAAATAAACACCGATATTGAAAATTTCACTGACTTGCAAGATTGACAGAAAATGGATAAACTTGACCACATAGACACAATTTTCCCCAAAAACGTTGTCGCTGCAGGTCATTACACCGCAAACAATCTCGACAACACCAGGTACATAATTTTTTGTTGTACCCTGCCTATAACTCTACAACCCGTGTTTGCTCTCCTGACAACAAGTGTACCAAATCAAAACCACACGCGCATGGGTGCTTCGGGTTCGTTCTACTGTCTCTGACTGCTTTTTTCTTCTTTCATTTGTTAGGTCATATATTATGTCTTCTTGCTGCCACAGAAAATGCGTGTGTATCGTTTTTTGGGCGGGAGGTGGAATGGCGGGAAGATTCGCCACAAAAACCACAATCAGTAACGATTTTCCTCCTCTTCCCCTCGCCCGCCTTCTTGTTTGGATTGAGGTGGGGCGTTTTTTTTAAGAGCTCAAGCACCAAAAGTCAACCAACTTAAAAAGTTGAAACCGCGTAAAACTCGCCGCGAGCCATTCGAACGTCCCAAAAAGCGAAGCCAACGGGTGGAGGCTCAGTTTCATTCACCAGTTTGTAGCCACGGCCCGTCCGCCAGCAACACCACCCGACAAACAAACCCCTCCCCGAAACCGGTGATCATGCTGACGACGATGGCTCCAAATCACGAAAAAAAACTGGTTTGCCCGGTTTGACGTTTCATTCATGCATCGGAATCGGCTCTGCCGCTGGAGCCCGTTGGGTTGGTGCATAGCTGAGCAGCCCACTGTGCGCCTACCAGCGCCAACAGCAACAGAGCAACAACAACAACTTGTTGCATTTTAATTCGACTAATTTTTATGAATGAAGCCACTGCGGTCAACCAACCACCACCGAGAGCGTCGTCTCCGTTCGCTTCAGGTGTTTGTGCGGCCCAAAAGGCCCCACCGAAGGCTAACCAGTACGTGGGGAGCTCGGAGAGAAGCCAACGAAGCTATTTTCCAGTCCCTCCGGCCACATCCGTTCGGTTGGTTTTGTGGAACGGTCGGTTGGGAACAAGGCCACAGTCTACAGCAGCTCCATCGGGAGAAGAGCTTTTTGGTTGTTGGGCTCGTATCGATCGCTCGCTGCTCCTCCGAGATGTTACGAGTTAAATAATACTTGGGGTTTTTGTTATTGGTGGGAGAGATGAAAAAAAAAACCAACACGCACATTCGTCTTTTGTCTTTTGGTTTCGAGGGGCGATAATTTGATTGCATTGCCTCGTCGCCGATCGACGTTGACGCTTCGAGCCTTTCGACCTGCCTTTCGAACGTGTTTAAAACCACCGGTAATCACCGTCAGACGCAGACGTAATCACTGAGCAGCACGCTGAAGCTGGGTTCTCGTAAATATCCGCGCGACGGACGGGATTGACGTTCGGCCAAACGATTTCGAGTTGCCTAATTACGTATGGTAATGGACGAAATCGAAGCGAAAGAAAATGTCGAAACGCAAGAACAACACCGTCTCGAGAACGGGATCTCGTTGTCAAATAGTCGGTTTTCATGGCAGTGTTTTCTCCTCTTTCCTTGGGAGGTTTCATTTTGTCTCGGACAACATGTGCTAAAACGGTTATTCGAAATGATTGATTCTAGCCATTTTGAGAATTTCGCACAAATGCGAGAGTCATTTTCTGGTGCACGCAACAAGAGCACGGAGGCATTTGGGTTGTGGTAAAAAGACGTTCCTCTGACTCTTGTAACGTGTGATAGAACATAGACGTTATAATTCTTCACATCCGGTCATTATCGAGAGTTTACGGAAGTTTTAAGATAGAAAAGTTTTTAAAACGAATTTGTTAGACCGTTCTCTTATGTATAAATTTATTTTTTAGAATTTTAAAACTTATGTGAACAGGAAATAAATCGGTAAATTTTGACAAATGGCAGAGACACCATTTTTAGGGCATATTTTAGTACTTATCGTAAATAATAAATTTTATCAACCTTTTAGAACCATAATTTTATTTATTGATTTCATTATTTTATATTTTTACTATTTATGTCATACATCAACTAAAGCCACAATAAACTGATGTTACAAAACGCTAACGGGACGCTCACGGTTCTTCAATTTATTCACATACGATTAAACTATTACAGCAACAAAATCTAACAACACATCCGCCAATTATCATCGCTCCCTCCACCCCGCAAGCCCGCTTATCAATTATTGCAAATTAAAATTCCTACCCTTCGAAACGAACTACCTTCATCCCCTCCCGGCGGCAGACCTTCGATCGATGATCAATGTTTACGTCGAGCACTAATCATCACCCTTCACTCTGGACTTGCTCGAAGTCTAATCGTGGCAGCATCCCTCAAGCGTCTCGTGAAGATGGCGATCATTAAGCGCCGGTTCCCTTGTCACGCATGCATTTACAGTTAAATTAGATCTTCATCGTCCTTCACCGATGCACCTGCGCAATTGTGGCACCGTTGTCAATCGGTCGGTTTGTGGAAGCTTCATTTAGTGATGGTGGTGATGGTGCAATTGCAATAGGCTCCGTAGGAACGGGTTGCATTATGCAATGCGTTCCAGCTGCTTCCTCTCCACGCTGGCAACCTCCGATGCATACTGCGATGCGAGAAGATTCTGGTATCGTGCGATCTCCGTGTTGCATCGCTGCAACCTCCCGCTCAGTACCCGATGATTAATGGACAATTAGTAAATCGATTCGCGATCTAAGCTACACGAAGGCATGAAGGTAAATACTGGGGCAAGCTGCACGGTCGACGGCCATTCTCGAATATCATCGTGTGAGTGTGATGATTCATAATAGTAGGATTTATTTTAAAATAATACTTTGACACAAAAGAACTCATAAAAATAGGTAAAAAATGTAATGTTACAAAAATCAACAATCACGCCTGTCATCGGCTAATATCGTTCACCTATTCACATTGTTTTTAAACACCACCAAAAATTGTTTTTAAACACCACCAAAAACACCACCAAAAAACACCACGTGATCGATTTCCTCCCTGCTGTTTCACAATGCAGCCTCAAACGAAAGACATATTGCTTCCTCCACCTCTCCACTACACTCCACACTCTGTGTGTTTCTCAGCTCACACAAACACACACCCTGGGAAATACTGCTGATCACGGTGATATGGTTGCAGCTGAAAAACCAACACCTAAAACCATCCCAACACCCGTCAACGCGTTCGTTTCTCGATCTCGATTTGGTCCAAACCGAACCGATTAGCGAGCGAGGCAACGGTGCGGGCTGAGGGACTGAGAGACGGTGCAGGTGTATTTAAACAAACATAAATATTTATGAGCAATGAGCGTTACGTGACGGAGGAAGGGTGGAAAGGTGGTGGTTTGTTTTCGACTCATCTCGATCATCTTCTGCACCGCAAATTTCGTGCGGTGGGCGGCAAAAGTGCGTCCGAAATAGGAAGGTGAGAGAAAATTTGAGCCACCCTAAACGGGGAGGTTAGTGAACATAAGAGGTCTGGAGGGGAGAGGAGAGGGCAAACAGGCACTGGAATGGGTGTACAAAATGGCGCCTCGAAAGACGAAACGGAAGCCCGAACAGGGGTGTCTATTGTTTACACAGCAATACAACGATACTGCCGACATTATTCAACCATCCAAGACCGTCCTTACCGCGATCGGGGCGATCGATTGTTTATTCTCCAACGCGTTGACGTTGGCGCGTCACTTTGAAACGCGAGAGGAAGTCGGCCCTTATTACGTGTCACACACACATAAGCACGCGCATGGCGCATGGTTTGGTCCACCAAAAGAGTGAAGTGTGGGTATGGAATTTATGAAGCGATAAAAATTCTTCCCACTTTTAATCTCTACGCAACCGTCGTCGGAAGTGCCGTCGGATGGCCTGGATGGTGCAAGACCTGGCTTTAATTAATCCGCGTGCCGCCCCAGCAGAAGCCACCACGAGCTTAGAACGCGAAAGGAGAACGTATAAAAACGAACAGAAAAGGCGGAACTCACTCAAAGCCGGGGTTTTTTTTCGAGAAAGCGGAAGGTAAAGCGAGCCGCTATGTGCTCGGCTTCCCAAAAAAAAAAAACATTTCAATTAGTATTTAAATGGGGTCTTAAGCCGAACGAAGGTTTTGCAGCATCTTCATCAACCTCATCGCGGAAGAACGCGGTCGTTGATCGCTTGAGAAAGGAGAAAAAAAACCGAACCGGAAGACAGGAACCGGACTTGAAAGCTAGCCGCTAAGTCTCGGTATGGTCCGTGCCGGGCGTTTCTTCCGGACCGATTGACCGGTTGCGAGGATCATGGCGCGTAAGGTCGCCCGAGGATTAGTGCGTTTCATTCTACCGCCGCGAAGCGGAAATGCGTTTCATCTTCGGCGTTCCGTACGATCACGCTTCGCGGCCAGTTCATTGACACGATGGCACTGGTCCCGTGCGTCTGAATACCGGTTGCATCGGAATGGCATAATTGGATTGATGTCGCCACAACGATTACACATTCAGGGCCCTCGGGTCCTGAGAAAGAAACGACCGGGAGTCCTGTCTGGGTGATCGTTTTACGCCTTTCACGTCTTCACTTCGTCTCTGGGACCGTTCGAAGAGATCGGACGCGAATTAATTATAAGGTAGCGGTTGACTGCTGCATCAGCCACTACCAGGTGCCTCGAAGACGCGTCGCATGGGAAGATTTTTTCACGCTGACGGGCCTCTCGGACATCCTTGTTTTCTTTTTGTTCGACGTTAACGGAAGCGCTTCCATAATGACAACTTAGCGCACTAATGCTCGCGTCCACGATGCGTGGGTTTTTTGGGGAGACATCTAAAAACCTAACCTCAAAACAATCATCAAGCTCGGTTAAATCGACCCATCGCTTTTGATCGGTGCGATCATCTGGGCGTCGTCCCTCCGAGCCAACCAGCTAGGCAAGCAGCTGTCAGTTTGGACGGCCATGGTTATTATTTACTTTCTTTCCCGGTCTCTACTGAAGATCAAAGTAGCTCCATCGGAACGATGTCAACGTGTGCATTTTTTCTTCAAAACTGTCTGCGATTGCATCTCAACGCCCAGCCTATGGGCGCCGTCCTAACTGGGAAGGGTTGGAAGGGATTGATTTATGTTGGAAATTAAACATTAAAAAATAGACTGAACCATCTTCGCGGTGGCAAATGGGGTTACACACCCGGATCTTTAAGTCCGTGTATCCCAGCATAATATTCCGCTTAGTTTTGACAGGCCGTGGGCCGACTCCAAATGGGGTTTGAAAAGAATTCCAACCGGAGCATTAAAAAGCGCGACTAATGAATTATTAAACATGGGCTTTTTAACCGATTAGAAGAAGGGACTGAATCAAGCGGCTGTGCCAGAAAATGTTTACTTTTGTTTCTCATTTTTTATCATTGTTTTCCAGCTGAAGTGTTAATGTACTGATCGTTCCAAATGTTCGTAGGCGAATCTACGTGAAAAGTTAGTTCTACACGATATGATTTATCACTTGTAATTTAAATAAAATATCATGTGTTTTAATTTTTTATTTGCTTTCGCACACTGTGGCATAAAAGGAATAGCCTTTACTTTAAACATGAAATTGTAACATGGATTTAAAGTTTTTGAAAATATACCATCTTATGTTCTTAAGCGATGGTGAAGTAATTTCAATAATATATAGAGTCTTTGAGTTCTTTCCATCTCTCAAGACGATCTCTCAAAGAGTCAATATTATTTTCAATGTTTTGATAATATTACATAAATTGTTATCTTCCGTTGGCTAAGACTACTATCAACTATCAAGTTCAAAGCTATCGTTACGTTAATCCTGTTCTTGTAGATCTTCGCTGAAAACCCATGAGTGTCTTTCAGATTTCAACAAACTGAACAACTTATAACCAAAACTAACTCAATAACGATTTAAAACTACTCTATATTCACTCCCATCGCTGTTGGTAGTAAAACAGCTTGAGCAAACGAAGTAAAAACTCACCCTAGACAAAACCAGGGACAACCAATGTCGTTACAAAACGGTCTGCCAACACCCTTCCTCCACATAAAGCTGTCGACTTCACGATTAGCATCGTTGTTTTACAGCGTTGCAGTTTTACGACGCTCGTTGCATTCATAATTTGAAATATTTATTTTAAGTGAATACTTACGAGCCCGATCCGCCAAGTCTCCCAAAACATTAAAACTCAAGCCACCAATCGGTCGTCCCCGCCGTCCTATCGTTGTTATTGTTTCTTGTTAAATGCTTTTTTCACTCCGATTGTGGTTGTTGTTCCATCATCACTCCGCTCAGGTGTTTACATTGCGAGCTGAGCTGTGTGTGTGAGTGTGGTTTTTTTCTGTAATTATTTTTTGTTTTGTTTCCTGAGACACAAAGGGCCTCCCTTTGGGTCACGTAAACGAACCAAACTGTAAACTGTGCCACCATCGCCCGGTTGCCGAGGCGTCGCGACGGGCACACGCATCTGCCAAACCGAAGAACAATAACATTAGCGTGAAATTAAACGACCACACGTCGATAGTTTATCCACCACCAGGCGGGGAAGTAGGTAACCCTGCCCGGTTGGATCACTCCCGCACGCTAGGTGAAGCCGAAAATAAAAATAAAACAGCCCAGCAGTACGCTGAAAAGCTTCGGAAAGCTGCCACGCTACACTGATTTCGGACCCCATTACAATGATGGTGGATCGGTTCCCTTTCCCTAGCCTACATACACACACACGCGCACGCAAAACACCTGTGTGTAATTGTGTGCTGGACCCCACGCCACCTTTTTAGAGACGGCTGGATTTTCTTAATTGCCGACCAACCAGCCGGACCGAATCCCACCGAAATCCGGCTCGTTAGAAGCCGTAAACTTCTGCTCGTATCTTGTACGATCGATGTATCAGTGTGCGATGATCTTGAATAGGTAAGCAGTGTTTTATTTTGCGTTGTCCGGTTCGCTTGTTTGACATTTACTGTCCTGCGTGGTTGTTACAGGTTGTAGTTGAAGTTAAAAACCTCCAGTTTGGAGCTAGTAATTAACTGGAAATGGTTAAAGCATGAGTTCAACTTCGGTGTGGAGGGAATTGTTTTCACAATCAAATTGAAAATTGTTTATTTACAAGCAGTTTGAAACATGAGTTGTTTATAGTATTTTATAAAAATGTATTTTAATAATTGTTTATGAATATATCTAGCTTGAAAAGAACCTACTTTACAAATTCAATTTAAATTTATTTTTTCAATATAAAAAATCAGTATAACATTTTTGTGTAGCTTTGAAAAGTTTCTTCATGAATAAATAAACAAAAAATCGCCCAATCAAGCTCCACGATCAAGTACTACAAACAATTTGCTCTGCTGCCTCTCGCCAGCCACACAAATGCAAATCACACAAAAAAACATGCTCGCTCACAACGTTTTCCCAAGCGGGGCAGGAAACCGATGATCACATGCGCACCCGGGTCCCCGATCTTCAACGAATCTTCACTTACATTTACATTTTTATGACTTTATATGAAAAACTTCGCACGCTTCGAATTGTGAAGGCAAACGCAAGATTTTCGTCTCTTAACGCTCGGGGGAAGGGATGGCTGCAAATTTGCCGTGCGTGAAAGAAAGCCTCCCCGCTCCCAGGCGGGACGATTTAGACAATCGAGCAGGCAAAAATCGCATCAAAAATTGTTTGGTGAGAAGAATAGGACACGGCAGAAGCTCCATCCCACCCCCGGGAAGTGTCTCGTTTGCACGGGAAGCGTAATAAGGCCCATCAGGTGACCCCACACAATGGGGTTGGTGGCTGGCAACGCAGCATTAAGGCATGACTTCCGCACGCGAGAAGAAAGAAACCCACTCGTCTCTGTTGAGCCATTTGGAGGTTTTTTTTATTTTTGTTGTTGTGTGTTAGTTATGCTCGCTTGCTCACCCCCGCCACTACCGTCGGCTCATCCCAAAAAAGCGAACTCGGTCATTTGATGCACGTGAGACGGCCCTCACGTTCTTACCCTTGGCGTTGATCCAACCGTCCGATAGTTAGTTAGAAACCCCACCGTGGAACTTACCTGTAAAACAGAGAGCGAGAAAGATAAAGCAGACAGATATCGTTAGCATATGAGAGTAATGAGCGAAAATTTGAAATAAATTAATTACAATTATTAGCCTTTGGCACCCGGAGCCCAGAATATTATGTGATGTCGGAGAGAGGGGGGCGAAATGTGCGTGTCTTGGAGGGAAAACCGAAATGGTGCCGAATTAATGGTTCGTATATTTTTGCTTTAATATTCGGTGGTCATTAAAAAACCACCGAGAGAGGGTGAGAAACATAAAAAAATAAGTATTACCATCTCTTCGTGGTTCGCTAATTTCGTGCGAGTTAATTTCGTAAACCGTTTGCGACCCTTTCGATCGCAGGACGTTCGAAAACGGTGCGCGGGATGGGAAAAATGCACCACCAGGGTGACCAAATCCATGCATCCTCGATATGGGAACTGCACCGGCGGCAAACCACCCCGCTGCCCTTAAAAGGTCCACCTTCACCGTGGTAGAAAGCGGCTGCGCCGGCTGAAGACTCGGCTGCAGCAACACAAAGCCGCAACCCACGAAGAAGGCGAACCCAAGAAAGTGGCCGGACAGTAAAATGTTGTGACATGAAAATCAGCATACGACAAATATGGGCATAATGAAAGGAACTTGTCAGGGCTACGGCCCCGCGCGGGCTACGGTTCGGAGATGGATCGGATGCGAACGGACCAGCAAAACGATCGCTTACTTGTAAAATGGGAGCTGTTTGTGTAACGCCAACGCGAAACCCGTCAGTGGAAGCGGAGATGGCGAGCATTTATCTGCCCCGAAAGGGTGCATTGTAAGCGATGTTTATTTAATCGCTTTATTGGTTTGGGATTTAAGAGCTGCTAGGGATCTTTATGCCGTGATTTTTGTGTAGGATTATGAAAGATCAACCAAATTCGCATTTTAAAATCAAGTTCACATAAAATGTGCTTCCAAATATAAAATGAAGCACGAATTTATTCAAATTTATTTCCTTATTTTGCTATCTTCCAGTTATACTATTTCATTATCAAAGATTTATCCATTTGCCATTGGGATTTAATCACCACAATTTAGATCACCCTCACTAAACAAGTGTTTAAATGCTCCTTCAACAATGTATAACTTGATGGCAGCTTTTTCCCATTATCACTCATTTCCTGTCCGGCAACTGGGCCTCATCGCCCAAATTCCATCGCCTCAATTATATCAACGCAACAACGCTCCACCAAGTCACCGGGACCGGGTACGAACGGTGAAAATAAATTGTAACAAATTAAAAAGAAATTAAACATGAACGAAACAATTTTCATTCGCCGCCATTGGACAGGAAAAGAGCAGGTGAGTGTGTGTGTGTGTGTGTGTAGTGCTGGGAAAAAAGGAAACGGGTAGCAACCAAACAACCGATCACAGTAGGCACGAAAATATTTGTCAACCTTGACCATCTGCGCCGGTGTAGTAATGATGTGCGATGGACGCACGGACGGAAGAGTTCAAATGCACCGAATTCCACAAAAGGGTTGCCAGTTGAATTCTTCCCCCTGTTGAAGACCCTTGAAACTCGAACCGGTTGACAGTTGCCCCACCCGGGACAGGACACCCGAAGCAAGGTGGTATTTCTCGTCTAATTTCGACCACCATAAGCATTTTTCCGTTCCCCTCCCCCCGCGGCGAGCTTCCCCGGGCAAGCCGGAAATCATATTTTTCTAATGGATTCCGCGAGCGCGCGCGTTCGGGTTTTAATTGCCGGTGCGGACGGTCCGCCGGACCGATGCTCCAATTACCGCACCGACCCACAGCACGACCTCCCATCATGCTGGCACAGCAGAGAGGTTTTCGAATGCCAAAACATTAAGAAGAAGAAGGAGAAGAAGAAAAAACCCACAACCGCCCGAAAAACGATATTCAAATTTATGAACTTTCCTTATGCGCGGCGCTCGGTGCGCTTCGATACGAAATCGGCTAATGTGTCGGCATTTTCCCTCACACACAGCTACGCTCGGTTCGTTCTGGTTCGTGCTCGTTTGCAAACAGGCGCGAGCAAGGGAGGACGGAATCGGTGGGAAATAGGTTTCTTCCAGGTCCGTAGAAAAAGCGTGCATAAATCATAATGCACCCGACACAAGCTAACTAGCGGTGAGCCCGCACGAGATCTAAGAGACCGATCCGGTCGGGGGTTTGGGAGGGAAGATTTTTGACATCTGCTTCCTTTGCGTGAGTGAGGTGAGGTTAGACTTTTGGTAGGCAACACACACACATACACACAAAAAGCTACATCGTGCGGAAGATGGCAACAAAAAAAAAGCAACGAAAAGAAATTAAACACAACGTTCAAGAAATGAAATTGTAAATTAATTCATTTCAACGCAACTTACCCTCCCCGAAAGCCCGCAGCCCGCCATCATGGCCGTCTTTGTTGAGTCCGTTACGCGGACGGTTTCTTAGCCTGCTGTGGTTTTTAGGCGTTCACATTTTTCGTCTCAATTAAGGCACTGATAAAGCGGCCAAAAGCCCCTTCCTTCACCCTCTTCCTTCATTTGTTCCCCGCTCGGGTAAAGAAATTAATTCCTTCTGGATGCGCGTTCTGGTGCGCAAAACAGGGGCCCCAGTCCAGTTTCGTTTCCCATGTTCACCCCAACGGTTTCCCCAACGCCGGGCAAGGGGATGTAAGGGGATCCTATAATTTTGAGCTACAATATCTTGCGAAACGATCGGTCATCGTGCGACCGCACTGAACCGTACCGAACTCGTTCGGTTAGTGGGATCGTTAAGGTGGGACGGGGAGCGGGAAGGAGGAGACAGAAGGAAAGACACGAGACGTGCGCAAAGTGCATCTCGTCGCAGTAAGAGGCAAACGGCAAACGGCCGCAACGGCGACGGGGTGGGAGGAAACAGGATCCAGCGCTTTCCAGAAAAGGAATCCGGGCGAAGGGAAAAAGGCCGGCGTGCTACCAAAAACGGCAACGTCAACAGGCTTTCCTAGCAGCCGGAGTTGATTGCCTGACGGTGCGCGCGTCGTTCGCATGACGTTTTGATTGGCTCCGCTGCAAGTTCCAGTTCCTCCAGTGCGCTCGTTTATTTGCGAAAACAACGCAGCCGTTAGGCCCAGGGAAGCGAACATGATCGTCGCCAACCGACTTGGGATACAAAAAATTAAAAAAAAAAAAAACATGGAAGGGTAGGTGGTGTGAAAACCCGGACCGGGGAATAGCGTGAGCAACACGCGAGCGCATGAGTGACCGGAGCGAGTGAGGAAAATGGTTCTCCGAAAACACACCGGCCGAAACATCGCGTGCAACAGTGATCGCTTACTTTGTGGTCGCTTCAAACAGCAGCAACATCTTCACGATCCACTTCGCGTTGGATGCGGTTTGATGGACGAGGCTTGAAATTGTGCCGCTCACCTGCCCGTCCCGGCGGACGATTTGCCGCGATCGTGCCGAAATCGATTCGCGGCATCGGTTTTTAAATCGGTGACAGTCGAGTGATCATTAATTGACCATCCCTGAACAATACCGGGACCGGGTTCGATTCGCCGTGCCCGTTTTTTTATTTTTTCGTTCTCTCTTCTTTTTTCTCGCCTCCCTAGCTTTCTTTCCCAGCGCTTTGCTGACGCGGCCCGTTTCTCTCAGCCCATTAGCAGTCGATCGAGAACACAATCCCGCACCGCCGGTGCGCCGAGGTTGGACGTGGATACGTTCGCTAATCTACACGATGCGACACTCGTCGCCGACGGCCGAGCCCCGGCTAAACGAGCCCATTTGTATTCTGGAAACTAAATCCCATTCCAGATCGGCCCCGGTGGGTGATACGGATCCGCCACAATACGCCCACTTTCAGGCTGTGACAAAGGCCGTTGCGTCGTTGAAACGACGTGTCGCACTGGACGACATTTACATTTTTGTCCCATACGGACGGGCGACAACGTGAGCACGAGCTGAGTAAGCAAATACAAGCGTTCTAACAAACGTGCTCAGTAGGTTTTTCGACGGGAAAAACAAGTCGCTTAGGCTCTGGGAGACAAATTGAAAGTCGTATCTTGTTTAATCGTTGTTGATCGTAAAGTCGTGATTACCTTTCCAAATTCACATTAAAGTCTGCCATGGAGATAATGTAATGATGATTTTGGATTCATTTCAAATTTTCAAAATTTCAATCTCAGAAATTTCATTCGTCAGATATTCAGTTTAAATTTAGAAATAATACACACCGGAAAGTGTTTGTGGAACCACTTTGTGGGTCTTGTGCGCTAATTCCTGAGTATCTTGCTCTGGTTTTGCATACAACAATTGTCAAACTTCTACAGCTTTGCTAAAATGTGTACTGCGAAGATTAACTTTGAAAGTTGTTGATTTAAATATTTTTTTTAAGAATATCTAAAAACGCTTTGAAAGGATATGATTAAAAAAGTATGTACTTCACTTATAAAATTTATATTTGCAATGTGAAGTATGAGTATATCAGATCTGCAAGAAATTTTGAAAATTTTCATTAAAAGCTTGTGTCAAAAAAAGGAAATTTAGACTTTGGTTTTTGATGTTGAAATTTGAATGTTGTAAAACTTATATAAAAAACAAAATCTCATTGCTTCTTTTCTCCCTCGCAAAACGTCTCAAATATCGCTAGAGTATTATTCAAATTTACTATCGGAATTGTGAAACATTTTCCAACCGAACATGAAACGAGCCGTGCCGCTTCCGTTCCACCGCTCGATCCGCAAGTCGAGAACGTTTTTCCTTTTGCGGGACCTTTCTGCTTTTCCCTCGCTCCGTCGGACCGCCCCTAACCTGTTTACTGAAGCGCATCGAACCAGCGCGTAAACGGTTCCAGCTTGCCGGAAAGGTCGAGAAAAGCGAACGGTTTTGTTCGAAATGGACTGCCACCAGTCCGAAGACGGCTGCACTTCATGGGAAAATCATAACGCACACACGGTCGTCCCAGCAGCAATGCCGACACCGAGCGACGATTTTTATTTTATCGCTTGCACACAGGGTGTGCCTTTCTTTCTTTCCATCCGCACTACGCGTACACCGCATGCACGGGGAGAAAACTTGCATTTCCCCTTTCCCGGTACCCGGTGCGGAAAGCGCGCGGAGTTGCAATCGCAACACACAAAAATAGATCCGCAGCGCCCGTACGGAGCATCCGCGCGATCGTACGGAAAGAAACGCATCGTAATGAGAATGCACATAAGTGGTAATAGTGGTGGTGGTAGTAGTAGTGAGAGAAAAAAAAACGGAAAACCTCCGGGTCGCGTTTCCTTTTACGGAAGAGTTGAAACCTCTCCGTTCGCCGCGAGTGCGCGAGCACGTTCTGCTTGATTTCTTCAGGGGGCCTCCCAATTGAACCCGATTTTCCTTCTTCCCCAGGTTACCAGTTTTCCATTGTGCACACATTCCGGCAACCGTACTCGCCGTTGGCTTGATGGCCGGCCCGAGCGCTTCGAGCACGGTGGGAAAACGTTCTGTTGAGATTTGAGACAAAGCAACGAAACCGAAGATCCGCAACGGATACCAATTAATACTACACGTATACAAACACACACAGTTTAAGTGATATCGAAATGGACCGAAGTGCGACGGGGCGGAAGAAGTGTTAATACAAATAGAACCGGGCCCATTCTCATTACACCGATCGAACACAATCATTTCACATTTAAATGCGCATCGTTTTTCTCCCGATTCGCTGTGCTGTCTGGTGGAAAATCGGAACCGGATCGAAGGATTCATGGGAAAAAAATCGAACGGATAGAGCTCACATGATCTTCTCCTTGATCGTGCAGCGTGAAAAAAACCTTCCATGGAAGGTAAGTGTGTCACTACAAAAAAGTGCAAATTTTGTGCTCTTTGCTGGAGCCTTTTTTTACCCCCAAAAATAGCAATATTTTACCACGAAAAATGAAGCCGCAGCAGCGAGAAAGACAGGGCGCGAGGGCTTAATAACATACGGCAGTGCGTCGTCGTCATCGGGCTAATTATGCTGATTGTTGGTGCGAAGTTGGCCCCAGCAGCTAATGATACATTGCAGATTATACAGTGGCACCTCGGTGCGCACGGTGACCGTCATCGGAGTCGTTGTTTTCTACCGTCCAGCAACTTGTGTTGCAACTTTGGTACGGATCGAACGTTCTTGTCCACCGGGCGAAGATCACCACCGACGTGTCGTCACCAAGCCTCGCCAGTCGCGGAAGGGTGTAATAACCACATTTAGACGCTGGATGTACGAAGAGGAGGAGAAGTTGAAAAAAAACCTGCATGATGAGCTGTCGAAGCAGAAGAAATAGTAGCACCGTACGTACGCGCGATCGGTCGCCGTAGATAGAAGGCAAAACCTTGCTGCGCCCACGGTAGTTAGAAACGTCTGCTCTAGGCTCTAAGGCGCGCGATCGCACTAGAGGTGTGTTTGTGTATGTGTGTGTTCTTCTTCGCTCGACGCGGACCCAAAGGGGGCACACGGGGGCCAGCAGCTCCAAAGCCGGTCCGGTTTCCTGTTATTTAGCTGCACGAAGGGAAGCAAGATCGATCGACGGCGTTCGATCGCGATGTCGGCCGCCCGTGGGGGAAGAAGCTGCGGTGTGCGGAGCGAACCAGAACCACAGGAAGCGAGCATGTGTGGCTGTGTGCGTTCAACTGCTTTTTAAAGGTTTTGGACCCAGCGGTAAACCTTTTGCTGCCACGAGGCTGCTGATGAATTTCGTAATAAAACTCCTAGGGTTGCGTGTGGGAGAAGGAGTGGGCCCGGTTTTCGGGCAAGATGCGCCTATTTGTTGTGAAATGTTGGTAGGATGAGTCGCGGAACCTATCCCCATTGCAATGCATAATCGATTCACCATCTGCTTTTGGCCTCTAAATGAACTTTGCACAGAGTGAGCTTGGTTAAATAGTTGTTTTTGTGTATTTTTTAAATTTGTGAATAAATCAATTTAATGATCTTGAAGAATAAATTATGCACAAGGGTAAGTAAATCGATTAGGTCAACCTTGCTCGATCAAAACTTCGATTCAATTACTTCCAATGGAACATAATAATAGTGAGTGATTGAAGTGCAAACATAGTGCGAACGAATGATTCATAGCTATTAAAGAGGTAGTTGACGGATCGCAACCGAATGGTAATCATTCTCAAATGTACTCACTCAGACAGCATGTCGCAAAGCATCGCTTTGTATTGTATGTTTATTGACGTTGCTTCTCTGGAGCTATGACTTTTGATCACAACATTGTAAAAGCACTATTCAAATGGATTTCACTTGAAAACTTGAAAAAGCTGATTTTCAAATTGAATTGATTGACATGTTAATCCATCAGCGGTAAAAGGTGGGTTAACGCATTATAAGAGATGTCTTAATTAAAAGCTTATAGGTGTATGGTATTCATTTTTGTCTGTTTTGGTTAGAATCATTAAAATCCGTTTTTGAACTACTATTTTTTGAACCAAGTTTAATTGCTTTAACTCTACAGCTCTAAGATCATGTAAATAGTTTCTTAGTTATTTAAAAAATTATATTCCCTTTTCCTTTTTTGACTGCTCACAAGAGAACAAAACGATTCAATCACGAAAGGAGCGTCCTCATGCCCCCGAATATTGAATCTGGGTGTGTGTAATCCTCTAGTGTAAACACATACGCATGCTCATCCAACAAACCCATCCCTAAAATGTTCTGCCCAAACGCCCCGACCGCAATGAGTCACAAGAAACCCACTGAGCAGCCTCACCTGAGACTGTTCGAATAAAAGAAGCTTTTAATTGAACCGAGAACGTTACCTGAATGAAGCCGAAAAAACGTTTTTTTTTTTTCTAAACGAGCACATCAAAGGGTGAAGGAAGAGGCAAGAGGCGGAGGTAAAGGTAAAATAAAATAACAGGAAAAACTAACTAATCTGTTCCGACCGGGGCTCATCTCCACTCCCTGTTATGCCTCCACACCCTCGAAAAAAGAGTGGCTTGATTTGTGAATGAAAACCACCCCGTCATGGCAGCGATGAAGCGATCGGCGATCGAGTTCGAGCATCAAAGGAAACCAACACATGTGCGAGGTTTTGTTGTTGTTGGGTTGGATTATTTGTGTTTAATGCCACAACGTAGCAACGTTTTATAATCCTGTGCGCGAGTTTAATCTCACCGCCAACAGGTCGTGATCCTTTGGTTTAGAGGGAGAGAGAGAGAGCGCGCGAGAAGCAATAGAAGAGTGAATTGAAAAAGAAAACATGGGTGTGAAATAATTAAAAACATGAAAAGTTAAAGTGAACTTTAACACTCGTCAAATCAGGCACCAGGCGGCACCTTCCAGTTGACGATGGTGGCGCTCCGCTCATCGAGCTGCGCGAGCTAATCGAGTCGAATATTTCTCAATTACACGCCTCTATTACTCATCCACAAGCTGCAAGCTGCACAGACGCAATTGGTCATCGCTCTAGTTCCAGTGACGTCTTCCAACACATCTCGCCGTTAAGCGTATTAGACGTCATCTTGGCCCGAAACGTCCGCCGACGTCCGATATTCGAAGGGTGCGCGGCAGAAGCGCGACTCAAAGTGACGAATCCGTTGGTGAAGCGAAGCGAGCTGTTGGACCAAATCAATTAAATCAATTGACGACGATTAAGTTGCCGAAGATGCATTCCAGAAGAGGAAAAAAAATGGGACGAACGAAGCGATGGTTATTAATTCGAAATAAAGTACGCATCGGGCCGGGTGAATCTCCTCGAGCAGAAGTTGGACCGTTTGCTTCTTTGGCGATGAAACGCTTCACTTCCAGACAGCCGGAGAAGATCGTTATGATATTTGATGCCATTCTTCTGGCTCGTTTTTCGAGCACCGATCTGGTCTACTTAAAGATGAGTTATAATTAATGCTAGAAGATTCACTCGAGTGGCCACAAGTCTCCCATCGAAAAGTCTTGGTAAACAATTTAGCAAACGAATTACTCATCCGCGCCGTACAGCGGAATCTGTGCAATAGCTACGGTTCGGTTACTCGTTGCCAACCACATTTGCGTGCCTCTCCGGCCGGGCTTCCGAGAAGTGGGAAAATATTTTAAATCTCACACCCATAACGATGACGACAACGGCACCGAACGAACCACAAATCACTGCGCGCGCTCGTCCCACTGTGTGAGATCATTCCCATCTTCATACTCGCGTATGAAGCACAGTAAAAAACATATGGACCGTAGAAGAGCCGCCTGTGAAAGTAATGCACACATGTCCTGTGAGGGTGTTGTAGTCCGATGCTTCTACGAGCACGAAGAGGAGATCAGAAAGTCCCAGCCACGGCGCATCGAACATCTGAAAGCACTTGAAGGCGAGCTGGGAAGAGGTTTTATTTTTTCTTCGTTTTTTTTTAGCTGCATGTTTCGCTCGTATTCGATGCCATGTGTGCGGCTACTCCCGCATACTCGGGCGAGCGGTGAACGGCCCGGATGCACCCATCCGAAGGCGACAATGTTTTCTGTTTTATGCATTTGAAAGGCAACCAAATCGAGCTAAGATGCATTTGATGTCTTTCATTTCTTACCCTCAATAAACTCCCGAATCGGGGATGAGGAATCGGTGGAGCGATGGGAGGCGGAGGCGAGTTGACCTCCTAACTACATACTTGACGCCTGGCGACTTTTGTACGCTCCAGGATGCAGGAGGTCAATCATGTGTTCAATAAATTTCTTTCTCCTTTTCTCTACGGCTCCCCCCGTTGGAGGCGTAATCGAAACAAAAAATGATCGTTTAATGGATGGACGACAACAACAAAAAACCCGAACCAACCGTACATGGGTGCCCTCCGCTGGGCCCATAAAAAGGCAACGCAGCGAACGGTTTCGCCAGATATCGATTTAATTGACCGATGGCCGCGCAATGCAACGCCGACAGAGAAACAAATGAGGCAACCGTTTGGGTTTTGGCGGTCCGAAATTCGAAAATTAATTCCAAACAAAACGATCCCCTTTGCGTCGTTTGCTCCCGTTTCTTAATGGGCGTCTTGCGGAGCGCTACAATTAATGCGATGCCTGTGGGAATGTGCGTAGCTTCGGTTTTTCTTCCACCCGGGCTGGAGCCTTTATCACACTGCACTTGCACTTCGCAGCCTCCGAGGCCCATTCTCACGATCCCACACTGTCAAGGCAGTCGCACTCGCAATTATCGCGCACCACTCGATGATGGAAAGTTTTCACATCATTACGATCCGCGGCACGACGATCGTCGCTGAGGAGGGCAAGTTCGGGAGAGTGCATCTGGAAAACGTGCGCTTGTTTTGTGACATTTTCTTCTCCTCCATTCCGGTTGGCGAACGCGGCGAGTAGGAGACACGAAGGAGGCCCGCGCCGAGAACCGTGGTTCCCTTGAGAACCATTCGTCTCGAGAACGAGCGCATAAGGACCGGATGGCACTCCCTCTTGTGTTTGTGAGGTTTTGGGTTTTGTGATTTATTTTGTATTCTTCACGATATAGATAAAAAAACACACGAACAAAACAACAACCCTTGAGAACGCGGTGTTTTTTTTTTTGCTTACCGACAGATCACTTCATGCCTAGCCGAAGCAGCATCCAAACACAATTGACAAATGGAAAATGCAGGAAGGAACGGAAAACGGGGTGGAATCATGATGAGGCAGTGTGTTTTCATTGTTGGAAAAAATTAGAATAACAAACAAGCACACATGCATGGCGGGCTGGAAAAAGAACACGAAAACAACAAGGATGCTTCTGATGAGTCGTCGCTTGAAGGACATTTCCGAACCCGTTCCCCGATGATGATGAGAGATCTTGAACACTGGTACGAGAGACACACCGACCTAAGGACTCGCATCTTTCCTTCGCTCAATTAATTCTTCATTCATCAGCCATCGGCAGGCGTCAGCTTCCTCTCCTTCTGCGGCCAAGTGTTATTAAGCTGTTCGGAAGTTCTTCCGCGCACCCTACATCCTGCCACTGTTCTGTGGTGGAGTGTTTTTTTCCGCTGTTGTGCTGTTTTTTACCTCGTTCTCGTCCTTCCTTAACGCTTCGAATAGATTGTTATGGGTGCCTGGAGGATCTTGTTCCACCGGAAGGATGGGGTGTGTCATTTGCCTCACGCTCGAGGCTCGAGCCCCTTCGAGGCCTCTCGATTCGGAAGCAGAAATGAGCAGCGGAAGTGGCGTGTTTTTTCCTTCTACAAAAGGGTAAAATATTGTCTCACCTCGAGTACTGTTTCTGCTACTGCGAGCCCTGGGTAATGTTCGGATAGGCAACTGCAGGCGATCGGATGTGTCGATTGTACGTGGAGGACGTCGGTGTTCGCATCATTTCACCCCATGCCGGACACTGGGCAGTGGGTAATTATCGCATATCTTACTAGCGTGGCTTGCAAACGGGGTAATGTCTGCATCCGGCCGTCGGGGAAAAAAACGCCTCGTACCCGAGAGCCATCTCTCCTGACGGAACGGAAATAAAACCCGATCGACACTCACTCCGGGGTGACAATTATTGTGCTGATAACTGACTTGCCCGGAAGCCTTCCCACGGGCAGGATTCTTTATACATACTTCAAGCGGAGGATGTTACGATCGCAATGCTAACGGCTCGCCCGGGATCAGTTGGTCAGTGGCTTGTTGGGGCATGGATTTTACTGTGCAGAAAATGGAACGACATACCTTCAGCAAGAGGAGTGCCTCAAAAGGCATTGAAAAGAAAACCCCATCCCGGTCCAAGAACAAAACAAACCTCATTTTCCAAGCCACCGATCGCCGACAATGTGGCTTCGGCATCGTACGATCGCCATTTAACCATCCCACCGCTGTTGGATGCCGCCGGTTTGCCACCACCCCGAACCGCTTGATTAGCTGAGCCGTCACCGGAAGCCGAAACGATTTAACGGTATCGCCGGAATCGGCGTCTCAAAGTGAAATGGAAAGAAACGCCAAAATAGACCGTCACCCTGCTCCACGTCGTCTCTTCTTAAACCGTTGGAGGAGGGGAAAACACACTTGGCGGGCACCATCAACGAAATCAAAGATGGCAAATAAAACAGCCCCAGCAGCGGTGGAATGAAGCTATAAAAGTTCCAAATCATGGGAAGGTTGTGAGCTTTCACCGGTTGGCGGTGCGGGATGGTGCACAATTTTCACGACATTCCACAGGTCGGCGCGGGAATCTTCTCGCCGCTCATTAAACTTTATGAGCGGGTCGCGATGGGCGCGAGATGTTAACGCTCCGGCTTCTTTTTGGCTGATTATCGGCTGCCGGAGGCTTCGGAGATATTGTTTTTCTCAACTCTCGATGCTAAGCCACTTCACCGCTGCACCTTTCGAGGAGGAGATGAAGCTCGGTGCAGCAGCTTAAACACTAACAAAAAATAAAAAACAACAGCTACATGACACACACACACAGACCCGTTGAAGGCCAACTCGTGAGCGGTTGTGAATGGCGGGCTGAAGATTTATGATCATTACCCTGCGCCCTGCGCCGACAACAGATGTGGCATGCATGCAAAAATAAAATATATGCAAAAAAATCCAACCCAACACACACTTTAAACGATGCGCGACCTGTTGCTCTTCTCGCGATCTCGCGAAACACGATGATGCAACAAGCATTAGGTGTCACTTTGTTGTCTGTTCCGTCGAGCGTTTTTTTTTTGTTCTTTTGGTTCTATCCTACTTATTTCTCATATGTGTGTCTAAAAACACGGCACAACAACTGCCTCCATCTTGTCGCGCAGTGTTCAATTGAAGCTTTCGGTTTGAAGCGTTGCTATCCCCTATGCTACTTATTCCTCCCTTCGTGTGGCTTTTGAGGAACGTTCTCGTCAGGCGTATGTCGGTCGCGGCGAGTGTTTTAGATTGAACCTAAGCGATAGATGGAAAATCCACTCAACTACATGCATTCGACTGTGCGCATATTGAAACACCAACTCACGCGCGCTGAGACGTTGCTCGCCAGCTAGCAGCTGGGCAACAAAGGAACGCGATACGCGGTTATCACGGCTTGAAAGGGCGGAAAGTAGTTCAAACCGTGAAAAAACCCTTCTTTATCGGTTTGTTTTATTTTGAGATTTAATTATTGTTTTTTTACCATATTGATATCAAAATATCGCTTAAAAACTATATAAAAGGTACACTATGAGTCATCTGTAAGCCTCATTGAATCAAAACTGCCTTGAGCCACCCTCTGTAAACCAAAACGGTCAAATTAGATTTTCATACCCATTGTGTAACTAAGATAATAAAAAAGGTATAACATAAACAATTCATTAAAAAAAATACCTAATTTTTTATGACAAAAAAGTGTCTTAAAATTTAAAGATAAAAAAACGATTATCGAAAAGCCAACATTGGAAAATCTCTTCCATATGAGTAAAATTTTATACAAGATTTTAAGCAAGTATTGACGTTTTTCCCTAGAAACGTCAAAGGAAATGTTATGTCAACACAAAAGTTCAATGGAATATTTATAATACTTTATATAATAATTAATTCCGCAAGGTTGAGGATTTTAATAAAATATTGTTTAAAATCGGTTTGTCGCTAAAATATCTCGCATCACAGTAAGCGAAGGCACGCGCACAACTTTTCCACCACATCGCCTGCCTGATTAATAAATGTAATAAACCCATCCCCAACATCGCTTTCTGCGCCTGCCAGCCAACCAGTTACCAGTCGCAGCAGCAACAGCACGACGATTCAATGCTAAGCCGATGCGTGGGAGTTGTGATTACAAAATTTATTATTCACCATATTCACAGCTTGCTGGGCTTCACACACACACACCCATACAACCGCACCAGTTGGGGAAGGGATTAGCGGGTACTGGGCACGAGGGAACGGCGCACGGTTTTGAGTTTCTCAACGGCAACAACGACGATGACGACGACAACGACGACGGCAATGGCAATTTAAAATTCACACTATAAAACGACACTAAGCCCTCGTTGGTCACAGTCTTCGCGGTAAGTGTATGTGTGTTTTTGTGCGTCTCTGTTGGGACAAATTCCGTCAAAACGATGGCGGGCTCGCGGGCCCACCCCGGCGGGGTCACATTTCCCTGCCCGCGGTGTGGAGGGATAGCGAAACGGCGAGCTTGAAAGCAAAACTCACCCTGAATTGTAAGAAAAAACACAGCAGCAGCAGCAGAAAAGCATTAACAAGCAAGGCCCGTGCCCAGCTGTAATGCGTTTTGTGGTTTGGGTGTGTGTAAAATGAGATTTTCCAGTGGAATTGTCGCTGGTGGTTGGGATTTTGGAGGCGATTCCGGCCGGCCGACGGATTGTGACGGCTCCCGCGGCATCTTAAGCCACTGGCCTTTTACCTTTAAAGAAGATTTCCCGGCTGAGGGTTTCGGTGAGGCTAAGTAGCTAATGCGGCCCCTCGGTAAGCCTCTGTTTGAGCTCAGCCACGAGTAACCTGAGCAGAAGAAGATAGAAGCTGAGCCCTGACCAAAGCTAAAGGTCTGATTTTAATTTATTTTTCACACTCATCGGACCAGGGAACAGATTATTCCGCTTCAGATAATGCTACAAATTTCTTTCCTTTCTTCACTCGCATGATTCAAACAACAAATATAGATAAAAATTAATAAATACCACGTTTCCCATGATCGATCAAAATGATCCGTACGGACCTAACGAACCCGAAATGAACGTGAGGTGGCGCAATTACTGTAATCTTGTGGTGTCCACGGAATGACCGCAATATGACGCTCCTGGGTCGCTTGGATGGTGACAAGTGACGGCAATCAACTCGAGCCCTCGGCAAATGGGCTCGGTCGGTGCGATAGGGTGTTTGTGCGCGTTTTCTCTGTCTCTCTCTCTTTCTCTCTCTCTGTTTGTTTACAAAACGCTCCTCACTGAGCGCGTTATCGGTGGACAGAAAAGCTACAGAACATACACAATCGTCGCGTATCTTCCTCCAGGTCGTTTCGGTACAGGTTTATCTTATCATCGTTCTCGTCAAGCGTTGCCGGCACAGTACAGCAAATCTTAACTTGGTGTGTTGAAATGCACCTTCTGCTCGAGATCAAAAAATGAGGAAACACGCAACGGAGCAGAGGAAAGATATGAACTTTGCTTCACAAACATGGCCCCGAAAGCAAACTTTACACGAACAGAAACCCGGCGCGGGGAGATAGATAACTCGCGCACACATCACCTGACAATCACGGCTGATGTGCTTATGTTAATCTAAGCCAACCCTGTGCTCGGTAAATAACGAGCCACCGAGGGTCGGTGGCGGTGCATCACATACAAACACGAACGGGAGAATTTGGCGTTAGGCGCGCTTCCAAGACGAGCGTTATTAATATGCAGACCACTTTTTTTCCCTCGAACTCGAACGTGGTGAATTCTTTTTTATTAGAAAGAAATCCCGACGCTAGACGCATTAAATAAATCAACGCATATTGCGCGTGATGAATTTTTAAAAGCAGTTCGAGACACAAAATCTTTCGGTTTTTTTATCGACGAGCGCATGGGCCTTCTTATGTCGTTTTATCTGTAAGAAGGAGCATGCAGCTTGTCGCTTTTTTCAACACATCGCAATAAAGCACCGAAATTCGAGTCTTGAAACCGCTTCCGAGCCGGGCGGGCGTACTGGGAAGAAAATAGATTGTGTATCCGTTTTCACCACACACGCCAGCCGCATCCGTCGATCGTCGATTTTTTGGGAGCGAAATATAAAGCAGGTCAATAAGAAAGCTCATTACTTTCAAGCAACCTCTTCCATATGCGTTCCATTGCGGGGAAGAAAAATGTTGAACAGAGTGCTACACAACAAGCGCTTGCTACCAGGTTCTGGTTCAGGTTCGTTTCGCAACTGCTTCATTTAATTACCCTCACCCTGTGCTTCAGCTCGTTGGCTCGCGCGTTTGACCCGACCCCGAACGAGTGGAGCCGAACAGTGTGGGAGAACTTGTATTCGGTTGATTTGTGTGCGTGTGTTTTTTTTTCCGACCCATGTACAATTAATGGCCCCAGGTTCGGGCTGCACCGAGCACCTAAGCAGCACTGCTCCATACGCCAAAAAAAAAAGGTTCGTCGCCTAGAGCAAGAAGTGGCAAGTTCTTTGTGTGTCTTGCCGTGCTTAGAACGCGTGCGCGTGGTCGGGAACGGGTTTCTCTCGGACCAGCATGTTTCGGGTAGGCTTTGTGGTGAGCGTTCTCAAAGTGATCCCCAACCAGAACCACAGACTGCAACTGCACCCGCAGCGAGCGCTAGCGACGATAGGCAAAACGAGCAAACCGAGCCGAAGAAGCGGTTGCGGAACCGTTCGGAACCGATACCGGGCAATATTTCAGCGTTAAATCATGGCTCAGTGCGGTGGTAATGATGGTGCTGGCTGCCGCTCGGGACACAAACGAGCGAAACATAAACAACTCACAGCGACACAAACACGTGAACACACGGGCCCCCGCCCCTCCACTATTGAGGCCGTCCCGAGTGACAATGTTATGAAGCTGTGATGTGTTGTTGTTTTATTTGAGTCTCTCAAGACGCGGTTGGAGCGTACGCGCCTGGTACCCGGAGCCTTGAGGCTCCCGGGGTAAGCGAAACTAAAAGTGTTTGTTGATTTTTTGCATGCCCCATTTTGCATGCAGTTTTTTCCAACATCCTTCACTCCACACCATGGCCGCTTGCCTGCTTGGAATTCGGTTTCGGTGGTTCGAATAAAATCATCATTGCCAGAGAGTTTCAAGAGCGTAAGCAAAATATAAATATGCAATCAACGATCAGTGACGCTTCCTTCGGGTTGTTTACAGTTTAATCCTTGCATTGGGCTGCACTACCAAAGGCTGCAAAACCCTACACATGAGACGGGAATAACACGGGAATAACAGAATAACAATCTCGTCAAGTGAGGATTGGGGCTTATAATATGGAAAATACGCTGGAAAATCTTCGTCCAGTGGAGAAGTTTTGAAGATATTTTGAACATTCATGTGTTTTTTTATTATTTGCTGTCAATTAAAATTTACTTTTTTCTTATAGAACGGATCATTTTTCTGATTTAAAATAATGAAAAAAAAAAATTTTTACAAAAATAAATAGAAAATATTTGTTTTATGAAGAATTTTGATTTGAAGATTTATTGCTCCTATAAACTTGATTTACGGATTGATAATAATTGCGAAAAATATATTAAACCATTCATTAGGATACTTTTAACACACACTGTAGTGCAGAAATGAATTGATTGTTTTGAATTTTTAAAACATTTAATTTGTTACCAATGAATTTATACGCATATGCTCTACACATTATAAGCTTATATATTATTTTATAATGAAAAATAATGTACAGAACAAGTTTTTTCTTTTTTTTTTCTCTGACTCATTAAACTAATAAAAACAAAATCATGCTCAACTATTTTCCAACAGTTCGAAACTCAACCATTTGACCACCTTCAACTCCAACGTGCCTCTGGTACTAAGGCTTTTGTACGCAAGCGGGAATTCTCCCGAGCTCGGGCTTACTACAGTTTGTTTACTAATGTGTTTGCTCTCACTTGAAGGCTACACCCAGGGGATTCACCATACAAGGTGCAGTGGAAACTATCTGTAAACAACTAATCTACGATCGTTGTGGAACAGTTGTGGAGCACAAGGGGAGTGTTTTTGCTTCACCGCAAGATTGCTGAAGTTTCGATGACTCAACAGAAGTTTGTTTCGCCTGATGCTTAGTTCAAAAGTTCACAAAAGTGTGTGTCTATACAACAATACTCGGAGCATATCTCTTCCGGCAACATCACCCACTATCGCTCGGTGTCCGATCAAGGGCAAAGCGAAAGAAAAAACGCACCGCATCGAATCTATCGATTCGATGATCAATTAATGATCAGTTTACAGCCTTAGCTGCTGGTGTATTCTACTGAAAAGCTGCTCGTTCGGAGCAGAAAAAACGAGTCTTTCAAGAAGCGAAAATTACCAATAGACACCTCTAGCGATCGGAACGCAAGGCCTGAATGCACAGCTGCCGCATGCTGCTTCTTCGTCGTTTTGCATTCGAGCTGCCCGATGGTAAGAAAGCCGATACTTTGTGCCATCAGAAAGAGAGGGAGAGAGAGAGAGAGAGATACAGGGAGGGAAGGAGCCCAAAGCCCCGCCAACAATGCACCAGGCCATGCGTGCAAAGAGGAAGTGCACCAGTTTTCGCTTTTCTCCCGCAGCTTTTTTGTTTTGCACGGTGCACAACGATGCATTCACGTGCGCGGCGAAGAAAGATGGGTTTTCGCAGACCAAATGAATGATGCCTGACTGAGCGGTGGAAGGAAGAGCGAGGGAGTACGAAGCAGGAGAGGTCACAGAAGTAGCATAAAAACAGCATAAGTGAGGGAAGCGAGCGAAGCAAACCCAATGGTACACAAAACAAAATCGACCGAAAGAAGCAGCAACCCAACACCAGCACTCGTGCCGCATCCATCCGCAGCGTGGCAGGTAGCTCTCGTCGCGGCTCGGGGCTCGAAAATGTGTAAAACAATACGAAAAGAGCACTCACTCAACACGGAACCTCCTTGCGCTGGTGGCTGGGCCCGGTCGGAAAGGGCCTCGTGAAGGATGCAAACATAATCATGCTTCTGTTACTGCTCGCCAGAGCCCCGGCCCGGGAGCCTTTCTCGGGAGAGAGAGCGAGCGAGAACAAACCAAACAAATCCGACCCCGCACCCGAACCGGTGTTTGTGAGGTGAACTTTACCTGTGCGTTTGCGTGCATGTGTATGTGTTTGTCGAAGGGTTCCCGAGCGAGAACGAATTCGGAAATTTTCGCAGATGCAATTCGCCCCGTATGCAGCAGCGATTCGGTCCCGTGAGCTTGGGGGCGGAATCCCGCGGAATCCGATGCCCCGTGGGTGGACGCATTGCAACGGTGCGATGCACACCGGCACCGGCCGTTCCGTTACATAATTGCATGCCTGCTGCGGGAACTTCAGGTTAAATTCTACACTCGAACCGGCAATCCGAGCCGCGTTGCGTTGCCGGAAAGGAAATAAAACAATCCCGGGGATTAAAACCGGGCCGGCTTTTGCAACAAAGAACGAAACATTTCGGGGGGTGTGTGTGTGTGTGCATGTGTTTTTTTGTCTTTCTATCGGGTTGGATTTGGATGTGAAGATCAATTATCCCATTTTCCCGTCACGAGAAATGGGCATGAAATGCGCGGGATGAGTTGCATCCTCTCGGGAAGTTCGCACGGTCCGACCGACCGGCTGTTGCCACAATGCGAACTACTTCGTGTGGAACAATTGCTTCGAAAAAGGTTATTCTAGTCGCCACTATCTTATCAGTGCATGTGAGGAACTACCATGAACTCGGGCAGCCAAGGCAATTTTCCCCCTTCAGCTTGAAATCACAACCACGTATCGTACGCGCTCGGACACTTCACACATTCGTTGGCTATTAATAGTTATTGTTCATCGCGTCCGTTTCGGGTGTGATGCAAGGCGTTGCAACAATATTTCTTAATTGTAAAGGCATTATTTCGATCGTTCGCTGAGCAACAAACGATATACACACCGAAAAACAGAACCAACAGAAATAAAAAAAAACACACACACTCCTTCACGCATGAGAAGAGCGCCGATTTCCTGTTTCGACATTAGAAGCAAATGACGCCGTCTCGAGAACGCTTCGCTTCGGTCGTTGGTCGGGTGTTGGTTAAATGAAAAACTAAAGCTGGTGTTAAATTAGGAAAGGCTACACTTGGAAAGCGAACATTGGATTTTAGCTAACTGGTGTTTTCAAGGTTGGAGTGCGAAATTTGATTTGTAAACATCTCTGAACTACTTGTTTGTTTAACCAAGTGTCTCATGATTCACTAGACTAATGTATGCGTTCATGTCGTCATTTGATTTGATTCAGATTCTTTACTGTGAAAACCGGTGGCGCTACCCATCAACCATGGTAATAAATCATGTTTTGTAGTTAAAAAGACCTCTAAAATCCAAAGCAATACGTCTGAAAATTTAATGAGGAATGTCTTTTTTTCTCAACAATATTCAAAAAGGTTTTTCAATTGTAAATCTTCATAAATGGAAGAGATGAATAATTTCACCTGTTACAATTTTTTCTAATAACATTTAAATTTAAAATACGAACAACAGTAGAAGATAATTTTTTCAGCACATAGCACCATATTGTTTTTACTTCAAGTATGACATTTGATGCTTTCGTCGCTTTTTTTATTATTATTATTAGGGACGGCCTGGCCGTATTGTTAGCTTTCGTCGCTTTTGATGTAATAGAAAATGATCTCAATCCGTTCTTTTTGCTTCAATGTTCGACAATAATTCAGAAAAACCATCTTCTACTGACAGATACTTGAGATTCGTCAATTCTCTATTTTGAACATATCGAAACAACATTCCACATCACGCATCGATAGTCAACTGCACATAAAAACCGTCAAAATAAAACGAACAAAATCAAACGAAAAGAGGCAACATTTATCCGCCGCTCGCTCTGTCCGTTTCGCGGTGCGTGCGCGAGTGTTGGTGTATAAATAATTTATGACGCAATAAGATTTAGTTGAGATCCGAACTTACTTCCTGCCTGCCAGCTAGCGAGCTAGCCAGCCTGCCCCCGGACCTGGTGAATGTTGTGTCTTGTGGTGAACAGATTTTTGTTTCACAAGTTCCACACACTCCGAGCGCACGAAGCAATCGCAAGCGGGCGTGGGTGACTTCGTTTACCTTGAAGTGCGCGAAATAGCCAACTATCGCACCAAAACGTGCCGCTGGGACGAGAGATTTGGGAGATTGTTTGCCACGCAGGTTTCGTTGTGGGGAATACTAGTTTTCCAAATTATCGCAACAGCAGTTAAACCCATGCAAAATTGAACTCTCACTCTCTCTCTCTCTGGAGAAGCAAACATTAGTTCCCTAATTTGAGTTAAATTTTGAAGCAACGAAAAGAAAAACAACGCCCCACACTTACCTCTCATTTCGTTGACTTCGTGCTTTTGCGTGTAGTCCCTCATGTAGCAGCTGCCGGATGAGAACAGCATGCTCAGCAGCATCGCCAGCACCGCCGCCTTCACCCCGTACGCACCCATCCCGATCACGCGGTTTATCCCGCCCTCCTCTCGCGGCTGCCCGTTTTCCAAACCTCCGTCTACCCCTTCCGCTTTTAGGCACACGAAAACACTCGCACGCACGCACGCAAGCAACAGGTTGCTGTTTCGCTGTTTGCCTTAAGCACACTGTTTCTCGTAAACCCACGGCGGGTTGCGAAGGAAAAACAAAACGCCACTTGTTACACTCACTTTGGCGGTTTTAGGGCACCACTGCTACGCATCATCCTCATCGACCGAACTGCCATCCCTGTCGGGCGTCAGGGAAGATGATTAATTGAAATTCGGGCACGAAATGTGTTTTGCTCGTTTTTTTGTTTTTAGTTTGCGTCTTGTTAGTTGGCAATAATTAGAGAAAAGAATGCAGCGTCTTTTGACGATTGAGTGATTAAACTAGACTGGGAAACAATTTTGTCACTTTTGCTGGTGGAAACGTCGGTTGAACTGGTCAACTGTCCTTGCTGCTCCGGTTGAAACACTGCACCAAGAACGTTTCCTGCATTGTGTACTCGTTTGCGAAGTCGATTCGATTTGATGCTCCAAATTTCTTTCCCAGCTTGCGCCTCTCACTAGTTTCATACAAATTTTGGGTACAGTTTGCTTTCGTTCCGATTGAAGATTGATGCTGACCTTGGTTTTCACGCTTGAAACAAGTGTTGCTGGCTCCTCTTCTCACTTGCCTCGGAACAGTTGCACATCGGGGGAGCAAAAAAACATACAAACACACACACACAGCGCCTGCTATTCTTTCTTATCACGCTCGATACACTTGTTCACACACCCCGAACGAACGCACCACAACGTCGAACATTCGCTCACCTTAACAAAGGGTTGAAAAATTCACTTTTAAATCACACTTTCCACACGAACTATGCACTTCGCGCTGAGCCACCACAAAACAACAACAACAAAAAAACGCCACCACAATTTCCGTTTTTCTTCTCACTTCTCCGCTGCACAAACGATCTCGCCGCTGTTCAAACTGCTGCCGTTTCGCCTCACGGTCTCGTTTTTCCTCAACCCAGCAGGCCGTGAAAAACCGTCAAAACACGACGCCGATCGTCGGGTCGCTCGTTGCGGGCCCAAGAACAACCACACCGCCGTAGCGATGCAAAGGCATCTTTTCACCCCACCCCAGGTACGGGAAAAATTACAGGTCTCTGCTGCACGGCGGGTGATCGCGCGCCCTCGCACGATCGGAAGGCCTCTTCTTTCCTTGCTTGGGTTTGCCTTCTCTGCTTCTCCGACGGGGGCTGCTCACTCCGGGTTGCTTGTGGACGGCAAATGGCAGAAACGCACAAAAAACCACTATGGAATATATGGAATACACACGGTGTTCGAAACGACGTGCGGTAAGCTGCGCCTTCGATGTCTAAAGTACGACTGAAATGCGGACGCAACCGAGTGGGGGTACGATCGTAGGGGTTGTTGATGCTTCGCTAGTGATGGGCACGTGAAGCGTTTCAGCGTCGTTCAAACTGCAGGAAAGCAATCTATGTAGCGGGGAATTATAATATTTTAAATAGATTGAGACAGTGTAGGTTTAAATAATTGTTTATATCCAACTTATTAAACATTTTTAGATGCATGCAATTTTCTTCACACCATTATTTTTGAAAACCCGTTTTTCTTTTTCTGATGTAAACCATTATTTTTTTAAAAACTTAACTGCTTTAGCAATGTTTTGAAACGTTTTATTGCAACCGTTTGTGCTGTTTTATAAATGATATTATCTCTATTTCTGATAATTTAGCTGTAGAGTGAAAAAGTCACCTTTTGTATGAAGTTAAAATACGGTTTATGAAAAGTTGACATTTTCACAATGATCTCAATTATTATAGACGCAAAAATAGTTATAAAACATTTACATTATTTGTTAATAAATAATGATAAAATAATCTCGTACATAAGAAAAAATCAGTAAAATGTAGTTTTTTCCTAATTTTAAAGGCAAATTAGTAACACATAGATTTATATTTTTTCATCATGAAACCAAAACATTGTGCCGATTTTTACCCATCACTAGTTACCATGGCAACGCGTTCATTTCTACTCTATCTTTTCGCTTCAGAGAGCAACTGAAGAGGAAAGCAAAATGAACTGCGCGCTCAACATCAACTTACGTTCGCGCATGCATAAGAGCAGGAAAGGTACGAAGGAGGTTCTAAAGTTGTTTTATTCAATGTCAATAATTTGATCTGGGATATTTGTTGGATCTTTTATTTAGATAAATTTTTGTACAACTAAAATCGCATAAGTAGACTAAAACATAAGTTAGTATAAATTCCAATTCAAAACTATGCTGAAGTAAAGCAATGAATGTTATGGAATCGTAACTTGTGAGAATAAGACGATCGAGAGAGATAGAAAGAGTAATGAACCAAAGACTTGCAGTATAAATAGCATACAAGTTTTGTACACGATTTATTTTGCATCTGGAACGTTTGTGCTCAAGTTGCGCGTTACTTGTATTCGTTTGAGTTGATTGTTCAGAAGAATTGTGTAGGAAAAAGACACATTTTACTCGTTCACTTACCTATTTTTTGACTATTTTACCGCCGATCATAAAGTCATCTAATTGAGACCATCTAAAACTAGGAAAATTCGCAAAACGTTCATTTTGTAATGTTTTATTTGTTCCGTTTGCCATACAAGAACGTTTTAGATTTATTCATTCCTCTTGTTTTTGTTTGTTTGTTTCTGTTCGGGTTTCGCTTTCATTAGTGTATTCATTTTTGGGTTTGCATTATTGTGACCATGGTTTGCGGGGCGTTTGTAACACGTTTTGTTGCACGTTGTCTGCTTGTTTTGCACTACTCGCGTTGCTTGTTTACTTTTATTCTTTTCTCTTTATTATCTGCCACCATTAGCACATGCGCTTGTTTGCATTACTTTTTTTATCATTTGTTTCATTTAGTTATGTTATCTACTCCAAAGCGTCCTCCGCACACCAGTGTTTCCACTTCCATTTTTCATTATGTTTGCCGCTGTGCTTTTTCCCAAATGTTTGTGTGAATGTGTGGCTGTGTTTTATTAGTTTTTTTTTTATTAGTTGTTTCTACTACGGGCAACATGGCGCTGGGTTTTAGTTTGATGAGTTGTAAGCATTTTGCATCGCACTGACATCTCGTTGTTCGAGGTTCGATTCCTCCGCTAAAGCCATTTGCTTCCGTGCGTGTAGCAGCAGCAGCTAAGTGTAGTTTGCATGTATAGAGCTTTGGATATTATGTTCCATTCTCTCCCACATCCCGCGGATACATTCGCCTCGTGTTTAGTGTCTGTATGTTTTATTATCGTCCTTCTGTTTGCATCTGACATTATGATTGACATAAGAAAATCATCAATAATTGTTAAAACATTGCAATGAAAAACTGTTCCAGAACAAATCATACGCAAGCCGCACGCTTCTGGGAACCCTTTTTTGTCTACGCAAAGGTTCGTTTGCATTCGTTAAGCTAATCCGTACGTGTAATGATTCTTTTTCAGGCTTTTGCCACAGAACAGATCGCTAAGAGCTTGCGTCAGAAAAAAAGAACCTATCGCGTCAACACACCACACCACCGACTCTATCATGTTCGTCCAATTTTCAACAATCAATGATTAGGCACTCAAGTGATAAATGAATCGCTAGTGTTGCTCCGGCTGAATGCTGTTCCCGTCGTGTTCCAGTGCCTGATCGGGCCAGTGCTAATAACATCCATGTTATCGTTTTGCCTCAACCATGCTGAAAGCTGGTGTTTATTTGACCAGTACCTTCGGTCGCCGCCTGCCCACCTTCAGAATAGCTAGTTAGAATCAATTCCCCGTTGAAACATGTTTCACTTTCCAATGGCTACTACGCTCTATGGCTTAGTCATCGCAACGCTGCTTCTCATACATTGCGGCGTTGGGGATGGTTTTCCACTAGTGTTGGCTGCTCCGCTCTTATCACAATGTTTCATTCTTCACCCTCTCATCCTAATAGAGCTGCAACCGCCACTCACTACACTGCACCGCACTAGCTAAAGCTTAGTGCTAATAAAGAGTATCGTATGTGGTTCCATTTGCTTCTTATCGTTTGTTGTATGAAATATTGTTCTGTCCCGCTGTCCTTCGGTGGTACCTATGCGAACGCAAAACGTTAGCTTCTAAAGCGAAATTTAGTATAAAACACTAAAATGGTAACAGTTTGTTCGGCGCCGACCGTTCGCGAACCAAAACTAAATCGGATTATTTTGAAGCGTTTTTTATTATTCATATTTTTATTTTCATATTTGCTTGCGTTCTCTGCTTAACAATCGCATCATCGCACTTCGGCGTGTGTATCGACAGTTTAGGACATCAGCCGCCAGACCGTACAAACGGCGGCTTGGTTATACGTTGCTTTAACTCACTTTGTTTGCATGGGCAAACTTAGACGGCTACTTGAATGGGAAATCATGTTCTCGCTGCGGCTCTACACTACGGCAGGATGCGATATCCCGATTTTGTTTCTGTTCTAGTGTGATTTCTAGTCCGGACTCTGACGGTTTTACAATCCGTATAGGCGCTTGCAGCGGTTTTAGTACACGTTTGTTTAGGGAGAAGAAAAGAGCCTAGTACATGGGCCAAGCTAGTACATGAAAAGTATCTACAGATAGTAAGTGTGTTTCTAGCACTACGTAGAGTTTTTTTTTCTTTCTTCCTTTCGTTTAGCTCCGCTTGGTTGGCCAGCGCGCAACCGTGATAAAAGTGGGATGTTTAAAAAGAGATACAATAAGGCCTTCTAGGAGAATATTAAAATAAATAAACTTATGTATAAACTTATTTCAAATTCTCAATAATATTGAATGAATAATGAAGAAGTCGAGGTCTTTTTTTAATTTAAATCGTCTAACAAATCTAGACTTGAAAATTGAAATGAAAATAAAGGATCAGATTTTGTAAGAAAATCATAAACAGAATAAATGATTTTTTAACTAATTTGATGACAAATTGATAATTTAAAATGATAATTTTAAAATGATAATATTTTTAAATGATATATATTTTTGTCTTAACGTGTTGTGTGTTGGCGATAATACCAAGTAATTCACTATCCAATAAAATAATTTTCACACAGAAAGAAATCACAATAAAATTGGACATAATTAATGAATGTTGCACATTGTTAGAAATCAATGCTATTGATAACAACATTGTTCGACGTTAAAATAAAACATTAACTTAAATTAATAATAAAAAGGATCCTACTCCAATACATCTCACTTTTATCACCACATGCACATCCGTCTCGTTAGCTCTTACAGTGCGAAAGTATCCCTTACACGCCGATCGGGCCGGGCTCTACAAGGCCTGGTTTGCTAGCAGCAGTAATATGTTTCTAATATAATAACTTACAGCAGTTAGATTCACTGTCAACATTACTACATTATAAGATACGCCCGGCAGTGGCGGGTGTACCATCAGCTAGAGTTAACAATTCTTTGATTTTTTCTTTCCTCACTGTCACCGTGAGAGTGTTGCGGAGTGGATGCAAGGATCGAAATGAGTTTATTGCGCAGCAACGCGTGACACACGCGCACAAAACTTAGGTGACACTGTGATGCAATCGATTGAAAGCATGCGCTAAAGATCCGAGTTGTGTGAAACTAAACATACTAGACCTGAGCCTATAAATACAAAATAAAAGCGCGTTCGTTAATGCTAGCCTCTGGATGCACTTGCGTGTTTGCTTTAGCTCTCGCCTTAGTCAGCTTAACCTAAGCTAACAATCATTATACTCGCCATCTTGCCCAGCTCGTGCTGCTCGTTGTTTGACGTCTCGTTGCGTTCTTTTTAAGCCTTATAACCACAGAAGCATTAAGTAGCGCGGGTCGTAAGTAAACTATGGCAGTTTTTGTATGTTCTGTGTGTGTGTGTTCTTGGTTCGGGAAAAAGTAGTGTTCTTAACGTAATGTATTTCAGGGTTTCCGCTTTTACACAGTAAACGAATCGAGGATCGAGGAAACGCATTCGGGTGTTGTTGTTATTTCTCTACTTAAAACCAAAGCATTAGTACGACAAACTTCAAAACTCCGATAAGCAAACGCACATTTGTTGGTTTCGTTTCGTGGCTGCCGTAATTGCTGTGTGCGTAGTTTTCATTCTTTTTTTGTTTTTTTTTTGCTTGATCAGTATTTTTTCTTAATTTATTTTAGCTCCCACTGCCCAACACGCAACAGCTGCGGTGTCCGTTTTGGTGGCAGACGGCGGTTATCTAGTTTTTTTTCTTTTGTTGTTGTTATGTTTTAGTTTTAGCTTAAGTACCATTTTAACGATATGCATCTCACACGTCACAGCAACTTGCCACATTTTCCGGACGCATTCCCTCCCATCATACTGATTTCCTACCCGCATGCGCTTTTTCAAAGCCTGCTTTAAGATTTGTTGTATTTTTTTTTACAAATTGTTCCATACCTAGCCTGTAATCGTTACTTGTGTTGTTTGGTTGGGGGTTCTTCCTTTGCTACACCTTTCCCTTTGGAGCGCTTGGCGCCCTGCAACAAATCAGTTCACATTGTTGGCCGACCGTTGTCCGTCTGTCTAGACTAGTTGTTACAGATTTTCTACAAAATGTACATGCCTCATGTGTGTCCCTGCTCCGTCTGTCAAGCTGAGTGGCTCGCCAATTTTCTTCTTAACGCAACCGAAAGCAATACCGTCTTGGTTGGACGCTACGCGAAGAAGAAAGTGATATAGCTTGCCGGCCCTTGGTCTTCTTTCCGTATCGAATGTCCGCTTAGTACAATCGGCTGCTATTGCTTATAATGTATCGGCCGACTTTTTGTTGCGATCGCAAAAGTCTACCCAGTGCGTGCCGCTTATATCGATATAGAAGGTTCATTAAAATGTGATTCCAATCGTTAAGGACTCTCCCCGTTCGTTAGCGATCGGGTGAATGTGAACGTGTAAATTCTTATTCTTGTATGAATAAAATACAAAATATGGCACTCCTCAAGACGGTGAAATTTTGCATAACACTCTAATCTTCCAATTCTTACGCATCGGAAAGATACATTCATTTTCGTTCATTTTGAGTTCATGTTTGTTGATGAGCAACGTATATTTTGAATGTAAAACTGCTTTTCTTGGTGCAAAACTGCTTGAGTTTTGTAGATTTTGTGGAAATATTGAAAATATTCATAAAATTTAGTAATATTCTCTTAATTAAATCCAAATCATTTGAGATATTTTATTCTTCTCCAGAAGGGCCATCGAAATCTATTCAATATTCATGAGAGAATTCGCTCGAACGTGACTTTTTAATTGTTTTTTTTTTAAATATTGTGTGCATTAACTGGTAAGCAGCTTCTAAACATTTTCACGTTCACTTTCACTCGATCACAAAATGGACTTTCGAGGGAGGGTTTTAATAAATGGAGATAGAGTGTTACGAAGCGTTACTTAAAAGCGTTTTGATAAGTTTCTTTGGATGCTTTGGTGCGGCCTATGCTCCTATATACGCTCGTCCAATTCCATAACGACCCTAAAACTGCATAGAAAAGATTGCGTTCAACATAACCTTCTCGATTCGATACCGCCGGTTCGTCCACACCTCATCCCGGTCGTCCCCTGCGTCACCCGCCACCGACACCGGCGGCTGCCCGCTACAATAGCGGCCCGATATGTCTCGTTTCTAGCACGCCACGTTCTCGGGCAGCGGATTCTCGGTTATTCGGATCGCTCCGTTCTTCGCCCGGTTCTCGTAGATCGCGCCGGCACTGGCCGAACCGCCGATGCAGGCACTGCCGGTGCTGGAAATGTTGGCCGTTGCTGTGATGCCGATGTTGCCGTTGATGCTCGTGCTCGTTGCGTCTGCATTACCGCCACCACCGCCGCCACCACCACCGCCACCGCCTGCCACCATCACCGTGTTGCCGTTCAGCTTGTCGAACTCTTGATTGTGGTTATGACACGACACCAGTTCATTGTTGTTATCGTTGTTGTTGTTGTTGTTGTGGCGGTTGATTGCAGTTGCAGCAGCAGCAGCAGCAGCAGCAGCAGCAGCAGCAGTAGCAGTGGTAGTATGGTATTTAGCATGCGGTGAAAATGTTGGTGCTGCCTCAACACCATTAGTACGATTAATAGCTGTAGCTGATAAAAGCGAGGTGCGTGTCTTTGATGGGATGATGTTTCGCAAATGAGCTAGTCGTTATAAGAGGTTGGTTTTTATATTTTCTCTGTTTTTGGTAGAAAATATACACTGATTACATTTAATTAATATGATTCCGCACAAAGTTTCAATGTTTGTTTATGGGCAGGATGCGGGGGGAGGGGAAGAGCAGAAGGGAGCAAGGGGAGAAGGGAATACTGAATACAATTGTTGGGGCATGGGAGCGTAAGTTTTTGCTAGTTTCTTTATTGTTTTGCATTCCATGTGATGCTGCTATCTCGAAGAAAGATTCGGAATCTATTCTAATCCTATTACTCTCATCAAGACAACACCTGCAGGGAAGCTTCTTTTCTGTAGCTTTGCCTCACAACGTTGAGTGTGGGTGCGAGAGGAAAAAAAGAAAACACTAACAAAAGATTATCAAACAGGCGCAAATAAAAATAAAACTCCATTACACCAACACAGAGCATAGAACGTCTCGAAAATGAAACACATAAAAATAACAATTAAAATTGTGGCAACCTTGAACGCACTTTTTGAGCGATGTTCATTTTTTGCTGCGAATGTAAAATGAACATAAGATGAACACCACACGGGAACGTACGGTCCCGAGGCCTACGAGATTGCCGATCTGCGCCGATAACATCACGAAGCTCATATACGGTGACGTAAATTAGAATAAGGTACAAAAAACATGAAAAGGTGACACTATTATAGACTGTACTGAGACTGAAGTATGACCGAATGGAGTATGAAATGAACGATGCAGATGATGTTTATGATTTTCTTTTTACAGATAGCAACAATTTAACATTATAAAGATATACTCATCGATGTGAGAATCACGCTATGGACAACGGTTTTGTACGACACGCGGACTTTGCCAGTGTTACACTGCTGGATCCAGCTGATGCATTCATTTCTATAGCATACACGCGTGCTTGGCTTGTGTTAGGGCAAAGGGTGGGTCACTAATGGCGGTTCCTTGCCGCATCGCAAAGCAATTAAACTGTGTTTACACGCACATTCGATCAGTGTTTTTCTATTTGTTTCATTTCATTATAATTCAACGTAGTAAAGAAAATGTAAGTTTCGTAATATCTCCCAATGAGGGTTTCATTACTCCTGAGCGAATGCAGTGCAAAAGGCCATGGGTACTTTCTTTCAAAGCGCATTATTGTGTGTGTGTATGTGTGTTTGCGATAAAAGATGTGTAGTTTTTGCGTGTGTCAAAACGTGTCTCAAATAAATGCAAGCAAACCGAGGCGAGTTTCTTTTCTGTTTAAATAATTTATTCCACATCGTTCACAGTGTACAAATGCTTAAACCGGCAAACTAAAACATAATAAACATATCACCGAAAGACGCGCGAATCAACGAAAGAAGCTGCGGCGCGCACATTCCACGGCAAATCATACAGAACTTAAACATACATACAACAACTAAAAATGCGTTATGCGGAAATCAGGACACGGCACGGTAAACGGTGGCTGCCAGAGGAAAGGTGTATCGCATGATGCGGCGCTAAGCGCAAGCTCCACCGGGTGGTGGTGCGAGGCGAATCTTGCAAAACGGGTTGAAAACTAAGCCCGCACACGCTTGCGGACTCTGCGGCGGTTTGAAAGCATGATTTTTTTTTGTGTTTTATCGAAAGCCACGTTTTTTGTTTTTTTTTTATCTGTCTTGGTTATACACACCAGCCGGTGGTGCCTTTGCTTTAGTGGGTGACGGAAATTTCTTCGAAACTGTGGAGAGAAAACAGGTGGTCCACAAGAGATTTTAGCAATGGCCTCTGCCTCCGTTTGGGAGGTACGATATATAGTGTGGATTCGGAAGACACGTCCACCGTTCGTTGGTGGCTTTTGGCAATGACAATGATAGTAAGCGTTATCTACTGTTCGAGCAGGTGAAAGTTATTAAAAGCAGCAGCAGCAGTAGCTACATGATGAAAATAGTACTACAGTACGGATTTATCTATTGGGTATTGGAAAGGCACTACCTGTTCCGAGTATGAAAAGTCACTTCTCTACACAATGTTCAAATCATTGAGAAGAAAAGAATAACTTTAGTTCTATATTTGCATTAAAAAAGAAATATTAAAAAAACAACCCTTCGACTTGTTAAGTTAAAAATAATTGCTGACTATTTGATATTATCATAACATATGCATCCCCTAAAGGATACACACATCTGGCGTTTGACACTCCCACGGATAAGCTGGAACTCGCACGCACATTACTCTACAACAGAACTGCGATTATACTAGTGTTGTGGCCTTACGATTGGCACGGGAAGCACTCTGTCTCTGGATCTGCTAAAGGGCGACACAAATCACACTATACAACTGCTCGTGCGCTCTTTGTGAACATATTCGCTTTAGTTCTCTTACGATTGTTGGGATATTTATTGTTTTGAGACGCGCTTTTTAGGCCAATCTTTGGTTTCACCGTGAGAACGGATTCGATACAGGTGTATATGTTCAATGCTCGCCCCTCACCGAAATCATTTGTTTGGTTTTTTGTCCGTTTGCTTGCTTGCTTCAATTACAATCCCCTATTATACCACGGCGTATGTAAAACCACTGAACGTAATATTCTCCATTTTCCACACGTTAAATGGTTTTTCGTTGAATATGCACGGCTGGCACAAGAGCAGGATAAGGAGAGATCGTGGCCCCTATCAGGTGTCTCAGCGATAGGATCTCCACTCTGCCTATAGTTTTTACTATACGACGCGCAAACTTGGGGAGAAGGGAAGAAGGAAGGCCAAATTGCAAACGGATTCCGGGTGCCACTACTGGGACAAGCTTTCTACCGTACCCGCGCGAGATAGTTTGGCTATTTTGTGCAAAGCTCCGACGGCTAAAAATAAACGAATCAGATGGGTTGATGAGAAAACAAGTTGCTAAAAATTATGTTCAGGATGATTGTGAAATAACGGTTGAAATATGCGTGTTATTTTTAGATGAAGAATTGTTATAAAATAAAAAAATAAAAGAGATATATACAAATAGAACAATAATATTTAATAAAAGCTACAAAAAAAATTACTTGCTATGAAAAACGTTATGATATAATATTGAAATGTAAAATAAAATGGCTACGAATGACAACTAAGATTAATCGCCAATTATAATGATTACATCAACACACGCACACAAATATAATAATATTTGCTCATACACGAAAGTTAAACAAACATGTTTGATTAATAGCAGAAAATTTGTAACGAAATCATATTAAATGCTGCACAGCTAATACGTTTCACTGTCTTTTCAACCAACCAAATGTAGTCGCTAGTGTCCTAAACATACATACACGATACTACGCACACATACACACACACCACTTCCACGCACGCTGAACTCCTCTCCAAATACGAACATTTTATTTTTCTTGACAGCAGGAAAACGAAAAAGACACCAACATTTCACTACTAACAAGCTCGATGTAATGGTACAAAAAATTGTTTCGATTGTGTTCTAGAGTTTACTTTCCACTTAGAGACTGTAAACACGGGACAGTAGATGAAACCAAAAACGTACGAACGGAAATCGGAATGAAAAGCGGTAGGCGCAAAGAGTAAGTTCAATTTTTTCAACTCTGAAGCTTGTCTGGTTTTTGGTGTAATTATCTTTTTTTTTCAAAAAGCTCAAACAAACTCGTCCTTATCGGCTTTATTGCAATTTTCAATTTATAAAATCTATAAATATCAATTCATTAGTAACACAGCTTAACACGGCTTCCGTCTCAACTGTTTGCTCGTACCCCTTTTTCGTAGCATACGACCTCTCCGCTAACAGCTCTACTACCACAGGCGCTACTTTTCCTCGTACCTGTTCCAACTGATCGAGAAAAATCAACGAAACCAGAAGGAAACACAATCGTACTTTCACTATCCACTTCCGGTGAGTGCCGTTGGGGAAGCACCAATGAAACAAGGTTTCGTCTATTCGAAAGGGAAAATAATTCACTACATCCTCTGCCGCAAAGCGTACTGAAATGCAGTAAGCTCTCCTGTAAGTCTTGTAACTCTGCCAATTGTAAGCTTCACTAGATTGTTCTATTAAATGTTGTATGCTCTCCTGGCGGTTTTAGTTGTCTGCTAGGCTTAGGCTAATCTCGCTACTTTCATTCTGTCTTCCGGCTTATTGTAACGTTAGGTTGTTGATGCTTCCGTTCCTTGCGTTCTTTGACTAGCAACGGACAGGTGGTACAAATATTGAACATATACAGCGATCATATTAATTTATAATGAAACCAATGCTATCGGTTCTTTTTTCCACATACGGTTATTATAGCGAATTGAAGAATTGGATGATTAGATTTGATTGATTTTTCTGTTTGTTTTGATTTGATGTCGATTGGAACGTTGTGACTATGATATGAAAATCGCATGAAGTGATTTCGTGTGCTTGGTTTTGCCTACATGTTGTGATCGAGAGATCACGCGCACGCTACACCCTGACCCATTTACGCACTACTTGTGGCTCTCGGGTTCAATATTATGTTGCTTTCTGAGCGAAAATTCATGAGGCGCACGAAATGGAGGAAATGAATAATGTGGCTGCATACTTCGACATTGATTTTCTATAGGTTCATAGCAAAAGATGTATGGCAGTGTGACTAAGATACGACGAAATGTAGCGTTTAATGTACCGTATTGAACAAATGTGTACGTGTTGAATGTTGTGTGTTGTGTAGACTAGTTTCGCTGGCTCATTGCTTAGCAAAGCTTCTGAAAAGCGATCCGATAGGCAGGATCTCCTACACACCGTGGTTCTACTATCTATAGTAGCCCTGTGTTACGCGTGGTGGCCTGGCATGTTGTGCATTGACGGTGGTAACGTTTTACGTTCAGTGTATGCCTGTGTTTGTGTGTGTTTTAGCGTGTATATGTGTTGAATTTTGTTCTGTTAGCGGGTAGTACTTCTGGTTGGGAACACGTTTCAATTTCACTGCACTGTTCACAGAGACAACGCGATACTGGGAATATGAGTCTAGGAGAATACCGAACGAATCGAGAGCTACAATGTTGAGCTATGCTTATTGATTTAGCTCTATGTTCTGGTTTGCTATTACAAGAGGGAATGTTCGCTGTGAGAGCTTCCAGCGGGGAATTGGTTTGGTTTTGGTATTGGTTCTTGCTAGTTCGAAATGTGTGTACTATGCGCGCATACTCTTACATCACTAGTACGGTGTGTGTTAGTCGGAAAATTTAGCACTTACCATAGCCTTCACCCTGCAGGAACAGCCGGAACGCTTCGGCAAGCTTGCCCGGTTGCTCTTCCAGCACCAGACCGCAATCGGATATCTAAAAACAGAGTGATATGAAATTAGATTTCGTATTTATATTCTGTACATAATTTATGCATTTTTTTATCCACCCGAAAACATACAAGGTACATTTAATGTACCCTCACTAATGTGTGGAATAAAATTTTCATAATGCATATATAAAGAAAACCATTGCACATTGCATACTTTCAGGCTGACTAACTCAAATCTTGATTAAACATACAATGGAAAATCCTCTTCGCCTCTTCCTAGATCATCAATTATGCGTTGATTTCAATGTCATTAATTGCCATTGTTGAACTCAAGTTGAATGAAAACAAATCAGTAAAGACACTTTTCATGATAAAATCGTTAAAATCCTATAATGAACACGCATGTTCAGAACATAAAAATCAGCTCGTTAGGAAAAGTGGAAATTATAGATTGCACAAGGGCACCCCGAGTCATTAAAATAATGCTCCACAACACATTAACATATGTCCAGAACGCGATGAGTGGTTTCCGAGAAAATGGCCATTTACATTAAGCACACACTAATCTCTCTCCCATTCTGTTCGTCCCGGCACGCAACGAAGAGAAGTAATTTTGAAGCTCCATTATGATGGAGACACGATGGTCGTAACTAAGCAGAACAAGGTGTCCTTCTTCAGACGTCATTCTCTCGTTCCTTTCGAGACACGTTATTACTTGGAGCTATTTTAAACAAAATTACGCGCGAACAAGATGGAGATATTGCGCCATTTTTTCAACCCATACTTTGGCCCCTAGTTTCATAATTGTATTACTTCCGATCGATAGTGTTAATGGCGTGGTGTTGGTTGAAAGAGTCGAAAGGGCGAAGGATAAAAAAACGCAAACCAGCGTCCGATACGCGAAAACGTTACTTCAACGCGTTAGTTACATTATCGAACCGAAAACCACACCCATCAAAAGTTCCCGGATGGTAGTGTGTAGCACACGGAAGCGATGGCAGTGTAGTCCCGGGAATCGACGGGCTGCTGTCGATTAAAATGAAATTACCTTCATCCAATTAGTCTTCTCCGGGATGAGTCTGCCGTTGAACGTTACTGTGTCATCGATGTGGGGCGATAACGCGCCAGTAATATTCAGCACGGGCATCTTCAGCGATGGGGCAGCTATGGTTAGAACGGATGCGAACCCGAGGGAAGCTCGATTAATAGAACGCACTGTGAGCGCTGTTGTGTTTTGCTTTCGCTGCACCAGGACTTACAAGTTTGTGGAGAACCGGAAGGTGTGCGGGCGATGTTCAAATCCGTGCGCTTAATGTACGCATCGATCAGCATGGCCAGGTTAACCGGATTTATCGAACGCTCGAAGTTGCTCTTGTACAGCTGTATGAAAATCATAGAACGGAAAACGGAAAACGGAAACGGTGAATTCATAGCAAACCCAACCCGCGGCGACCATCGACCAACTCACCTGCACCAAATCCAGATTGCGCTCCTCTGGATTCCGCCCGAAGTGATGCCACATCAAATAATCCAGCACGCCCTGGGTCATGCCCTTGGTGCGCAGATTGCGCGTATTCAGCAGCTGGTAGCCCCACTCGATCCAGCCGGCTGCCGTCGAGCTGCAGTTGATAAGGCAGAGCGCTCCAACCTATGTTCGAAAGCGAGCGGGAGGTTAAAATCGTTATGATCCAGTGAGCCGAGAGAGAGTATAAGAAAACCACCAATAGATACGGCTTTCGGGGGTGGCCGTAGGCAAAAAACTTGTTGGCCCGCTATCGGTCGCAATGCATGCAGGGTTTCCCTTTCTTTCATCGCACGCAAACACACACGGGCTTACCTTATCCGGATTGGCCAGAGCGAACCGGGCAAGAATGTTCGCACCAGCACCGACACCGAATCCAATGATGGATTTCAAATTAAAGTGTGTCATCACAAACAGCAGCTGCGATCCTAGCTCGTCGAACGTGGGATAGACATAACTACATGATGAGAAGAGAGGCGAGAAATGTTGATTAGTTCATTGGGGACACTTTCGTTTGAGAGCAAGTCTTGGCAGTACTCACTCTTCCGGGAACGTTGGAGCACCCTCCTCCTGGCCTGGAGCGTTCACATGGTACACACAGAAGTTGTCCAGCAGCGAGCGCATCGTTGGGAAGTTGAAAAACCCGGCGAAGCTCGATGCATCTGAAACGTGCCACAGGAACACATTATAGCAACCTTCTGCTGCTCTGCCTCCGAAATGGTACCCCTCCCCAGCACTTACAGTTCAATCCCAGATCGTGGTAGGTCACAATCGCCGGCTTCGTTGTATCACCCTGAACCGCAACGAGGATGTCGCCCTTGTCAGTTGGGACGCGTCGCAGATCGCACGAACCCACTATCGAGCCGCGCTGGTTTGGATACTGTAGCTGAACCGACCGCAGCTCAATGTCATCCATCGGGTCGACCGGCATCGCTCTGCATATGGCGGAATAAAGAGGATCGAAGCGGACGGAGTCAGTCTCGACCGGTACCGGTACTGGTTCGGTGCAATATTATACACAAACGCACGAGGTCATATCTCGCAGACCCATTCGTGCATTCCAATCACTGATTACGACCGCCGAGGCGTCTTTGCGATGGACACGAGCCAGTGGATCGTAAAATGTCACATAATTTATATTTACGCATTTATGATGCGAGATTACTTACTGGAGCGAAACACATTTAATAGGACGCGATATTTATTGTTCTAGGAGTTGTTTTGTACCACCAATACTATTCTAGAGCTAACATTGTTTGTAAAGAGAACTATTGGATTCGTATTTAAATATTGAAATAAATAATTGTCTACCATAAAAAGAACTATAAAACTCTAATAACTTTCCTATAATTTGACATTAGCTAGAATAATGTCGTTTTATAATTAAATTTAAAACTATTATACTGTTTTATTTTTACCAGCGATAAAAATTATATTAAAGCTTCGTATGAAGAAATATTCACATAGTATTTAACTACAATTAAATGTTATTTTTTATCGAAAAAACATTTCGAACAGTCTGTTGACTTCTCCAGCTATCTTTCACCAATTTTATTCACTTTGAACAACAACATATTTGCAACCACCAATAAAAAGTTCTCTGTTATTGTCAGAAAATATTCTTGTCTCTCAGTATCGAAGCAATCGATCTACTTTTGCGCAAACTTTTGCGACAAATTCCTCAACCGTACCCGAAGAATACAACAAACTTTACGCATAAGAACGAATGCGTACGAAACTTTCGCCCCAGACGGCGCGTATATCTCGTGACAGACGTTTAATTTTCATGTTTTGCAAGCATTTTTATCGCCATTTTTTGCTGCCTTTCCCAACTCATTGGACGACGAAGTACTAGAATTTTGGCACAGCAGTGAGTATTCGCATTTTCCTCGCACACCTCGCGTCCTCCCCGTCCCTGGCGTAATTTAATTTTCCAATTTGATTTCCCGGGTTTCGATTGAATCGTGCGCATCGAGAGCCTGGCACCCCGGCAGGCACGATATTCGCGTACGGAAAGCGAATTTTACGTAACCCACCCACCGACGGGAGGCCAACCGGCTCCAGTTCCCCATCCGGTGACAGCTAGTAGCAAAGTTGAGAGGGAAATCATTCCTACGTGCGTCCTTCATGTTCTTCTGTCGACGGTGACGATCGAGGAGAACAGAAAACACCAGCGTGAAACTCAACAGCACACGAGCGGCTCCATTTCGGTTTCATTTGTTGGCGTTTTTTTCTACCCCGCACTTTCTGCAATCCGCTGCATTCAGTCGTGTTAAAACAAACGAATCCTTCAGAGCGTCCAGAGCGTGCCGGGTAGGCCAGAAAAACGATCATTTTTCATACTAAATTCGCTCCCTGGGCAGAATCGCGTGTGGCTCAGGTGGGCAAAAAATCGAACATACTGTCGACAAGCTGGCGCGCGATACCAGCGCGTCGGTAGCTACGGCAACCGGAAAGGAAAAACAAATTTTCCCCAAGCAGTAGACTTTGGCTCCCACACACGCAACATCATGTCGGCGGTGAAAACTTTCACGGTAGCACCCTGTATCACCGAATGCGGAGAAGGGCCCACTCTTATGCCATCGGTTTTATCCCACTCCCGAGAGAATGAGCGAAATGAATGGGAAAAATGAAGCCTAAGTCCCATTTCCTGCGTTTGAGCGATGCTGTAGCATATCCTTTTTAAATCGTTCGAAGGTATTTTCCATGCTGCTTCAGCCCAAAAAGTCACAGTTTTTTTATGTTGCTTCTGTTTGCTTATCATGTGCCTACTCGAAAATCCTCACCGGATTGGGGCACACACACCCATACAGATTAGAGCAACTTCTGGCAGTCTGTCATTGTGTTGCTCGACAAGTCGTCCCATGGAAACGTTTCAATGGAACAATTTATCATTGAACCTTTTTTGGGAACGCTGTGATGTGATAAGGGGCCCGGGAGCTTTCGGACCTTTTTGGCTCGAGAACGCCCCGGATCCCGATGCGAACAATGGAACGTGTGGTGGCATGTGATGGAAAATCCGGCCGGTTTGATTTTCCCCGAAGAGATCGCACATCAAAGCGAGTAGTCAAATTCGTTTGCGAAACAAACGGCGAAGCACCGAAGGAACTCATCACCATGTTGCCCGTTTGGTTGGAGCGCGTCTTTAAAAGGTAGTTAAATTATTTCCTCACCGTCCCAACGATCTAACCACAGGAAGGAAATTAGTAGAAGTTTATTTCGAGAATAACCATCCACCCATGACGCTATTGCATCCACCACCAAAAATGTTTCGAGCGAATTGATCTGGGTTTTGATGGATTAATTAATTCGTTCCCGTTCCAATACCGGCACGATTATGGGCCGAACCCACCGGCGAAAGTAAACGTTGACGGGCAAGCAAGCTTTACGAGTTTGCTTTCCGGGATGTGGAAGAACGGAACATCGGGAGAAAATAACTTCCAGCTGCGAAAACACACGCGGCTTTCGCACATATGTCGCTTTTCGATTTCGTTCCAATTTTAGCCGGAATGACTGATGTCACTGATTAAACTTGCTTCCAATTCGTTTCGTAGACGTCCGGAACTACGCTGTCACCGACAGCATGCTGCTTAGCGGGAGAACAATTGAATCGTGCTGCTGTCACGGCTGCAGAAAAAGGCTCGGTTGCGTAATAGCCGAATGGGCGGTATGGCGTTGAAGCATCGTTTGTTTTCGAACGATTGATTGAAGCGTGAACGTTTAAGTTTATTTTTTTCATATTGAAGCAGCAGTATTCTCAGCGCGATAGAACAATTTTGCACCAAAAATCTTGCAGGTTCAACATTCTAGGGCAGGGAGTAGAGCTCTAGAATCTTCTCGAGCCAAAGAAGCTGATTCCAATATACGCGTTTAATCATCATTTTCACCGTCCGACGCAACGTCCTTCCAAACAGTGAGCAGTCTCCCGTGTACCATCTCTGCAATCGATCTATCCGAAGTACCCGAATCCCATCGTATCTCCCTACGCGGGAAAGGATACACCGATATAAGGGCTAATGAACGCCATCAAACTTATCCGTTCCCGGGATCGGTTCGCCGTCCGAACGGGTCGAGCCAGAATTTATGATTCATCCGCTTACAGCAGTCTCCGCTCGCTTTCTACCATGCTTAACCGGGTATGGGCATGCTCCATCTATCGCTTGGTAATAATGCTAAAAGCTTGTTTACCCGTGCTCACCAGATAAAACTGGTAACTGGGTGTCCACCGGGTGAAATGAAGACGCATTTTCGAGCGTACGGTTAGCGTAAACATCCCTCCAGTTCGTTGCCTCCACCGCTTCTACAGGCCTTGGTAGACCTTTTTCGTTCCAAATCCCAAATGGAAATGGCTTATTACAGCTAGCGCGACCTTCGCGAACGATTTTCTCACACGATTACGCGGGTGTGACTTGGCCGTTGCTACGGAATGGTTGCAGTACACCATCACCGCTTATTGCTTACGCTGAGTACAACACTTTCAGGAGCCAACAAATCCTCACCCCGTGTCGTACTGCGCAATACTTGCACTTGCGAAGTGGTGCTAATTACCGAGTCATGTACGCTAACTTCTCAGTATTTCCAGTTCCAAGCCCGGGAGTTCTTTAAAATAGCTTCACCGCGAACTCCTTTGCCGGGGGAACACATCTGGGACCATGCTGAAACAAAGAAATTAACGTGTTTTGATTATTTTGCCACCCCGGTTCCGGTGCTTATGGCACAAAGATGAGCAAAATAAAGCTCAATATCGGTTCGAACAATCCGGAAACGGGAAGAGACCGAGAAACAAGAGGGGTTAAAAAACTGCAAGCTTGCGGATGTAAACACGGTCGCCCGTCGGCCCGAATCGTTTCCAGCTGAACGCGTTTTTCCTACCGCTGAAATTTCGGCACGATTTTTTTTCCTTTCTGCTTGCTATAGCACCATGCCAGCCATGGGATTTGCAAAGCTCAGCAATTCTGGGTGCCCCAAGTCAACGATGGAGGAGCCAACGATGGAAAGTAAAAAATAACATATATCGTTGGAGGATCTTATTAAAACTCATAAATTTTCGGTGCCATATTGTGTTTGGCTCCAAAACCTGTCGTGCTCTGTTTGTTGATCCACACCGCGGACGAGGAGTTGAGCCACGTTTCCGTGGTAGAGAATATCGGCGAATATCCTGCGCCATAGGTCTCTTAATAGGAACTCCAGATCCCGCTCTGGTGCTTAGAGGAGAAAATAATATATTCTAAACAAAGGCCTTTTTCTTTCATCGCCTTTGCGACTGTAACAAACAACAAAGCGACAGCCCCATTTTAATCCTCGCTGCACAGGAGAAAGGTAAAAAAACGCACCCTATGGAGCATTTACTGCACAAAACTCCACAATGCATCAACGCTTGCTTTACGGCGAGCGATCTTTGAACTACGCCTAACCACCGCACGCGGTGATGGTGAGCGTAAAGGTAGCCTTTTATATGAATTATAAACCATCTCCAGAGCATGATAAAGGTTCTTTCGATATTCTTCCCGGCCTCAGGTCTCCGCTAATGCACTTTACCGTCTGGTACAACGCAGACGGGGTTTGTGTTGATGCACATTCCGTGCGAGCGCAGGGTGGGAGCCACAAGCCGTTTGCTCATTTCGTTCGACATCGATCCGGCTTTCCCTACGGCTACGGTTGTGATGGTTGGTTTGTGGAGCGGTCTGTTATGAAAATTGTTGCATAATTGAAGCAACCTTCCAGCGCTCTATGTATCAGCTCTTTGTGCAAGTGTGTGTGTGTGTGCGACCGTTTCCACCCGGAAAAGGCACAAAATGTGTCCTGTGTGCTGTGGGTCCATTATCGACACATTTTCCACACGCGCGTACACACATACATACACTCTCAGTCCCAAGAGAGAAACATTCAAGTGGAGCCGTATCATTTTCCTTTCCCACACGGGACAGCGAGAACCACCCCCAGCCCACCACCATCTAATGGAGTCGATGATGGGAGAAGAAAATGTAATAATGGGAAAACTTGGGTGACGGTGGTGGAAAATTTTTAATTGCCTTCTGAGGATCGACCCGAGCGCAACGGTTCGGAAAGAACGTGGTTTCAATTTTGTTTCGTTTTGTCGATTGCGTAAATCTCGTACAGTAAGGGCACTATTCTGGGAAGGAGCAACTTTTTTTCTGCAGTTGCCAATGTCTCCACTAACCCTACTGTGAAAGGGTAATTTTTCGCTCCAAATTAAGAGAAGCTTCTTTCGTTCGCACTCGCTTTCGAAGAATATTTCTCATGAATATTCTCTTTTACGCAAAACAAACCCTTTTTTCTTTACGCAAGGGAAAAGTTTTCTTACAGTATTAAAAAAAAGAATAGTTTGAGTAATTGACGGTGTGGATTGGAGATTTGCGATTCAAAAAGGATACCAACTATTTGCGAGTGAGTTGACCGTTTCGGGTTGAGTAATAATTATAATCATATTTTTCAATAGAATTTTGCCTACAAAAAATACCTGAAATAAAACCGAATTTGCTTGAAGCCCCCACTACGTTTGCTGTACAATTTGATATGATTCAGCTGCTAGCTGTGCAAACAGTACAATTTGATACACGTTAGAGCATCCTTACATCTGCTCTGTAAGGATTATATAATTTGTGATATAAGTATACAGTAATATTGTGTTTAAATATTCTTATTTAAATAAGTATGACACGAAATGAGAGCACTACGCGCGTTACGAGCTTGAGAGAGAGAGAGCATGATAAGAGCCATTTCGTTGTGTGTTGGAGTAGTAATGGGCAGCTGTAGGTTTGTACATCTTTGTGTTTGCATGTAGTGTTTCGGTAGTTGTGGGGAAGAAACTTTATAAATAAAATAAAAAATCAAACCATTCTTTCCGAACCAAAAACAAACCAAACTCAATAGCCAAACCTCAAAAACAAATCAAACAACTCCAAGCACTTCAAACCCGGGGCTCGAGCGATGCCCGATCGCTTTGCGTTTTTTAGTAATTTGGAAGAAAAACATAATAAAAAAAACCTTAACTTAAGCAAACAGAAAACGTCAACAAAATAAAACGAGAACGCTTCAATCTTACCCAAGCAGGCGCGCTTCCTCGGCAGTGTGTGCTGGTGCGGACGGCATTCTGGCGTTCGTCGATTTGCCGGTTTTGTCGCGATCTCTGAAATTAGTACTAAATCACATGCAGAGGCCGAAAAACCATACGTAGTAAAACGGAAAACGAAATAGGGGAAGCAAAACCGCGGGACAGTGGGGGGGAAAACGCAAAACAGGGGAAGGAACCGAACGGCAAATCAGCAAAAACGAAATGAACAAGAAAAACAACAAACCAAACAAGTTCAAAAGTTAGTAGGGAAAGTGTTAGAGAAGAGCGTAGATAAGAATTGAAGTTTAAAGTAATATTTATGATGGGAACGCGTTTTGGAAACGGCAACGAGAGCGGAACGAACTGCACACGATGCGTTTTGCGCTTGAAGAAGATGAAATCGGGAACCGATAGGGGGAAGGGCGTAATAAAATGATAATAAAAATGAGTTTTTCCTTTTTTCACACTGCCGGTGGTGAAGCGAATCTGTGTTCTGTTCTGTTTCTGTATGATGTTTTTGTTTTGATTTCGGTATTGGTAGCAAATATTACGCGGCAGAAAATCGAACTTCTCTTCTCGATGCTGAGGCATTGATTATTGATTGCAAAATAATGACGGCATTCAGTGGTGATGGATGGATGGAAGGTGAGATGTGACACTGCGAGGAGTGGGTGAAACGACTAATGACGGCAGTACTCAAACGATCGCATTCGAAAAGCGTGCTGGGCAAACACGCACGAGTGGAAAAGCATAGCACGGAGCAAGCATCAAAATACAATTTTACCTTAGTTGCTTAGATTTTTAGTACGAAATTCATCACGGTTCATTATGAAATCAAGCTGACTGTAATCGTTTTGACATTTCATAAATTTATTATTTCTTTATCCAATGTGAAGACTAGAGGATACGGTGCTTCCATCTATGGAGAGGCATCTGTTATCTATTTGACGCGAGGCGCTTCAAGGAATATTAAAATCCAGTCAACATTCCAGGAATTCATAACAAATTTAGAGAATTTCGCAGTCAAGCGGAAGCGATTCGACAACAAAGATGTGCATGTCCGGAACAAGAAGCGATAAAAGCACGTCAAAATGTAGATCGATCGATGTTCTTGTCGCTGAGAAGCGTTGGAAGAGTCATAGAAACGCGGTACAACGAAGACTTGAGCAAAGCATGACTGGATATTAATAAACTGCAGAAGAAATGGAAATGTTGATTTTTTTAGAATCATGTACAGTGTCTTGATTACTCTAGCAGCCTCCTCATTGCACGTGCTCTCGAGAGATTTCTTTCTCCGCAAGCAAATTCCCAACGATGGTGCCTTCCTTCACAGCAGCTACCGAACCGAAACTTAGTCAAGCATAATGCAAAAACGCGGTCTAGCTACATAATTGCGCAATTAACAAGTGGTTACCATTTAGAATAGTGTAGTACTGGTACGGGCAACTACCGACACCGTCGCCGTCGCCGGTTCTTGAAGCCCACCGCACACACGTAAAGCTGATTAAATTAAGCCGGTGAACGAAATGGATCACACTACTTAGGCGGGCGACATGTTTGTGCTGGTGAAAGCTGAAGGAAACGAAGCACGGTGGGAAGCGGGCAAGCGGGTGTGGTGGAAAAAGTTGTCCACGACAGCTTGCGACAATTTTCGCAACGAAGCATTTAGTTCTCCGGCCGATGAGCAATGGCAGATTGTACGGGCAAGATAATGCCCACCATGGACAGAAGAAACCAAGGGTGGTTGTGTTCGTCAAACATCACCGGTTTTTTTTTTTTTTTGGGGGAGGGAGCTCCCGATAGATACCGAAACTCAAAAGAAGATAAGCCTCACTGCACACTGAGCAGTTGCCACATTCATGACACGGCTCTACCCTGGAGCAAGAACAACGTGCTCGGGAAACATACCATCATGACGCCATAACGCAGCCCACTGCCGTAAATGATTGCAGTGGTTGATAACAACTCACTAGCTATCGAACCGTCCTATGCCTGGGTTCCCCAAATATGACACTATCGGAACGCGTCGCTTGCGCAGAACGATTATGCCAACCGATGGGAGTGTTACCGTCGCATTATTTTTATTTTCATTTCACCTCAAAACAACGATTAAGAAAGCGGACATTGTTTCGAACAAAACACACGCACACGTGTGCTTCAAAAGACACACTTCACTGGCGGCTATTCAACCGTGACAGTGATGTTTACAAAATGACAAATTTTCGATTATCCCGAGCGAACCGCCACAATCACGCCGGTGACGGTGACGAAAGCGAAACGGCGGCGGCGCAGAATGATGGAAAATCAATCGTAGACCATCGCCGGAAATTGGTTCAACGATGTGCGAAGCCCGGCAAGTTCCGGAAGCGAGACATTCTGCTGCCCTGGCCGGGAACGTGCTTGCCCCGGGGGAGCGGGAAAAGAACTCCACTCGTGTGGAGCAACAATTTCGGCGAAAACGGTACCGGTTCGTTCTTTTACTCGATTAGCCATTTGTGGTAGCTTCGCCGGCCGATTTGATGGTATTGATTTTTCTGCGGGCGGCTACTTTGTCTCCCGGAAGTATGACGCCTCGCCACGGCATCCATTTCCCAGGGGGAATCGAGTGATGAAGAAATCTTCGGTGCACGATCGAAATAACTCAACCGTGCCCAATAGCGGGAAGAAAATGTCGGCCTCACTTTTGCCGAGGAAATTACCGCGTAGGATAATAATATTGATGCTAAAGTTGGACTTATTCTGGAGACTTATGTCTTGATTTGTTGCTTAAAGATTTAATAAAAGCAGTAATTTTCTGTAATTTGCCAAAAAATCTATATATTAAAAAAATAAGCATACGTAAGAATGAGTTTTATTAGTTTTTTTAGGTTTGTGCCCGTCTGTTTCAACGGAACATTTTCTGGAGATTTAAAAAACCGTATATAATATTTTCATAGATAATCCTCCTCCAGATTTATGGAATATCCTCAACCAAGTACGTCTGTGATATATTTTTAATGTAAATATCGTTGCATTCGCAGCACCTCTACCAACAATTATTTCTGTTTCGTTGCTGGCACCGTTTACCTACGTCATAGCATCAGGAAATGCAGGCTCTAGCCCTTTCCGACGACGGTCGGTGTTCTATGACATCTACTATAATAACAGCAATTGGTTGGCCGCATTCTTCGCATTGCAACCAGTTGCACAACACCGGGACACAGCGGTGACCTAGATTCCCGTTGCATGGTGTTCCCTTCTGTTGTTCTTGAGAAATCCATTCTAAGCATTGGAAGAAAAACGATACACCATGCCAACCTTCCACCGACCCAGAGGGTTATTATCCTTGCGATTCTGTTGGCACGAGCCTGGCTCAGCTTGGCAAGACGAAATCTGTCACACGATTGCTATCTTTAGAGTACGTGCCGTCAGTCAGGGTGCGATGGTATGAGGGCTCATGATGATGGGGACAACAGTGCGCATGCAAGCCCTGCCCACCCTCCGGTTGCCGGATGCATTATGACAAGTGGGATGAGGTGAGCGAGTCGAGAGCAAAAGATTGACACAATAGTTTCACCCATCCCGGCGTGGAGGAGACAATGGAAACGGAGGGAGGAAGCCTTTTACACAAACATTACACTGAACTCAACGATCAACTAAGCGCGAGGGCGAACGTTCGCGGACACTAACGAGGGAAAAGAAGATATGAAAACGCACAGCAGCAGTAGCAGCAGCAGCAGAAGCGGCAGCAGCAGCAGCAGTCAGAGTCAGCAACAGCAGCGGCAGAATCAGCAACGGTAGCGAGTGGAGGGAGTTGGGCGGCGTCAAAGCTTACCTGGCACTGACTATGTACGGCTGGGCTCCGGTCCCATTGCGCTCCAGCAGCGCGTGCTTATCCTGGGCCCCGATGGCCGTCCCGATGACGCGCTTCACCGTTTCCATGACCGATTTCGAGCCGGACTGCGGTTCGGTGGTCGAGTTGTAGATGGAGTTGGGACCGCCGCCGCCGCCACCACCACCCAGCGACACGTAACCCCCGTCGGATTGGGGCATCTCTTTGTCTGTCGGTCGGAGAAGGAGTCGGGCGTGATTGCGAAAGGAAGTGTGGCGTGGCACGGAACGGATGCATGTGTGTTGGAAAGGGGTTAAGATAGTTTTTTTTTTGGTTTCATTCGGAAATGATTCGAGCGTTTCGAGTTGCGGTGTTAGTTTGATTCGATTTGGTTGTTTTGCGAACGCAGCAACAAGCAATTGCGCATATGAAGAGAAAAAATTGTGCACGAAGCCAAACGAGTGTTTAAAAATGGTTTATAAAATTAAATCAATTCAAATAAAAACCAACACGCAAAATTTAAAAAAATCAAATTCAAAAAAAACCAACATCACACACGTACGGATCGCAAGAAGACGATGTGTTAAAAAGTCCACAACAACCGGCAACGAGTCGCGTAAGGTGGTTTCATTCATTTCCGCCGCATTCATCACCGCACCAAAAAAACCAAAGCCGAATGCAGAGAAAAAAAGAAGAGATAAAAGAAGAAAACAAGAGAACAAAAAGGGAAAACATTATATTGAAGAAAATGTATCGTACGAAAAAAGAAAACAAAGAGATTAACTAAAAGCTTAGGTAAAGGAATACGGAGAGACGGTAAGCTTACTACTACTTAACGCGCGAGAAAGCGACTGAAGGTCAACGGTAAGGGGAAAAATAAAACTAAAATTACCAAATACCATGTGTGAGAGAAAATAAAAAACCCAAACGCCAATGCCCAAAGAAAACACACAAGTTAATTCCTACACCGGTGCACATTGACCACATGGAAGCGATAAGAACATTAAGGAAAGCATTAAGGACATCCCCGAAAACGGCCCCGCCGAAATGAAACATAAACATAGAGTGAGAAAAAACACAAGCCAAAAACACACGCACACACTTGATAATGGTGAAACTTTGTCTGTGAAAAAGGTGCGATAGTGAGTGAGTAGTGGAGGGGTGGTGGGTTTGTGGTTTGCGTTGATGTGTCCAACGAAATTCGGCCGCTGCTCCCATATTGCTCTCGTGTGGGTGATTGTGTGTGGTGTTTGGTTTGGATTATGAGGCCTCTCTTACGTTGATGAGAGTTTTAATTTTCTGTTTTTTTTTTTTTGTTGAGTGCTTCGCAAAAAGCGAATGAAATATGAAACAAAACAATGGCTAGAAGTGATTAAGCGGCAAGATGGTGTAATTTGCGTTGACATTTCCTTCTTTTCATTTCCACTAATAGCAAGCAATCACGCACACACGTGGCATATGCGTTTGTGTGCGTTTGTGTTCTACAACAGTTTTCTAATCCTCCAGTGGAGAGTTTGTCGGAGTCACTGGTGGAGCTACTTTCCAGGTCGATTGCGGCGGTGTTCCTTATCGAATTATCTTCCAGCACAACAAAATGTCGCAGGCAAGCGGATACACAGCACACGAACGCATTACGAAATGCGGGCAAAGCATACAAGTTTTAAGCGCGCGCGCGCGCACCCAACGCGTACCTCTCCAGATAATAGCTAACAAGCACTACTGCAAGTGGGTGTTTGTGTGGCTGCTGACTACTGACTAGTGTGCGCTACTGTGGCCGACAGCGAATGCAACAAAACCCCCGCCCAACTCCCACCCACGGAAAGTGCATCGGTACATCGACGTAATTGTTGACGCACTCGATGGAAAGGCAAAACCGAGTGAGCCACCGATAAGAATTCTACGGAGGGCTGCCGAGTGTGCCGGAGGCAGTGAAGGTGGCGGAGATTACGCGACAAAACCTCATCCATCTACCGTGTCTGTGTGGCTGTGTTCGAGAGACAGTACGCTTAGGAAGGCACTTCCCTATCATTATTATCTCCCGCCTCGGAGGTGGAGGCCGTGGGCGATGGAAACGTCGCAACTGTCGCGCGATTGTCTTTTTTTCCTCCCAATGCCCGCGAGCGATTTCGAAGGGACCGACGTTTACCATACAACCTGATTGTGCTGGACAACAACAACAACAAAGAGCACACACACACACACGCACACATGTATAACGCCCAGTTTGCCCGGCCCGGCGGTTGGGTTTCTTATTGCGCAGAAACAATAATTCAACGGGAATTGAGTTTATGGCGGTCAGCACTATGCTCGGTTCGGTTCGCGTTGAAGAGCAGTGGAAGACAGGAAACGCCACGTTCCCGACCGTTGAGCCGTAATTGAGCCGTACCATCAGCCTTGATGAGGATGATGCTATCGCGGAGTGAAAGAGCGCCGGGGAAGTTTCAGACCGGTGAAAGAATATCGCACGGCGAAATAAATTATCATAACGCACTGACATTCAAGTGTATATCTTTCTCGCGTTATATATATTTTTATACCCCCTTGGAATGGCCTGGTTATTTTCCAAGATTGGTTGAACGCTTCAATTAATTCTAGTCGTTTTTTTTGTTTTGGGAAAGTTATGAATTTTGAGTGAACAATACAGTTCTCTGCTTGAAAGCGAACATGGAGGGGCATTGCACAATAAATCATTTGAAGCTTTTATAATAATAATATCATTTCCAATATTGATGCTCTTTTATGCCCGAATGTTTATTAGCTCCTTGTAATGTATCCCTGTTTTTTGAGCTCTTTTTGTTTTTTGTCATTAACTAGAAAAAATTTTTTTAGAGATCATATCAATAAATTTATATAAATTACTATGAATCATCCATGACTTGAAAACGATTTCAAACATTCGTTTTTTAATTAATAATAAGCACCCAAATCGATTGAGGTGCTTATCTTGAAATGTTATTGAGTTTTTGGAAATGTTTTGTCCATGTTGCAAACAACAAAACACCTAAAATGTACAACAAACAAGCCCAATATCGAAGTGACGCAGAGTACATGAGGCGAATTTCTTAAGTTCCGTGTAAAATTAACATCAAACCCCTTCCCCAGAAACCGTGTGACGAGTTGTGCGTCACAGGCGCTGAAATTTCTAACAAGCCCAATCATGCGACCATGAGACGTAGCCACCTGAGCAGTGGCTGACGAGGTTTGAATTTCGTGTTGATGCGCCAGATCGTCCCAATATTGAATCATTCGTCACCGTCGTGGTCGTCGTCAACTCGGCTTGAAGCGATTAGCACCGATCGCAGAAGTGTGAAATCGAACATTCATCTCCGGTTTCTCTGCCAAGGTGTGCGCTTTTATGAGCGCTTGTTTTATCCCAATCGCCTGCAGCCACTGTTTTACAGCGACAGCCATCGCTCCATTCGATTTCAATCACCGTATCGTTCGTGCAGAAGCAAATTCGATTGATAATTTTATTACCCGCAACATGAAAGCCATTCCACCGTGACAGCGTCCAAGACAAAGCGGGAATATATCGCTTCTCCCGAGGAAGATGTTCTTTGTGGCAACCGTGCGTCCTTCAATCCCGTGGCGGTTGGATTTGTCATCGGAAGCAAACGGCACAGCGGAGGCACAGCAACACCCAGCACAAAGCGAGCTCGCGAGCGCAGATAATCACCGTGCTGATTCAATTTTGATATCTTTTGCTTTTAATTTTATCTCCACTTTTATCCCTTTTTTTTCTTCGTCACCCGCGGGCGAGATTGCAAAACATTGCCGTTTATTGCGATGACACACAGATAAACGCGTCGGAACCATCTTCCAAGCGTTGTCAACTCAATCTGCCCGAAAGAAAGGGGGGCACGTCCCGGGAAGAAAGTTCTTATGCTCGCCGAACCGCTACCTAATCCGCTTGATTATGCACGCCACAGCACCGCAAAGCGCGAGCACTGCCCCGCCTTTCGCCAGCACCAGCAAATGCTGTGAGCGTAAAGCGTCCGATCAAACGACCCAAACGACCCAAGCAAACGATCATCACCCGATGCGAAGAAGCTCCCGTTGGCGCTGCGTCAATAAGTAGGTGCTTCCGAGGGCCCCAAACCGCCAGCATGGGATTATGTAGCCACCGGGAGCACCAGCAGCAGCAGCAGCAAAGTTGTCGCATCATTTATGGCCTGTGCAAGAAATTTATTCATTAAAACTTATGAATCATTCCACCCGGTGACCCCGTAAAAAGTCCGGGTGTCTCAAGGATTACTGCCACCGGACGGGTGCGCACAGTCGGCAGGCGGGTGGTGTGTTGCTGCGAGTCTGCGGGGCTTATGGTCCTAGCTACCCCGGTTCTGCTCCCCGACCTCAGCCGAAACCGCCAAGCAGGATCTGACTGAGATTGAATTAATAAGCCGTTGCATCATGGAAGGTTTTGAAAACTACTGCCACCAAAGACACCAGGATCGTTATGGTCGGGGAGAAAATGTTACTTGCGATGGGACTTTTTTTTTTCGCTTGGAGCGGAAAGAACCGCATAAGAAACATCATTTTTCAAGCAATCGCAGTATGCAACACTAATGGCGTGGTCATGAATAAATATCTACACTGCAGTTGCAGATGACACTCGGAGTGCAGGCTCGAAGACGGCATCCGCTTGTGTACGACCCGCTGGGTGCATCGATTTAATCCGTACTCCATTCCCATTTACTTCTCATGCGCAACCGACGTACGCCAGTGTCAAATGACGGCGAGTTGTTTCGTTCGCAAAGTGTAACATATCACAGTGACGCGTGTGTGTCGTGTTTGGCGTGGGGAGAAGGGAGAGGAAATCAGATCGCCCATGCACATGGTGGAACGGAACTACGGGCTAGTTTTGGCTCAAGGATAACCGGCGGTGTCTGTGTGGTGATTCGTGCCGAGGCGAGCGCTAGAGCGTGCGGCGCAGCACGAAGGAGAGTTTGATTGCATGAAAATTGATACAGCCCTCCCACCGTCGGGATGGGTGGGTGACGTCGCGCCAGGTTGGATGCAAAAGTTTGCCGCGTGCCTTTGCGTGACAAACACTCGAAACACCTTCTTGGAAGCCTGGCTGCCTCGCCTTGTTGGGGAAGGTGCTTGATTGGGGCCTATCAAATTTCGTGCTCGATTCAATCCGAAATATAATTTAGACCGACTTTTTCTTTTTTATTGCAGTTGTGATTTGTGGAGCAAAATTGTTCTCGACGTTAGTACACTGTCTGGAACAATACAATATACCGACTAGAGGAACCTATCTCTCAATCAGGAACATCATCACCCAAACGCCCATTAAGCTCCATTTTAGAAAACGTCATCGCCAACCATGCTGGTCAAAGACAAAAGGACACTCTTGGTCCTGGGGATTGAAAGTTCCGTGCAAATGGGAATCCACCCTGATATGCCGATGACATATCCCACTCTTCATTAATTGGGCACTCAGCATGTGCCCGCACCGAAAACGGATGCTCGAATGTCCCCAAAGCACGTCAAAGCCAGTCATCACCGTTCATGACGATCCTGCCTCATCCATCGCCTATCTCACATCGGCACATTTTCACAACCGTTCCAGGAGAACCCCAGTTCCCCGGGCCGACTGCCGTATGTACGGGCACATGGGCAATTTAATTTTTAATCCCATACATCCGAACGCCCGGCGGAATGTGACGCCATCAGTTTTTCGGATAATGCGGTGGTGATTTCGGTCAGAAATGGGAGCCCGCATTCGCTGGATTTGACAAGAGGTCCTAACTTCTGCCTTTGCCTGGATCGCGTTGAAAGCGAGATAATTCGCACAAATTGTCCCCATACTATGCTGCTTACTATACCATTCGGATGAAAAACTTGCTCGTTGGCAACTCGTGCGAATGAAACGCGCAACTGAAGTTTCCCCAAACGAGCCCCGGAATCCTGGCGCGATTGCGATGAGAACTTTGTTGCTGCGTACGGTCGGGACAGTTGGTTTGGTGTGAATTATTCGTGCACCACGCCGCAAGTTTGCACCGGCCACCACACCGGCGAGATTGGTGTCTTTTCGTGGGTTTTGCTGGTACGAGTTTGTGACTGAGAATCGATTCGTGTTTGCTTGGTATCTTGGTCACGCGACAACGATGTGTCTTTTTTTCTTGCGCTTTTCCATATCTTCGTTCGGCCCTTTTTTAGCACCGAAGGAGAACCAGAAAAGGTTCGGAGAAGATATTTTCTTATGAAGTTTTTTTTTGCTGCGAGAGGTCACTTTGGTCATTGCGTGAGAATGGAAAATTGTGTGTCGTGAAATTTTGGATTTCTTCAAGATGTTTTCCAAACATTAATCAATGTACTGAAACGGGATGAAAGGCCAACAGATATTTTACAAGTATTTTTTTTAAGAATTGTTGTAAAAAGAACACATTTTATATGGAATGAGATTGAAGTTCTTCATCTCTACACAGCATATTGAGACTGATGTACGTAAAATCGAATAAAAATTAGTGTATTTTCATTTTTTTCAATCCGTCAAACGGGCTTTTGTGTTGAATATCGTGTATAAAAAGTTATTTTTGTGTATTTGCATCCCCATCTTCGAAAGACTCATACTCAATCATTATGCGATTTGTACATAACAGCAGCATTTTCCACACAATTGATTGGAAAAAACGCACAATGGCGGGGGCCGTTTTCCATTTTTCACAACCACGAATCGATCAACACACGCGTGCTAGCGTTTCTCGTCGAACCCGAGCGAATTGCCCTCGATCAATAATGTACATTAACGTTTTTCCAACCTAATCCACGCTGGCATCATGATGCTCACGGACACACCAACACTAACAGGGCGGTTGGTTATGTGCTCGCACCCCCTCACACACACACACACACACACACACACATTGCGACGACCCATTTGCCGTTAGTGGTTTGAGGTTAGGTTATATAGTGTCGTTGCAGCGGCGTTAGTAATGACTGCACGTAAAGTGCAACCGACCGGACCAGGCGTTTGTGGAGAGGCTTCCACCTCTCCATTAATATGCGTCAAGCTGTGTTGTGGCTGCACTGCACGGCCCGAACGCCGTTCACGTGCTGGCGGCTCACTAGATAAAAATCGAGTTTATTATTTGTCGCGCCTGTCTCTGCCCTGGCTTTCTTTGTTCGGCCTGTTGGCCGTTCGGTTTGTGGTCCGGCAAAGGCAAACGCCAGTGACACATGTTTTAATGGAGCAACAAAAAAATGGTACAAAAATCATGTCTTCACAGCAGATGCTCCGAAATAAATTATGCCCTTTTCTTGTGCCACCAATGTGGAGTGGCCTAAAACTTCTCACCCACTTCCCCTTCATAGGCGTGACATCATCAAAAATTCATTGACACCCGCGCTGGACCCATGGATCCTGTTTTTGCTCAAAACCGGTTCGGAACCATTCCCGGCTAGCACGAAATAGAAGCAATTTTGTAGTTAGCATTCACTCTGAACTCGGCCCGGAGTCGGAGCCGATGAGTCTGAACAGGAGTTCTGCTAACGTGCACCGCATCAAAGAGGAAACGTCCATTCGATGTCCACCGTAATGACACATCCGATGCCACTCGAACACGCATCTTTCGCGATGAATACTAATGACTTCCCCGAGCGTTAAAGCGTTGAGGTAAGAAAATGACAGAAACACGACACTCCCCGCTCGAATGGCCAAAACGCGTGCCTACCAACTCTAGTAGCTATTTGTCTCTAGGCGGATAACCGCGCGGTTCGCGGTTCGGAACGCCCAATCTGCACCAACGGGCATCATGTTCGAAGCCGACGAAATACAAATAAAATCCATGCAAGGTCTTTGCTTCGGCAAAGCGTGGAGGAGCGGGGAAGGCTGAAAAGGCCGCGGTGCCCAGATTTATTTCGTTCGGCAAACACCAAGGTGAAGGTCGCGGTTCGCTGCCACTGTTTCTCTATTTGCTGAACCGTGCTCAAGTTGTTCACGATGGTTTTCTTTCTTTCCTCTTCATTTTTGATGGATTTTATTTCTTCCGAAAGCTCCATTTTGGCGTGAGCTACCATTTTTTTCCATCCGCCCTTACGTAACGCGCGTTGGAACGCGCGCGCTCGTGTTGGGATTTTGATATTCTCCTGTTTTACCTTGCCTTTCCCTTCGTCCTCCTCCGAAAAATGACCACTTTCTTTAGGAAGTTTCTCGGGAGGGGGACGAATTGCAGACGGGAGCGATACAGCATGCCTAATTAACGCTCCACAATGCCAACGGGCCAATTAATAACAAAAGCCCCACGGGCACACAATCATCCTAACTGCGGTGAAACAAACGGGAAGAAAAATGGTTCCCCTCACCTGGCGAGAACAATATGCCACCGGCACCGTTCGAAGGACCAAACGACGGGCATGTGCCTGACGACCGAGGGCCGCCGCTGCGATGAAGTGCGTTTGAAATATCGCTCTCACTCACGGGGTTCATGGCCGTAATCGTAAGCTAATCGAATCCGCACCGAAATGTTCGCCGTAACCAGACCCCGAGCGGCTTCGTTTCGGGCTAATTAAATGTACGACCGGTGCTCGCCAGCATCCAGATTCACCTGTCCGCAGCTAATCCCGCATTTACCAGAGTTAATTATGGTGGAGTTTGTTTCATTGCCTAGAAGCTCTTAAACATCTCTGTTCAGATTGGGTCTTTCCTGGAAGCTTGAATCCTAGGATTTAGATGGTAATTCGTATTTTTGTAATTTAGTTGCTACATAATTAATGTACTAATTCAAATTTAAATTATGGTTCGATTTAAATACAAAATACGAAATAAATTCTGCAAAAAGCACATATGCACCCATCGGACGAAAAAAACGTGAACGTTGATTGCAGATATCGCAAAACAATAGAGCATTAAATACTTTATGTACAACTGAGAAATTCCAAACAAATAAGCCTTCGCAAATGTAATTATTTTTCTACAACAATGTCAGAAAAACATTATCAATCTTTCTTCACAACCAAATTCAGAAATAAATCAACTATCGATTCAACATAAAAAATAAAATTATTTCTCTATGCGAATCACTCAACTTGATCTGAAACTTTTTTAAAATAGTATATTATTCTGCTAACACTGATCTATATTTGTTATTAAATCTATAATGCAACCAAGATAAAATACATGAAAACAGTCTAAAAACAAACCTAAAAATATGGCTATTTTAAAGCAGCGCCACAACTATACGCCCAACACGAAATATATCCATTACCCGTTATGTTTTCCCAGGGAAAACAACGCACAAAACTTTCATAATTAGATTGAGTAGTGGCAGCAACGGAAACAGCAGCACAAGGACGAAAATTTAGACATGCAATCGTAAGTTTAAACTATTTGCATGCTTTGCATGTAGCGTCGGGTTGCTTATGCTTTCCATGCTCCACCGAAAATAATCGATATAACAAACGCTCCAGCAACGAAATAAAAAAGCGATCTAACAATTTCGGACAAACAATGGACAAATTCCAAACTCTCTTACGAAACCGTTGCACGAAAGCGGTTGCAAACTCGAAAGATCTCTCGTCCCACCAACCAAAGCAACCGAACCGACGCCTTGGCAGCCGCCCAGGCAGGCGTTGGGGCATTCCGTGTCCCGAGAAGTGAGCTTAAATTGAAGTGTAAATATTTGCACTGCGACTGCTCCTGACCCTTCATCGCCAAGATTGGGAAGTACACTGCTCTGCTTAAACCAGGGGTAAGTTACGTCATACTGACCACCGGACCAGGCGATGATTCGGTTGCATTCGGGTGGGCAAGGGAACGAATGGCCGGAAACAAAGGGAAGCAGCACGTTCTTGAGCGATTTCGAGCGATGCCGATGTTGTGCGCTGGTGGTTATGTAAGCGGCAGGACTCGAAACTGTCTCCATCCCGGTGTGTCGCCGGTGTTTCCGGAGCACCAGAAGCAGGACGGGGTACCGACATTCAAATGAGCACTCGCAACGAGCGACAGCCGGTGTTAAGCAGCAGCCACCGACAACATCATCATCATTTAGCAGCTAGGTGAGAAGATAGTTTCGGTATCGGTAAGAAACAAATCAAGACGCGGGTGTCTAAAAACCCCGTCCACAAAACATGACTTTTCGCAGTGAGAACCATTCCTAGCCATTTCGGAAAACAAGCACCCTTGTAGCGCACAACAACAAAAACAACAAGAAAACCTTTCGGAGAAAACTCCTTCTGTTGGTTTACTCCGTTCGTTAGTGTTGCATTTGTGGGTAGTGGTGTGGAACCGACCCGTCGCTATCTTCCTCTCTCCTGCATTAAAAAAGGATATTCTGCTCGCCTCTCTTCCAGATAAGGCAAGAGAGCGAACTGTTTGGAAGGATAGCTACGGTGAGAGAAAATTCCTCGACGAGAATTTCCATCTGACAGTAGTAGGCCATGAGCGAATACTGGTATACAAGTGTGTGTGTGCGAGACTTTGTGCTAGGTGATGTGTGTGTGTGTCTGTGAGAGTGCATTTACTCCAAATAGGGGTTTGGCACACGTGTGTGAGTATGTGTGTGTATGTGTGTTCGTTTGCACAAACTTTTCCATTTTTCCATCCCTTGCAAGTGACGAATCCCCCGTGCGAGAAGGTAACTGGGAACGTTTTCGCTTATGTAACCTGTTTTTTTTTTTGGGTTGGCTTGCAGCCAGCGGAAGTTTTCCCGACATTGCTGCATCAAGCCCCGATACACACCCGATATCTAGTGACTTTTATCTCCTGATAGCTTCGGATTGAAAAGCCTCTTTTGAGGTTCGTCTTGTGCACCAGGGTCAGCCACAAGTCACTCATTTAGTTTAACAAACACACGACTAGCTAGCTACGTAAAATCGAACAAACCAAAATCGAGAATGCATTGCTTCATAATTACCTCTCTACGCCGCTGGGAGTTTTTCTGGGGCGACAAAGAACGGCGGGTTACACTTCGATGGAAACCTTTCACTAACGCAGTGCGTCAATTCACGGTGCCTCGTGCGGGGCGGAACAAGTGTGGGGGAAAAGCTTCCACGGGATAAATCGTTCCGGTGCAAAACAAAAGGACACAAATGACACGGTTCCTGCTAGCACGAGCGCACCGAGCTTCCAGGAAGCGACTTCTGAGCACCCGACAATTTTCACCGTTCGTTGTGTAACGCTTTTCTACACGTACCTTCGTGCACGAGACTGGCGAAAGGATACTGACGTTTTCTGCCTCACGCACAACTGACAGGACGAGAAGCGAGAGAAGCGAACGGGCTCCGAAAAGAAACCAATCTGCTCATTTTCCGCTGGCCTAGTGGGGTTTTTCTCACACTTTCTCTCACCTATTCTCTGACTCACTCGCTCGCTTTACAGGAGATGCTTCTCCAGCGGCCGTCGTGCTCTCCGGAAACAGGGTAAACACATCTGACAGTTGGGAAAGGCTACACGAAACGAGGGTCCTTGTGCGCTTATGCGTGCTGCATACCAATGCTACCTGTCATTTTGGTTTTAAAAGTCGCTCGATTTGAGGAAAAAAACGGTATGAAGAGAATTTCGTTGGAAACCCCTCGCAAGCCATGTGTTTGATAGTGTGTGTGTGTGTGTTTGTGTGTGTGTGTGTGTGTGTGTGTGTGTTTATTTGTGTATGTGTTCGTGTGCGATGGTACGGCGCTGATTAAATGCACCTCACTTCCGCTTCTGTTGACGTCCGCACTTTCAAAGACGGGACTTTATGACGTTATGACACACATTTGGCACCAACGAGTCTGACCTGACGTCGTCATCGTTGGCGGATCGTTGGAGGAACCCACTACTACTAGAGAGAACTAGCTACTACTACAGGACACACGCTAAACTACACGTGGAAGGACACACATTAAATTAAACACCGAAAGCATGAAACGACACATCGCTTATACAACAAGTCACGAGGAGACGGCGATGATGCGAGACTATGCAGGGCGAAATGTGAAGGATGAGTGGAGCATTACGATTCCCATTTTCAGTTCCAATTTTCCTACCAGAACGCCGCGAATAATGGTGGTGTGAACATTACGAAACACGCTGGAGATAGGTGTCTGGAGTGACGATGAGTGAGGAAAATCAATAATCAATGCCTACTGCCAAGTAGTTCTATGGTTCTGTTTAATTCCGCAGCGTCGAAACCGAGCGCGACCGGGTTTTGATTAGCTACCACCAAGAAAAGCCACTCTACTAGTGCTAGTTTGTTAGGAACAACTCACTGTCACCTTCGCCTCTAGATGACCGAGGTTACTCTACTGTTTTCGATAAGTTAGGTTACTTTACGAGCGAAAGTCTATGGAGTTGGTTAAGGTTAAACAAGAAAAGAACAGAACAAACAGGATTCGTGTGAAGTTTGGGACGCGTCGGAAACAATAAAAAAAAGTCTAAGAAAACTAACATGGGCGTACATACCTTTGCTGTATTGGCTCTTTACGAAAGGGAGGGAAGGAAATCAGCCGCCTCTCGACAAACCGATCAAAACAATCTCAAAACACCACGCGAGACGACCCAGATGACGTTTGGTGCACTTGCGTACAGTGAATGCAAAAAATATTCCACAACAACCAGCGCACGTCTCGCTTTTGGGGTCAGCCAAGGAAATTACACAACCACACGTCGTTGTCGTCGTCGCCCTGGGATGACGCTGTGCTCGTTCGCAATGCTATACCCCACTGCACTCTCACACGGATTTTCCACCTTTTGTTTACCACCGAAACTGTAGCACGCGACAAAGAAATACACGCGGATCAGCGCAATTCACTCGTCACAGAAAACGGCAGAAACGGGACACCCACCGATAGTGATAGGAGACGGATTCGCTTCACTAGAACGAAATTCCCACCCGGGGTTTTGGGGGTGGACCTTAGCGGATGGAATTTCTCACCGTATTATTATTTTTTCCACACTCGCTTGTAACCAGAGGAAGCAGCTCGCACAAACGTCTTTCAGAAATGTCTTTTGGAAACAGACGAGAAGCAGTTTTGGGCAAAACGTCAGCCACATGCGCCGACGTGCGGTTGTGATCTCGGGCGTTCCGTTGTGTAAAAGGGCTGTTGCGTACACAAAAAGAAACGGACAGACAGATTTCGTCGAGAGACGTCAGACAACAAATACATTATACCGTGACGCGATTGCGCAAGAATATATATTTAATTTTTTCACGGTGCTCAAAAATGAGTCGGTGCTATGGTCTAAAAATATATGAATTCTAGAATCCATTTTCTGAACTATTCGCACCTAAATGACCTGCGAGCGGAACGTTTCTTTTTGTAGGACAATTTTGTTCGGATTTCGTTCATCATGCTTTGTTTACATGATTTCAACAATCGTTGTTCATTAGTTTTTTAAATATTAGTTTAAATATTTGTTTAAAAAAAATATTCACCACAATTGTCTTTTTTACTTTAACCGTAAACGCAACAATTTGCAGTCGTGAAAATGCTTTACATGTTTACGAAATTCTCATCGCCCATAGTGGTACAAAGATGTTGGAAAAGACCGTCGTGCAAAAGGCCTTTCGGCCTTTTTTGCAAAAGGCGTTAAAAGATACGTTTCGAGTTTATAGTTTTCTCTATCTAACATTAATCATTAGGATTATTGTAAAATTGATAGTCTATCTAATGTTATTGCTTACATTATGACCGATTCTTCAATAATTTCGTTTAGTAAAATGTCTCTTAATAACCGTGTTAATATTCCAAGACTTTATCCGAAAATGTTTAATTAAAAAAAATAAATCTTCCTAAGCAGCTAAATTATTGTATCATGAATTCCGAACTTTATCGAAATGTTTAGGTCCAATAAAATAAAATAACAATGTTTGTATAAACAAAATAATATATAAATAAAAACGACATCATCAGATTCGAATGTGTACCATCTATCGCTGTGCAAGCTTACAACCACATGAAGCTTTGCTAGCGCAACTAGTCCCAGAACGCGGCGTATAAGCTTTTATTAAAGCTTTACCTTTTACGCCCAAAAGTATGCAATGTATGCAATGGTAATCCATTTTAGGTAAAAAATAAATTATACCTTTTGCACGTAGAAACAATATTGTCCTAGTGATAAATTCATAACATTTTTTATTTTAAATTAGAAAATTAGTTTTACACTTAATTCGTAGTAACATAATCATATGAAGAAGCTCCTTCGAAAGAAAGATCATTCCCCCCAATGGAAGATGACTGTTTTCGACGATTTTGTATCAACTTCCTGAGCCGAAATAGACATCGCTTGATTGTATTTCATGCGTTCATGCTAAACAAAACTCATATCATTTCTCGTTCTCTCTCATAAATGCTCTCATTTCGTGTGATCACTTAAATGGTACCTTACAATGCTACGATTAAATAACTTTCACTTACGGTGGCGTTTCGATGTGTTTCATTTCCACTGCAGCCATAATGTTATTGGGCAGGATAACAGCGAAAGTTGATAGCGAAACTACTGCTGCGGCGCGATGATGGTACGATTGAGTAATCGCCCTGCACGATCTGTAACAGCCGCTGTTAAGCACTTCACTTCACTTCAAAAATGCACTTTTTACTCTTCAAGCCGTAGCAGACGAACGGCACCATCAAACCACACACCACTGCTGATAAAAACAAAACACAAAGAATTTCCCATTAACCTTCAGGCACGGGTTGCCTTCACAAAATAAACACAAAACCACAGACAGCCTCCGATGGCCGGTGCCGCCAACACGGCACGGACACGGTTTTGCACTACATTCGGCGCACTACAAAACTCGACCGATACGAATGCATCGCTTGCGGGAGGAACTATTCGGAGCACTTGCACCTGGCACCTACAGTGGTGGAATTTTTTATCAATTTTTGTACACTCATACACACTCCATTGCATCCCGAACAACACGGTGACGGCAAACATTGGCACACTTGGCAGCGCGATGCAACCGGCAGCCTCACAATTACCTCATCATCATCATCATCTTGTGCCTCGGTTTCCTTTCTTTCTCCACACGTTCGCATTGGTGATAAAGACTAATCATAGGTTGCACGTGCGCGCCTAGTCCAACCATCATGTCGAACACGGTTGAAGCCCCAACCTGGGGATGTCGTTATGCTGATTTCTCTCGAACGGACGGGCTCCCGGAGACACACAAGGTCACACAGGGCTCGCTCGGTGGAAGACAACTCTCGCACACCTGATGGATGACGGACAAGAAGCTCCGTCTACGGCAGGACGAAGTGGAAAGAAACCTGTTTCTTTTTTTAGGAATAACCATCCACGCGAAGAGATGGATGGATAGATGAGGGTTTATTTGTAACGACTTTTCTGTGGGGAATGGAACATGCAGACTTGATTGTATGTGATTGTGTCGGCGCGACTTCACACAGGGACGATCATCACGATCGACATGTACTTCATGTGTAGATTATGACGCGCTTAAGGGTTTAAATTTTTCATGTTTAATTCCCATTTTTAGTGCTGATAACCTGCCCGATAATCTCTATAGAAACTACTCGCTCCTATACCTAGGTGAACACAGCCAGCGGTTTACGATTCGGGAATCCCTAAGGCTCACTGTGCATCAACCGGTTTTCAAGGCACGATCCATAAAAATTCCCCCTCCTCTCACACAACCGCACCCGCACGGATGCACTTAGCCGCTTCGAAACCTCCTTCCATACTTCAATTAGTCTCATGAGCTTCATCATCAGGTGTATCATGATCGAAACAATCGAAAGTCCAGAATTTGCCGGTAGGTTTCAGTGCCGCTATCGACACTTCAATTGCTGATAAGGCTGTCGTCCCATGCACCGTAGTCCCCTCCACTTCAGGATGGGATAAAATGAAGGATTTCGTTTGTTCAATCGGGTAAACAACGTTTTTTGAATAAGAGAGCAGCATTGTGTCGCAGATTGGGCGTTGAAAAAACACTCTTTTCTCGATGTTTTCTCCACGGATCGCCGGTGGAAACGGGTTGTCTGATGCTGTTGGCACCGATCGCACAGTTCAATTAAAATGTATTAGCTACCCGTATTGATTCTAATGCATTCTAATTCACACCCTCGTGGGGCAGGTTTGTCAGACGCAAATGTTTGTTTTCTTTTTAGCGGTAATCGCATTTAGCACATTTCATTCGATAGGAAGAGTTTATGTAATCTAAATTCAGGGGAACCTTCTTTAGATGGTGAGTGGAAATCTAAATAGGCGTAAAAAAATGTCCAAATTCAGTTGAAGAACTCAAAAAGTAACAATGAAATGAGAAACAAATGAACAAATTAGTTTGTAAGCTGGTGTTTTTTGCGTATTTTAAATCAACTGCTGGGAAGATGCGATTACAAGCCGACTGCATGTATAATGCATGCAATTTGAATAACAAAAACCTTTCTTGATTGTATATCTCGTTACAGCGCTGAGAGCCCTGAATCTAAAACTGCATCACAAGCCATCCAACTACCAAACGAATCTCTAAATTAAATCTAATCCATTTCATCTCGCACTACGCTCCTGTGTTCGGTCAACCGTACCACAACCGATCGCGACTTTGTACACACGAAAAAAAATCAATTATTCATCGTGCGACCTCTCCTCCTGCGTTGCCACAAACCCTTCCCCCCACAAGCCGTATGAAGAGCCGCTGTTGTTCATGTGGAGTACAGCGACTTCAAGTACCTCCGGTGACGGCAGACTATTTGCCGAATGCAATCGCACCGTCAAGATCAACAAAAAAAACTTAATTGTTTGCTAACCATACATACAGACGACAACGCATAGAAAAAATGGCTGGTTTTGCGCATTTGTTTCCATTTTTTGCTTTCTGTTTTTTACAACTTTTGGGTAAGTTAAAGAAGAATCGTTCGTCAAAAACAGGTAAATCGTTATAAATACACACCGTCGAAGGTCTTTTGGGGATTATTTGGAATCGGAATAAACATGATGCAGCGGAGCCGGATCTTCACAAAAAATAAATCCCCTCAGAATCGTCATATCAGCTTCTGAAGGCACGTTGGACGTGCCGGTACATTAACGAGCCGATTTGATGCTCCGGTGCGCAGTGTTTGCATGGCACGGCCTGCATCTGGGGAGGATGGGTCGTATTTGTGCACCCCAGCGGAATATCTAATCTGATCGCACACATTGATCTGCGATCATGATAGTTTGTTCTAGTCGTGGTGCGAGGAATCAGCAGTTTCCGTTTTCGAGGGTCGCCGGTTGCGGCGATTGTTAGGTTAGGGTCGATTGTTAGGAAGGTTGGTGCTGCCCACTGCTTCTGCTTCGTAGTATCGTTGTCGATCGCAGCATCACCAACCGCGATCGTACACGGTTGGCCAAACACCCGCGGCCTATTGGACGGTGACCTATTTGAACAATGGCTTTCGGGTCTCCCCCCGGCTCCTCGACACTTGGATCCACACTCCATTCCTTTCCACTCCAGTTCCAACCTGTTTTGGTTGTTATGAGACACGCAATAAGACGACGGTGAAACGGAGGGATGGAGCGTAACCAAAAAAGAAAAAAAACACACACACACTAAACGTCAAAATCGCAACGACCCCCCACTAACACATGTTCTCGAGCGCGCCGTCCGTAAAACACCAAACACAGCACGAAATCCAGTATCCCAACAACGGATCGCGCAACGAAAAGCCAACGAAAAAATGCCAATCACACCATCGCGCGATGGCACGCACTTCGCAAACGATCGACTGGAGCGTTTATATTTGCGTCAGGACGACGAAAGGAACGTGAAGCGGAAAAGAAGTCGCACGACGGTGTGGGTGAGTGAACGGAGCCGCGGAATGGAATGGGAATGGGCATAAAATTTGAGGAACCGATAATACAATCGCCAACGTAATGAAATACTACTACCGATCCAATTTTTGTGGGCTCTTGTCGCACGTAATCACTCCACTAGCTCAAATGGACACCACAAATAGGATAAATTTCACGGATTAGAAACAAGCCGAGGAGCGCGCGCGCGATCGAATCTCCTCCCGAACAGCATCAAATGACAAACGATAGTAAACGATAGTAAACAACCAACGACAACTACGGCGCGAGCAAAACAAAACGAGATCGCTGCCAATCGGTCGACCACTGCCGTTGAGTTATGGCACAGTGGTCGAAACTTCGTTCGGTAGGATATTTTTTCATTTATATTGTTTCATTTATATTTATATGGTTTTGTTTTTATTTATTTTTATTCTGTAACAAAGAAGTAAAATTAGTTAAAAGACAAAAAGATTTTTTTATGGTGTATTTTTTTTTTAATTTAAATTTCTTAAATTCACGATAAGCCACTACCAATTTTCTTCATGTGTCAACCACAATCCTCTTCGTAACCGTAATCCGTAACGTCATGGAAAACTTTTACACGCATTATAGTCGTGAATAAAACCATTTGCTCAATAAAAAGAGTGCTAAACGTTTACCAAATAATATAGACAACGATTAGGTTTTGTTGCATTTTTAGCACCATTAAAAATTGTTATAAAGAATTCATGATTGTAAAGTGGATAATTTTACCGTTTGATCAATCAATCATAGCTTCAACAATACTAATCTACATGATATAAACAATTTTATTAACACTATTATCATATTATTTTTAACTATTTATTTACTTTTTTGAGTCATATTATTTTTAAACCCGACAGATTGATTCGTTTTGCCATCCTCATGGCACGTTTGAAAACCGTAACCGGCAAAATGCCGGATATGTATTTATAAATCGAAAGGAAAACAGCCACCTCGATTGATAAAAAACTTAACAACCTCATCATGCAATGTTTACGACGTACCAGTGACGAATCAGAACCTCTGGCCAAAATCTGATAAAAGCATTCGATCGGTCCTCGAATCGATTGCGAACGTGTAATGTTCATGGTCACGTCCAATTAACATTAATTATTTTCATTATCGTTTTTCTTGCCGATGTTTTACGTCGGAACGGTGTGAACCTAAATCTTTTGTAAATATGATGCTGCTAATTGCACACGAAACCGCCGAATCTTGCTTCCGCGATAATGCTGTTATTAGACGAGGAAAAATAGTGTCAGATGGGTTTGGATATGTTTTGCCAAATCGCGTTTGACAGAAAATATCCAAACCGCAAATCAGAATTCGACATGCTCAGTTCTGATTTTTTCAGACTGGATATTTTCTGTCAAAATGGTTGTTTGTTTACTTTTCGGTTTGTTTTGGTTTTCCTGTGGTTTTTCATTCACCTACAATCTTGTCCGTACATTGTACAATCATTATTGAAAACATTATTACACAAAATAACCACTCCGCCCAATGTATCGTTATTACACGAGCGGGTGGATATTTTATGCCAAACGCCGCGCCGGAGCCTGACAGAAAATATCCAAAACCATCTGACACTATTTTCCCTCGTCTAATAACTGCATAATGAAGAGAAAAGTGTCATCTATTAAAAGAGCTTAGAAACAATTGTGATGTTAAAAGCACGGCCACGAAGTTTCAAGAAGTGCACGGTAGTTAAGAGTTACGCAAGTTTGCTTTGCTTTTATAATGAGAAAAAGAAATTTTGAAGTATATTTTTTACCATGATGTTTTATAAGCACAAAATAAATAAACTAGTCTGTGTCGCTGCTGCAAAACCGATCAACTGAAAAACATTTAAAAATACTTTCGTCGAAGTCTCTTGTACTACCTGTTGCATACATTTAGGAGAAGATGCGCCGTCAACCGGCTGGAGAAGATCTCCTCACGGAACCGAATCTCGACAGCCATGTACGTTTGATTCACTTCTGTCAGCGTGACGAAAAGAAACAACTATGTTTTGCGCGAAAAATGAGACAGACGATGGAGTTTTTCCCTCCTGGAAGCATAATCCAAGTTATGCTCCAAACAAAGATAGACTGTGCAAAAGAGCGCAACGAAAGCAAGTGTTCATCGTAACGGACCTGTTGATTGCATGAAATGAATGCTTACAGGTGTTCTTCTATTGTGTATGCGTGATTTAAACTTTGACTTTGCAAAATTTTAACAGGATACTTGAAATGCGCGTCAAAACAACCAAAATTAAAATGAAATGTTGTATAAAACACTATACAGTATGAAATGGTTATCATGTTTAATTTATTAGACATAATATTGTGTTACCGTGTTCTTCTATTCTGCAAGCTTGATTTAAATTTTGGCGTCACGAAATTTTGGCCAGATGCTTGAAATGCGCTTCCATTCAATCTTTTTTTAAAATGTTTTGTTCTTTTCGCTTTGTAGTATAATATATTAGACATTTTTTTGACATAATATTTTAATACTATTTGCGCGCAACTAGCCATCGAGTAGAAAATACCCTTGGTTCACAGCATCTGATCCATAACAACACCAACACAATCAAGAAGCGTTCACTCGTGCCCAAAGCATTGCGAACTGGTGTAAGTGAAGTCGACCACATGCTGCACAGTTGGAAAAGTATTGATAATTTTCTTACAAATTTAGAATAACATTCAATCGTTTGAGCAGAATTGATTTAAAGAAGAAAAAATTTGGCCCCAAGTCATTATGAAAAATCTCAAAAATATGCCTTTAATTGATGACACATCTAATACAAATTTTATCAGCATTTCAAGAGATAAAAAATAGGAAAAAAAATACACATCCCTGTCGTACATGTTACAGTTTGGCAGACAATGTAATCAAACGGTGATGGTGCGGAATGTTGACATTTGGTGATAAAAAATAGATCGAAATAAAAAAAATTGTCCAACGTGATTGTTGAAGCGAGCGTCTCACAGTGCGGTCGTCATATAGTTGCCAGCGTTTGCGCCTGCCTGGCAGTACACTAGCGATCATCATTTAAGTACTAGACAAGTGGTAGACAACAACAACAGAGGAATCTAGGCGAAAGGTGAGCAAACTTCGGTGGTGCTTGTCACGTCAAGCGTTTGTTTCGTGTTCGTTTTCGTTCGTGCGTGTTTATTTTCGAAGGTATTTTCAATGCGTAACGCAACAGCTCTCCCTGTCTTCATATACCGGCAAAAAAACAAGGTTTGGAACACGTTGTGATCGGTGATTGGTTCGCTGGGGGGAATGATGTTTCTTTACACGCGGGCGTGCGATCATCATAGCGTCTTATCGTGACGGATTGATTCTAAAAAGCTGGGTAGCCACACTTTTCGGTACAATGTTAAACCTCACAGTTCTTGCAACGTGGCGAGGCAGTTGTGGAAGTTGCTGGGGCACCAGCTGGTAACGTCATCGCCATCGTCATCATGCTTGGTTTACCCGTATCAGCGCCGTTCTGCGTGCTCGTCTCGAGGGGGTGTGAAGGGAATGTCGATAGATGAAGGAACGTGTAACTCCCGCCCTGCACGGTTAGTGCGAGGGAGAGGAAGATAACGCAGAGCGCGGTCGGTTAAGGGAGGGAAGAGACGTACGAGAAGGTGCACAGAAGCGGAGAAAACATGAGACGAGGATGGTCACGAAATCCACGCGAAAAAGAGAGACGGCCCGACGCGCTCGAGCATAAGCATGAACAACCGGTCCCCTCTCCCCCACACACCCAGCCGTTCCAGGGGGTGGTTGGTGCTGCTTGGGAGTAGGCTTCCACCCCACCAGCACACGGGAACCCGGAGACGGTGACGGTGACGGCGAAGAAAGTTTGCTGGCCCGGGAGCAATCTGGTCTACTTTCAATCTGGTCGCAGTCGACGGCGGTTGTCGGTACCTTTAACGGCCCCTCAGAGCAGTCGCTTGTCGTCACTTGTCCTCGCTTCACGCCGCCGGAATCGGAATCCTTCTTTTGCGCACTTTTTTGTTTTGTTTTTTGGAAAGTGTTTTTGTTTAGTTCTTCCCGAGCTATCTCCAAACCAACTAAGGACCGCAAAAGGGCCCGGACACCTTATAGCACCCCGTCCAGAAAGGTTAGTAGCCGGGGGTTTCGTGCACGTTGGCTGGCTTGGCGAGAAATCGGTCACCGTCAGCAGCATTCCCGGATCCGATCGGTGCGATGGGAAATCCGGTTTCGCTGCGAAACCGGATAAAGAGAGTGGCTGCAATGGCAACCAGGAAAAACAACCGAACGATCCTCTCCCGGCGTAAAGTCGTTGTGTGGGGCAGCAAAAAATAAAATAAAATAAAGGCATCCAAGTGAATGTTCCGGAACCGTGAGAAGATGCCAAAAAAGAAATATGTGTGTCCATGTGTGCGTGTGTGTTTGTGTGCTACAGGTTTCAGGTGTTTCTTGAAAAAAAAAACCACCAAGTGTTCCACCGTGCCGTTAGAAGCGATCGTGTGTCACACCGCCGTGCGTCTTTCTAATGCCGCCGCAGAAGTCAGCCACAATGATCGCAAAGTTTTTCTTTTTTTCATTTTAATTTTTTTTCATTTTAATTTAATTGTGCAAAAGATAAGCGACCGATAGCAGGCGGTACGAATTGGCAACATGATCGGGGCTTTGCGGGTTACATGCCGTGCAAGTGCAAGGTCAAACCGTGTGGTGCATTTATCGCTTGATTTCTTTCTACTTTGCGCTATGCACATCGTTTTCTTTTGCTTCGTATAATTGCTGGCTGCAAGCCAGGGGCGGTTTTGATTGGCCGATCGTTACGTAAACTCCTATCGAACTCAGCAGCCGCCTGAACTCGTGGAGAGGTTAAAACGATAACGATTGTACACGGGGGTTTAAAACATTTGTGCAGTACTCGTAGAGCAGTAGAAAGCAGGGAATTTTATTTCAGAATATGTGCTTTGAGCGTTAAGAAACACTGAATTATTGCCGAGTTTTGCCACAGGCAAACATAACTTTTTTATAAGGTTCTTGTGACTTTGTTTACAAAATTAACAACAACAATCTAATTTCCATTCATATTGGTATCACATTCATATTGAGAATATGGCTTTTATCTACAGGCAATTTGAAAAATGAGATTATGGAGAATGTCTTTATTGTAAAAGTGCAATGCTGCAATGGTGCTTACAGTGTAATAAAAAGGGATTTAAGCCTATTGTTTGAATATTTTTAACCGTTTTTATGAGTCATATTTTCCAAAATTAAGTACAATTTATTGATAAAGAATTAATTTTACCCAATATTTGACACAAAAAGGTAAACCATTTAAAAAATTTTCAATTTTACAAACAATTTGCGAATCGATCGAATTTAATATACTAGTGATGAATTGGTGTTGATGGATGTTTTGTTCGAGAATGAACTAGCTCAATAATTGTGTTAAAATTATTGAAAATAGATTTTTTTTATTAAGGCCCACCCCTGTAATCTATTTCGAGCGCATAAAGTAGCGATAGTAAGCTCGCCACCTTAACCCAAATCAACACTTGTGGCCTTGTGAAACTATTAAAACCCGGAACACTTCCTGTCTGGTTCAGAAACCAAACAATCGCCCGCCATCAGCTAGTTCTATGAATCCTATCAGAAAATGGCCCGTTTCACGTTAATCGCACCCGAAAGACAAATTCCCGAAAAAGCCCATCACTAACCGCGATAGTATTGTGTTTTGTCAAACTTTCCAGATGCTGTCGAAACTCGTGATCCTATCGTGCCTGGTGGCGGTGGCCATCGCCGAGTCCAAGCTGAAGGTGGACGTCGTGAGCGTGCCGGAGGGCTGCACGGTGAAATCAAAGAACGGCGACATGCTGACGATGCACTACACCGGCAAGCTGACCGATGGCACCAAATTCGACTCCAGGTAGGTCGCAAAGGGCCGCATTCCGGCCGCGTTTTGGAAGGGAAAACGGGTGTGAAAATTACCCACACACTAACCCGGTCTAATTATGTCAACCCGGTTTTCTGGTGGTGCTAAGTGTGCGCCGGAGGGCAGTGAAATTTCCCATCAATCGGCTTATCGGTCGGCTGACCGAGCCCGCCACGGCTCCAAATGGACGTCTGGACTCGGTCACATGCAACTGATAATCCTTTCGGCCCATTTTCCAGTTGTTGTCGTTTGGTTCGGTTTTGTCACTCACGGCTGCAGTCGAGTCGCGTCGAGCAGACGGGAGCACCGAAACCATCCGAACCGGCCGAGGCCCAGTGAGAAGCAATACATTTTACAATTTGCCATAAATTACAAACTCTCAATAAAGCTTTTCACGGTGCCGGGGCTGCTGCCTGAATGGAAAACCGCATTGCGTACGCCAGTGCTGTCTGATCGGTAGGGGGTTTCCATTGGAATTTTCCTGGCTCCGCAGAAGGTGTTGATGGTCGTTTCGTTCGCTGACGGCCCTTTTCAACGGATTATGACGATGTTTATCTATCCGTTTTGATTTATGGTAAATTTTGCATCGTGCGAAACGTTAGCCTGACGCGCTTTAATGTCTTTTTATACAAATTTTAAACATAGATGATTAAAATTTCTCTCGAACACAAATCTCTGTGCGTTCACAATAACATAAAAAAACTGAAAACAATTTTTGCTTTGTTACTTAATGTCCGCAGCCAAAAATACGCACGCCTCAATCGTTAAACGAAGCATTGTATCATATCTTCCCATGTCGTCGAACATGAGCGATTTGACCTCATCATTTATGAATGAGCTGGGAGGCCTACCGAAAAAGAGCTCCCATCACCCCCGCCCAGCTAGTAAAACGATTTATGGCACCCCCAGAGTCCCAGAGCCAAGATGTTTCTGCCTCCAATAAGGCCACCTTTGGGGTCAGATTTATGTGGGAATACATATTTTCTTGAGTGACTGATTCTTCCGCCAGGTACGCACGGTTTCCTCAGGTCGAGCGCGGTGAATTGATTTGGGGAAAAGCCCGTCCACCCGTGGACGGAAAACCGGAAAACCGCTTCCGACTCGGCTGTATTTGCATTCGACCCGAGACGGCGGGCATTGTCTGCTAAAAAAAAAGAAGTATGACACGATGTCATTGGAATGGTGAAACCGATACGCCCGGCGTCCGTAAAGGTCTGCCGATGACGGGCGATGAGTTCTTTTCGGTAAACGCAAACGCTAGGGTTGAGCTGGCGTGTAATCGGCGCTACTGAAGCGTGCCCCTGCTTTGTGTGTAGAAATGTGTGCAAATGAATTTTCTCGATTGAAAGTATCGCTTGTGGACTGTTTTCCATGCATCCGTTCACGTTATTTGAACGTTGTAATTGTACGCAAATTAATGACTCATGTCACAAAACGGGCGCACTCTTTCGAATCGTAGCACCCTTTCGGTTAATCGGCAAACTTTCTCGTCATCAATCCAATGGTTGAAACATTGTGAAGAGGCTCATCATCAACGGGACGGTTCCCATCGTCACAACGTTGTCTGGTCGTAAAAAAGGCGTGTTTTTTATCACGAGAACGGTGGCGCGGCACACACCACCTAATTACCCAAGATTAGGGTCAACATTCACCGTTTGGATCAGCCGCCGTCTAGTGAGTGGTGCGGTTTGGGTGGCTAAATTCGAATTCGATAAACGTCGAGAGAGACCCCCCTGAAGAAGACGAAGCAATCAACCCGTTTCGGTTGGGGAATTTTTCGGATGCTTTTTTGCATGCCTACATGCATAATACATCTTCCAGTGCGAATGCGTTACGCGATTCGAAACCGATCTTAACCCAACCTTTCCTACGATGGGACCCGGCGCAATAGCTGCAGCAGTGGTGTTTTTTTTAATTATTCAAACGATCCGCGCGGATAATTGAAGAGTCTCCACACATCGATGTGCGGTGGCTTTACGCTGCGTTTCGGTGAAGGTTTATCGCTGTGTCGCTATTACGTAAACGCAGGCAGTAAACACTTCACCCTTTTGGGGAAGATTGCATCGGAAGGGGTTGTTTTTAGGTGGTTAAGGGATCGTTATCGGGCACGTCGTTTGTAACGCTTGGTGGAAATGAATTTGAGCGAATGTTTGGCGCCATACAACAGTGGCAATCGTTGTACAAACTTTCACTTCCTCGCACGACTGATGGCGCCAGCAGAAGCGCATCGCGGTAGTTGCTGCGTTTGAAGAGATATTATTTAAAAAAACACACACATACACACGTGACAACGTTCCACGTTTCGCCGATGGTCGACGCATCCGCAGGTGAGAGAGAAAAAAATGCACAAATAAAGAGACCGACGGTGCGGTTTACCGAGCACAAACTGAGCCAAACATTCCGTTTGTCAAAACACGACGCCGCTGACCGAGCGCGGGGATAGAAAGTTAGGTTGAGTTATTCCTCGCAGGACGCGGAGGCGCACATTTCGCGCACATTTCGTTGAGGTCGTGCCGGATTAGTGCGAGGGCACCGGCGACGGGCTGGAGTGTGCTTGCACGATCGGTGTTTTCGGGGAGGGCATTGAAATAGAAAGCCATAATCACGCTTTGCAACCCGGCGGCCGGGAGTTTTGCGATTCAGGAAGAGCAGCCACCGAATGGAAGAAGGAAGTGAAATGCATGTTTTGCCTTTCCATCCCCAACCCCCGGCACGTGGGAACTGTCCAAATGTCTAACAATGCGTCGGCACCAGCCCGGGAAATGGAAATGTAGGGGAAAAAAATCTCCTACTCGCAGTGCGATCGGAATTACATTTCTTCGAGCGCTTCGATGCGTTTGGGTTTGGACTTCCACGGGCCAGCCGGGACGTGCGCAGGGATGTGTGATTAACCGGGTACATTTACCACCTTTCCCAGTGTGAGCGTGAGCGGAAAAAATAGTTTTGTTGAATTGTTAGATGATGCGCAGTGCGTTTGTTTGTGTTCTTTTTTATTATTGCACACGGAAAAGTGCAAGCAAATGCTTTTACATCACTGATACGGTTGGTTGGATTATTTGTTCCGATGCGTTGCGGAACTGTAGCGTGCAGAAAGAAAAAAGTTAAATAATGTAACATTTTTGTTTTACTACCTCAGTTAGGTCATTGTGCTTTGGTACTGAAAGTGAAGTTGGTTTTTGATGGTGGAAAAGGTAGTCATATTTTAAGACATAAAGACATTTTTTTAGACATATATAAATGCGTTTGCAGTTGCTATTTTTAAAGAATAAAGTTATGTTTATGATCAATTTTATTAAGTTTTAACAAATATCTTATTGATTTTGCTAAACTAAGAAAAAATAAGAGCTTCATAAGTGCTTCAAATACAAAAACATTTTTCCCCCTATTTCTACCTCCTTACCACTTCACTTGAGGCTCGCTGGAAGATTCTTGCAGCGGAATGGTTCTCGAAAAAAAAGAGCTTCATAAGTGCTTCAAATACAACAACATTTCGTTTCGTGCAAATACAAATTGTCGTTGAATGTATAGTAATGACTTAATTTTGATTATGATTTGAAATAAATTTGGTGTTTAAAATGTATACTTCAGATGTACGAGCCCATTTTCCCTCACTGGAAGTGCCCTCAGTATTCCCTCATTGGAAGTAACAGGCATGCTTATAATCTTAAGAAAAAAATTATTAAGGGATTTAACCTTTAAAACTATTATGATCATTTCTAGTTTTTGACAAAATAACCCTTAATTTTTATTGTTTTTTCTGGCAAGCTTATTCTTGAGTGATAAAATGTAGTCGAAATAAGTCCATTGCCAGCACTTGAACCACTTAAACGCGTCCGTCTAGCCTTGAAACCTATTGGACCAAAATCACCTGGTCCACCTTCCGCTAAAGCTTAATGTAACTTTCATTGAAAAATCCATTAAAAAAACAAAAATGCCCCTTCCTCACAACAGAGCTTGCCGGGTGAGATTTATTGTAAAGTAAAGGCCGCAGCACTCCCGTGTTCCATTTCCGTGTTTCTACTACTCCCGTTGGTCAATTTGAAAATTAATCCGACTTATTGGAGAGCGACACGAAAGAGTGTCATTTACAGGACCAACCCCTGGAATGTACCGGCGGTGGCCGTAGAAGTAGCAGTGCAGAACATAAAAACCGACCGTAAGACGGCAGGTTCGCGATGTCCTGCACGTTTGCACTAAAGTACCACATACAGGCGGTATTTTAGTGGCACTTTAATGTCGCCTGCCTGCTGTCCCGTTGTAACGTGTTTATTATTCATGTTAGAAGGCGCTGGTACCGAGAACCATTCCGCTGCAAGTATCCTCCAACGAGCCTCAAGTGAAGTGGTGAGGAGGTAGAAATAGGGGGAAAAAAATACACGACCAGCGCGAAAGAGTTTTGTTACGAACAAAAATCGCGAACCTCCGGACCGGAGAGCTAAGATGTCTACAATGTATCGCGATGCTGCGGACGAGCATCAAGTGCTGTCCTAAGAAGATGCTTCCCCTTGCCCCTGACCCGATTAAAGCGGCGCATTCGGCGGCTAAAGAGACCGGAAAATGGGACATAATATGATGCGATGCGAGCCGTTTTTCCGCATCTTTCCGGCCACAAGCGAGAACGGTGTCGTGTTGAGAGGGGATGAACGATGCCAGCCACCGCCTCCTCCGGGCTGTATGTGTGTGCGTTTTTTTTATCGTCCTCGGGGACGAATGGTCTCTCGCATCAGGATATCAAGTTTTGTCATATTGTAGTAACCCCCGGTCGACGGTTGCGTAGGGAAATGGGCATAAATGGGGCGTCTTAGGACGGGGCCAGCAACAGAGAGATAGAAAGAGAGAAAAACACCATCGCACCAGAACCGACCTAAAGGCCGCTCCGAAAGATGAACTTCAATCTCATCAATTATGAACCTCGGATCGGAGCGGCTGGTTGAGATTCGTCCGCAGCGTGTTTTGCGCGTTACTTACACGCCATGCTCGCACTCTGCAGTCAAACGGCCCGGTATCGATGGAGCCGCCAGTGACTAGAAAAACGTTCGTTTGATACGAGGAGGAGCTTCAGGACCACATGGTTATCGCTGGCCTCCCCGCGGTCCCATCGGTGGGAATGAGTTTGATTGTTCGGGTGCGGGGAGGAAAACACAGGTATGAGTGATTGCTGATGTAATGCACGGAAAATCACGGTTCCCTTTGAGACATGCCCCGTATTCAGCGGCAATTCAGTGTGCGTATGGGAAACCGTGGCTTTGTAGTGGAAATTGGATGCAAAACAGCTTTGGGAGTTTTATAGGTGAATTCAATCAATCAGGACACCGGATGATAAAGGAGGTTTGATGTTTTGTTTGTTAAAGATCGATGTGAAATCGTCGTTGGGCGACAGAGTTTATTTTTCTTCTTAATTTTTTTGTTTTTATTTATTTTCCATATATTTATAAAATTTGCCACATTTGGCATTTGGGACTTTGTTCATTTTCCATCCATTCTTGAACGATTATATTTAAACGACTTGTGTAAAATGTTAGAGACATGTTAGAATCCATTTCTATTTCTATTTCTCTTCATTTATAACATTGCAAGATGCTTTGTGTTTAAAAAAATAACGAAAAACGATGTCCTGAGAAAATTATAGCAATCATTGGTCAAAACTATGGTTACCCATTTTATACAGCATACAGCCAGCATTTTTTATTGGATAACTTTCATACGTAAAAATGAGTCTTTTTAAATGTTAAATACTCAAGTACATTCGTGTGAGTTTTATTTAGTCTGTACTACTCTTATACACAAATTTTTAATTTGTCTAGTTGTGTGTTTGGAACCAAACTAATGTTTCCAATGTATTTATTTTTTCTAAATTAACTTAACTGCATTCGTTTGAACTAAATTTAAAAAAAATACTCCCTGGAAAACAAGCTACCATATATCCTCCCACATCTTGCACCTTAAACCGCAAACAGTATCGTCATCAAGTGGCTTCAGCTTTACGGCGCCATACTATTCCCGTACTCTCATTTTTAAGTAGCGACAAATTGAAACATAATCGGGTCATTCTGGTCGAGAAGCACAAGCGCTGAGCCAACCGTTGCGCCAAGAAACATTGGGTTTATAAATCTCCAAAGAAAGCAACCAAAGCGTGCCACGACATGGCCCGGTACGGGAAGCACCCGGCAGGATAATGACATTCTATCGAGCTAATTTCCGGAAATATTGTGCCCCACACCCGGTTGGCGACGAGTCAGATGCATCACGGCCCTTGCACAGCGATGAAAAAGTCACCCGGTGAGCAAAGTTTCCATTTTTATGACAAGACACTTTATGCACGAGCATCGTTCGAGCATCGTAGGCACATCCCCGAAGCTGGCTAGACATGCCGCTGGGACTGACCACGAAACCCGAAGGTAGAAGAAATGTGTCAGATCGTCCTGACGAAGATGTGCTCAATGGGGTTAGGATGCGGTTTTTTTTTTGTTCATCTCATTTTTCTCGCAAGGGCCCTCAACAAAGCGTATGTTGATTATGTTGCTTCCTTTCGCTGCCACATCCAGGTGTGTGTGGGTGTGTGTATATGAGGGTGAAAAGTGATAAATTAAGCGTTCTTATGGCGCCCTCCTCATGTCGTCATAACATCATTATAAAATTTGCAACTACGGCTACAGGGCGAGAGGGTGGCACCGGAAGGCCGCAGAACGAGATTCATGCTCGGTTGGAAAATGGTTTATGAGTGGGAAAAATTTGTTTCCCATTTCATCTCCCGTTCTGGCGTGTTCTCAGGCTTCCTGTAAATTCCGCTTTAATCGTCCACTCAACGGATGCTCATACGCTTGGAGTGTGCTACAAAACGAGCCGTTGTTTGAGAACGGGACGAGGGTTTTAAACTTTGGCCGCACCCTTCTGTGCCGAGGCGTTTTCGTTCGTGTTTTAAGCAGTATCCTTTTCCACCGCGTAAGGTACGAAACACTCCTGCCGTGCTAGAATTTGTTCGGGCGAGTGTAAAACTCGCTTCCAAACACCTCCCCCAAATACACCGCGAGTGCACGGAGGTTTTACACAAAAATCGCGAACGGATGCGGGGCAAAAACAATTGGATAAATCAGATATTCATGCAAAAAATCTAATATGTATGATACACTTGTCTCATTTTCATAAGAGTGGTGGAATGCAAAACCCAAATCGGGGAAAGACAGAAAAAAAAACAACCAAAACAAACCTCACCAACGATTTTCTGCTGCACTCGGTCAAAGGATTACTCGTGAAAGAACGGGCCCCCAGTGCGCGAATAAATGTGAGAGTTTTAGCAGCACACACGGTTTGGAATGCTGTACGGTGGAGGAGCCCATGTACTTGATTCCGCGGCTATCAACAATTCCGGTCGCAATCCGGTGTGGAAGCGGGGATGGGATCGGTTTCCCCTGAAGGGTGTACATTTCACGCGGCATTACCGGAAGCGGAACGTTTTCCAGCAGGATTTTGTGTGGTTATTTTAGTTTGCATTTAGATGTGCGACTAGAAGCCGCGTCGGTGGAAAGGTGAAATAGGTGTTATAAATGATCTTTTTATCAGGTGGATAAACATCTCCTGAAAAAGTTCTTTAAATAGCAGGAAAAATCTTTAAAATATTGCTTCCCAAATAATAGCTCCAAGTTGGATCACTTTCCTAGCTTTCCTAATAGAAAATCTCCCAAAAAAAACTTTCCCCAGTGATCGATTGCGCGGTCAGCTATAGCAATTCCTGACGTGTAGCAGAGATAAATCCTAAACGGTTTTGATGAAGCATGGGGCGCGCCTAGAAGGCCCATGTGTTGTGGTGGTTCCGGTGCGTTGAATAATTTATCCACGGCTCGACCCGAAAGGGGTTTTGAATGAGGTACGTCCAAAACTAGGCGGCTTCGAAGGAAGAACAAATTGTACCCATTGCCTCTACCACCGAACCTGGGAACGGGGAACCGTAAAATAGAAGTATCCTGTTGCCATTTGCACGCCGGCGAGTTGCAGTTCAAGTTTTGTTCGGTGCGAATAAGAAGAAACAAGCGAAAGAAGTGGCAAACAGATGTGATACAAATTCTTGCCGCGGATGAACTAGCGAACAAGTTGAGCATGGAAAAAAATACCGTATGATAAATTTTTAAAAAGATCATGTATCTCTTCGCCGACCGACTGGCTGACGTATTGGAGCGTTGACGCAGATCACTCTTTTACGTTTCGCGTGCTCTGGTGCCATACTCAACACACGGCTCGAGAGAGAAAGAAGAGCACCTCCTTCTCGACATCTGCAACTAACCCTCTGCTGAAGAAAAACAAAAACCCGAAGCTACCGAACAGGACAAAAGGACAATCTCGCCTGTCAACGGTGTGTACAAAGTTTTTCTTCGGCACGACTCTCCACGGGAAGGGCTCTTTTGGGGGGTGCCTTGTTGAGGGTGATAAAAGATTTACCGCCACAGCGATTTGATCGATCGAGTAGACGACGGATTGGGAGGGTTTAGTTTTCGTTTTTGTTAATAGGTTGATTCGTATTTTTTTTAAGACTAGTTAGGTGACGTATGTTTGAGTGTGATTTTTTGAAGTATTTAACATATATTTCTAAAGCTACTTCTATAAAAAGCTTTTCTTCTAACAAAAATCGCAACAAAATATCCGCTCTCTCTTGGCAGATTTATTTACAATTGTACAGAAACATCGAATGCTAGGGTAGGCACGAATCTCCTTTGAAAAAATATTCAACCGAATCATAAACGTAAATAATCGATGCTCTAGGTTCTCCCAACAGCTGGCACTTACAGTCGCTCCACTCCACCAATAGCATAACCATACCAGGTGCTGGTGTTGTGATAGTATTTGCCACGAGCAAATATGTTCGCGCCTTCTTTTATGTCGTCTAGCACGGGAAGGAGTACGATTGTCGATTGTATCGTAAAATAAAGCCCGCGCTGGAAACGTCGGTCTGGCTGTAAGGGCTGCAGTTTTGGTGAGCATTAGAGGATTTCGCTGTCCGGCTTCTTTAAGAGCAAATTTGTAGCATCCGTTGGTACGTTGTCGGTTGAAATTTGCGTTACAATGCAGCTATACAGAATCCCCAATACTAGTACATAAATTTGAGCCGCTTGATTTTGGGGTGAGTGGGTTGCGGGTGCGAACTTTTTATTGTTATGGTTATTGATAAATTTATGGGACAGTTTCGCGTTTTTGATTGTTGTTTCAAAGGTCGTTGCGGGCCTTAGGGAAACCTCTATTTTTCTATCTAATCTCGTCAACAACAGATGGTTGCTGATTTGGTGCCGGAAAAATATATGAGCACGAAAATCAAACTTTATTTTTAAAGGTATAATTTTCAGCATGCCTCAGCAGAAATATACAACAGAAAATTGTATAAAATATTTCAAATGACAATTATTTTTAATCTTTTAAAGAAGAGATTTCTCAAACGTATAATTTTAATTTATTAATTTATATTACATTCCACAAAAATCTATAACGTATAACTCTAGATTGCAAATATGATTTCCCAAATATTAATATCAAGCTGCTAAGGTGCTACTACCTGTAGCGAAGGCGTCAAGAAATGAAATATTAAAAAAATACTTACCTCCGCCAACTTTATGACCGATCTTTACATCGGAACTTAATGACATCCTGAAAAGGACAGCTCACAAACGAAATAACCTCAACGCTCGACCTGGTTTTGCCATGAGTCAGGTTTGTCTCGTGTCACGCTTGCAAATCATCAACAGCGGTCGTGCTCCAAATCCGGCTGCCATAAAGAACTCTCTCGAATGCAGCTCGCATTCACAGCTTTCACCTGCTATTTTCAGCCTACTGCCTTGCCTTATTTACAACAAAACTGGCACGCTTCCAGAGAGTATCCCGGAACCGGGGGGTCAGCAAAGCCCACTCATACATCCCGCACGATTTTCGACGGACCATTTATAAAAAAAGCACCCAACGGTTTCACTTTCAACTCATCTCCCACACCACGGCGGGTGACGTGTGCGAAATTTCTTTCTCCCACCGGGCATTTGACGACCACAATTAGTCTTGCTCTCGAGCGGCTTGCCACTTCCGGCAGCCGGGAACAATATTTATCTTCCCGCGTGGCATAATGAGCAGTGGGGCCCAATTTTGTGGATGATTTTTAATTGCCTCAATCAACGTGACGCGAGCAGCCCGGTGCGCCGAAGACGAACCACGCGCGGTCGCTGGAAACACGAGTTTTCCTTCTTCAATCACCGTCGGGGAATGCCGTCTAGAAAATGCGCTCCTACTTCGGGCTCCATTCCCTTAAGGGGAAAGTGCGTCAGTGTTTTAGGTTGCGACACGAATAAATCCTGTTGCCGATTCCCACCTCCTTCTTCACCTTCTCCACCTGCTCCACCTGTCAACCGACACCGCAACCGCAACCCGGACGAATGTGTCCAGGGACGTGTCGGGAGGATTTGGGCGAAAAATGATCTCCTTAATTCCCGGGTATGTTTGCGCCAGCGAACAATCTTAGCGGCATGGCAGGGGAGAGTGTTTGCATTTTCCTCCCCCGGAAGCTTCAACGATATATACCGTGGCCGTCGGTCGTGTATGTCGTTCTTCCTTTTTTGTTTTGTTTTCTGTTGAAGACATTGGATTCATTCTGTAATCGGGTGTGCACAGGAAGCTTTCCGGCGCAGCAGACATTGTCGGCTTTCTTTCGTTTGGCGTGCGGGCTCGGTGTGACACATTTCTTAGGTGAGATAATATTGCCGGCACGAGTCGAGGGAATAGGTAGCATTTGTTTATGAACGTCATTTTTCATGTTTTGCCAAGCGCGCAACGTTTGTTTGCAAACGAGAGATTGGCCTAAAGGGGAGAGGGGAGAGAAGATTTGGAAAAACCAACATTTGGAAAAACTGAAAACGATGCTCTTGTAAGTTATTTTTCAGAAACATACTTGAGTGTGAATAAATATTTAAAAAAAAATTTAATTATATTCATTCAAAGTAGGTGTTGTAAAGTAAAGTTTATTAATCGTTTATTTACGTTGAAACGTGCCAACTGATATATTCAATTCAAATTAAATATAGAAATGGTTCGCAAAGGCTTCAAAATACCATAATTGCGCAATTCGCTCCCGCTCTAAAAAAAAAAATGCATCCATTCACGACCCACTTCAGGTCCTCTGCCTTCTACCAAAAGGTAAATCTACAGGGCAACAAACTTTTGACACTCGCACTCAATCACCTTACCATACTCAGTTTCAACTCCTGATCGTCCACGGGCCCGATGAGCACTTATTGCGTAGCGAATAAATTTGCAAAAATCGCATATTGGCGCGAATACTCTGTGCTGCATTGCCGATTGGGTTCAAACGAAACCGGTTTCCATTCGTGACATGACCGTTGCGTAACCACCACGGCCGGACAGTTTCGCGTGGTTCACGTACGCATCATCAAACGCCCGCCAGAGTTGCCCTCAGTTCTCTCCAAACATAACGGATTCGCTGGTGCTGTTTCTTGCTACCACAAAACGTGAAGAAGCTCCTGATGTTGTCGGATTTTTCCTTCGTTCTTTCAAGTGTTTTTTTTTTGTTGCCTCACCGGAAACCGCGGTGGAGCGCGTTGTGTCGCAAAGGCGCGACGGTGGTCAGTAAAAATGGCACCCGCTTTTTCCGTCGATTAGCGCGTCCACAAAACTTGCGAAATGGACGCACCATCGCGGCCTGGTTCGCGGAACCCGTTAGGCGGGTGATAAAAACAAACACTCGCGCAGCACGTAGGAAATGTGTAACGCCAGAAAAACGCCCTACACTGGCGTGGCGTGCTCATAAATAATGCTGAAGCACTAATTTCTGTCAACGCGCCTTTCATTGTTTAGTGTGAGCTGCACTCGTACGCACTAATGATAAGGTTCGTTCACTGATAAGGGCTAAACGGACGGAAGTCCATAGATCAAAAAACCGTGAGCAGCTAATTGCTGACGGTGGCTTTTGTCCGCGATGAGTTTTGTGATGAATCATGTTTCAAATTGCAGTGAAAGTCCGTAGCATGGGTTCATATTCAAACAGTGACTGCAAGGGTTTTGTTGCAGTTATGCTAATGAAATTAGGATGGTTTCTTTTTTAACATGATGCCTACATTGTGACTCTGTAATATTCGTAGTGCATTTCGCGATGATTTTATCTGCTATTGTTAGACATATTGTGAGCCTTGTTTTCATTAGTTTAACATTTTCTTATATATTTTGTCATTTAATTTTTATGCATAATTGAATAATTTTTTTTACGGAAGCTTTAACTCCACTTTAGTTGCATTTTAATAATTTTAATTTTTTTGAACTACTCTTGAATTTGAACTATTGAAACTATTGAATTTGATTTATTTTCTATTTTATTTTTTCTTATTATCTTTTAGTTCTCTTTAAAACTTGTTTGTATGGATAATGTGTTGTATGCATTTGTTTGATATCGTTTTACTGTTTTAGAATATTTTGCGAGTGTTATAAATATATTTATAAAAGTATAAATACTCTTTTTGATACTTACAAGCATAAAATTTTCTCAATTTGTAAAATGTATGTGGTACGTAACTTACACAAATATGGTTGCTAAGAGACTTAAACTAAGAACTCCCGCCCGAAAATCGATACTAGACGTGCTTAAAAATCGTTCCGCACCCGGAATCAGCTGTTTCGAGAGAAATAAATGTGAATGAAGTTTTTCCAAATCGTTCCAACCCTTCCAGTCAAAGCAGCCCTTGCCGCGGTGGTGCTCCTTTGCAGCACCGGCACGGACTCATGATTATTTGATTTTATTACCCAACATTTCGGTGAATAATTCCACGTTTCCTTTTTCGGAACACCAGCTGGACGATCATAACACACCTCAAACACAGACTTGCTGAGCTACTGCAGAGACGCGGGAGCTTCCTTGCGATGGGTTTAAAAAATTAAGATATTCACCACCTTATATAGATGCTGTGGAACCTTAAAGCTCTCGAATCATCTCGGGTGAGGATAATTCTTTTACCGAAAGTTAGTTTGTTTGCGCCACCATCGCGTCAAATCGTGCGCCGTGTTTAGCGTTGGCCTCACTCGGTACACTATTTACAACCGGTACGTGTACGGTTTCGTTCGGTTGCCTCCATAAAACCTGATCCCGATGCCCGGCTTTCACTGAGCCGGTGTGGTATTGCGAGTGAAGACTGCGCGCGTGAAAAACACATCTGTAGTCACTTGCGCTCAAGTGATTTGATGGCACTGCTGCTCCAGGATGTGGTCCTCTCCACCGTCGTGAAGTCGAAACTCGCATCAAATAAATCGAGAGGGACGATTTCCGTGTAACCATTTGCTCTATTGAAGTTGGGAAGTGGTTACTCCGCCCAAACACCGACTCGATAACCCTTTCCGGTGTGCTTCCTAACGCCAATACTAACGAAAGGAATAGAAATGAGAAGCTCAGCAAAATAAATGGACCCGAGGTGCGCCCGGGATAACCTCACGATATTATCACCCGGCTTTCCCCGGGGTGTGTCGAGGGATACGGGGAACCCGAAACTAAAAACCAATCGAACCACTGCTCAATTATTAATGCTAACCGTTTCACCGGTCCGCCGCATCCGTTTCACCGGATGGAGCAGGCCATTTTTCCACCACACACAAACACACGGCGCATCAATTCAAGTAAAATGTGAATACAGTTTTATTTGCAGCAACTTTTCACACGGCCCTACCGCCTGCCGCTGTTCAACGCTGGATTGGTGGCTGGAAAAAGTGCTTCGGAAGCTCGTTTCAAGCCCGCTTCCTGTGCGCTTAACATGTTTATTTCAATTTCGCAAAGAAACCTTCCGCAAAAAATGAGTTTTTTTTTATTTTGCTTTTATAGCACAAGTTCCACAAGCGAAAAAGACTAACAGAAAGCGACGGCACCGTTTAAAGGCGTGAAAGCATTCGTTTCCGTATCGATTACCTTCTCCAGCGCGGGGTTTCGGGAGCGAACGTTCCAAGCAGGGATGCTTAAATCCTGCCTTCCATGTGTTAATATTTGTTTTTAATTACAAAAATAACATTACAGCGTCGCTGCTATGCTACGTTCGGGATGGTTGGAAAAGGGATAAGATTTTGTTTAATTTCTCCTTACGTTGCCATTGTTTGAGAGTTTCTTTTGGGAAAGGGTGCCGGAATGTTTTAAATTTGAAGTTAAACACTCCCCAAATGCGAGTGCGAGTTTACGCAATTTTTTCAATTGAAGTTCTCAAATTTGTTGGCTCATTTTAGTGGTTAAAATGTTTATGAATCAATAAACCAATTTTTTAAATTTAAGGGTACCTCAAGGGCACTCCAAATAAATTTGTAAATTATGTTATAAATCATACAGGAAATAGAAATTAGTTTTTAATATCTCTTTCTTCTTTCGTTTCTCTCGCACACAGCTTTGACCGTGACCAGCCCTTCACCTTCCAGCTCGGTGCCGGCCAAGTCATCAAGGGATGGGACCAGGGACTGACAGACATGTGCGTCGGTAAGTTTGTCGTCGTTTTCCCCCTCGTCTGAAGCGTGCCCTAGCTAATCACTATTACCATTCTGCAGGCGAAAAGCGTATGCTTACGATCCCACCGGAGCTCGGCTACGGTGACCGGGGAGCCGGAAACGTCATTCCCGGCGGTGCCACCCTCGTTTTCGACGTCGAGCTGATCAACATCGGTGATTCGCCCCCAACCACCAACGTGTTCAAGGAGATTGACGAGAACAAGGACATGCAGCTCAGCCGGGAGGAGGTGAGCGAGTACCTGAAGAAGCAGATGGTCGCGGCCGACGGTGGCCAGGAGTCGGAGGACATCAAGAACATGATCGCCGAGCACGACAAGCTGGTGGAGGAGATCTTCCAGCACGAGGACAAGGACAAGAACGGGTACATCTCGCACGACGAGTTCTCCGGTCCGAAGCACGACGAGCTGTAAGACTGGAGCTCCGAGAAGGTGGAGGCCCGGTGGGCGTTTCCGTTTTTAGTAATTTTATTATAATTCACTTTTTTGTGTCTACGTCCAATCTACGTCCAACTTACGGTTCTATTTAACGTACGTTAGTTAGTACGACGTCACAGCGATGTGCGGGGACTTATTCGAGCAGTGTGAGGGTTACGAATGCGAATCGCATTCGACCGTTGTTAGTGATTTGTTGATTTTCGGTAGTTAATTTTTCCGTTGATTAGTAGCGTTATTTCGGATTTTGGCCAGCGAGAGGGTGAGCGAGAGATTGAATTTAATTACATCTACCGTTCGGACCCCGTTTGGGTCCTGCAGTTTTTTAAAAGCATATTTGAAGTCTAGTACTGCACACATCGTCATCGTTGCACCGTAAACCCGTCCTGCCGCGGTGGGATGGTCGAGATTTAACATTCAGCGCATACATTCAACGAAAAGCACCCATACGAAATAATCATTCCCGATACGTTTGGCCGTTTGTTTTTTTTTTTGTTCAATTTTTGGTTCGGCCGTGTAAATACATTCACATCACGCGGATACGTCGTACGGCGCGGAGAAACGATCGTGTTTCAGTTTTAGAGGAATATGATTAGCAGAGCGAGCATAGCGAAACGTATCCAAACATCACCACTTAACGTTAACGGTCGCAAGTACACGAACTCTACATATCACAACAACAGCAACAATAACAGCAAAATGGGAAAATAAACTGTTTGTACGAAAAGGAAATGCTAATGTTGGATTTCGTCGTGGACGAGTACTGTGAAAGAAAGTTGCACTATAAAACTAAGCTCGTGGGAGCAACCGAATGATAGTGAGCATGTGCTGGTCATACGTTTTCTTTGGAGCATCTGTGCAATATTGCGTTTGAAAGTATTTCTAAATCGACAACTGACGACAAATACATGCCTGCATTTTATGAATCTGAACTGTTGATTACGAGTAACGTTTAAAAACTGATTTTTTTTAAATTACCTATGAACTTACATTTCCTATGATGTTCAAACGTATATGGTATAAAACATAAATGAACAATTTCGATTAAAGTCATGTAATCTTTAAATTATTCTTATTGGAGCATTAACGTTATTAAAAGGTATTAAAAGGACTTGTATTTTTCAAATGTAGTTGTTCTCAGATTATTTTATCACATAAAAGATAAGTATGTTATTTATTTTATATTGTAAAGATAACATTTATTTTACCACATACAGTTGAGTTAAAATAATTATTCATTATTTTATTATTATACATTAATTTATTATTATACATTATTATACATTTTATTATTATACATTTTGAAAGTGAATACAAAAATTGTTACCGTAAATAATAAACAGACCAGCAGAGCGTTTTCGCCCACTATGAATGTGCGTTTAAGCTTCATAGTTCAGTACGCATGACGCCAGATTCCATGGTGGTTGCTATAATGCAGGGATGAGAAATCTGTACTATAACTTAAGCGAATTTATGTTTCTTATGCAATTACGTTGCAAAATAAAATAGAATATTGTTTGCTAAATGTATTATCAAAACTTTTCGTTCGTATTATTTGTTCGTATTATTCGTATTATTATTCGTTCGTAATATCAAACAGAACTAAACATTTAAATAAATTTCGGTTTCATATTAATTTTATAATTTTTTTATCATTTTATCATCGTAACCCAATTGTTCCATAGACATTTTTAACAAACAATACCAATAAATGATAATAATACCTTAATAAACATTTTAATATTTCACAAACAACTTTTGACAATGTAATACAATTATATTATGTTCCTGTAGAAAAGTTATTACTTTTCTTTTTACTTAAATCGACCAAAAATTGAAAAGTATTATCTAACCAATGTTAGAATTATCATATCTAAAGTATTTAAATGATTTTCTTTAAACATCTACATTTTCGAATCGCGTTTAAATTAAGAAACTTTAAATGGTTCGTTTGTTTCTCAGTTATCAAAAACCATCTTGGCTGATTGGCTGATTCCGCTACTTTCTCTTAGGGCAACAATTTCCCCCGATCAAGCGTAAACTCAGCGTGCTGAGAACGCTTCCCAAATATGATCCGATCGAAAAGAAAACAACGATCAATAAGAACAAGTCTCGCTGGTTGTCTTATGCTCTTCCTGAAATCAGCGGAGGCCCTGCGATAAACAAAAAAAAATCCACCCCATCATGTTTAGCATCGGTAGCCAGGGCGTTGAAAATGCTTCAAAATTTCTGCCCGTCATTTCACCTGTTCACCTGCCCTGGAGAAGGAGGAATTGTGCGGGAAGAGGCACGGGTGAGTGGTAAGAATCGAGCCGAACCGAACCTCGCTCATCTTAGCGCCTTTACACCCTCCCCGAGACCCGAGGGGTCTTGCGAAAATATGCAGCAGTAATTGTTTTCGCGGGCAGCAACCGTTCGGGTATCAAGTAACGGATCCCGTCAACGGCCTGTGTTTTCAAAACTTGAGCGTGTGTGTGTGTGCGGAGAAGTGTGGAAATGAAGACGGAGGTCCCGCGCAGAACGGGACAATGGAGATGGTGAAAAATGGGGAGAAGAAAACACTGCTCAAGAAACACAGCATAACAACCGATGCAGGGCCCAATACTTTGGCTGGCATAAACAATCGTTGCACAATCGGTAACTGTACGGAGTGCAGCGGAAGATGCATCGTAACGTAGATGCCACCTTAATTACTTGGCCCTTAAATTCCACATAAATTACACATGCTCTTAAATCGTCGTCCTCCGGTGGCGGAGTTCGGGAACTACTTTTCATATTCCCTTCGGGAGCTCAATGCGATCCGCGGCGAGGAACGCTTGTTTGCTTTCAAACAACTATTTTAGGGCTATCAGCTTGCCATCGAAGTTTGTCTATTTGTGGAACGCCCGCTTGCCCAAACACTCTCATCCATCCAGAGCGACAGAAATTACCATAAAACAAAAACCTTTCTTCTGAACCGATTGTCCAATTTTCCGTGCTAACGAGTGGGTTGATTCCTCCCCGTCAGCGAGACATTCCCCTGCAAAGAGAAACCCGAGAACTTCGGCCATACATTCTGGGAATTGAAAAACACACCTCCACAACGTGGAAAACGTGTGTGCCAGAAGGAAATTAGCACCACTGTCCGGTTCACGTGCCGATCGTCGTGGCACCAATACGCCAAACCATCGTCGGCCCACTGTCTGGTGTAAAATTTATGGTCCATCGTTGAACTATTTCCCGGCAAAGAAATGCAACACGCGGGTTGATTGTTTTCGTCACGGTGCGCTGGTTATCTGCTGGGGTGTAAGTGTGTGCTTGAGTTGGATGAAGATCTGGTCACCTAGTGTGGATGATTGCAACGTTTGAAGTCATCCTAGCTGCATCCGCCGGCTGGGAGGCCGACCGGTGGGACAGTTCAAGGTATTAAAGAGTGCGTGCATAATCGACCGCGACGTGGCGAGGGAGAAAGTGTATTGTTAAAGGTTGCATAACCGTGCGGTTAAAAGCGAACGGTCGTAAAGTTCTATTTCTATTTTAAATGATTTCTTTTGTAGGAGCCATTTCAGATATTGGATAACGTTTGACTCAACTGACGAATCTATCTACGATGAGTGACCTGAATATGGGTAGTGATAAAAAAACAAAAAAGCAAACATATTTTAAGTATTATATCACTCTGCAATAAATGAAACCCTTATGGGTCGTATTCGTTATTTTTAACCCGGAATTCAAGCGCCGTTTTAGCAATCGTTTGCGAAATATTTTTACGTCTCATCATTATCGATCTTCCTGTTTTATCACGAAGCTTCTGCAGGAAGCAGCTTTTTATCAGCAAAACACTCACACCCACCTCCTTACGTTTCGTTCAATCAAAACAAAGACATACCACCAGCGTCTGATAAGGGAGTATCTTTCAAGAAACCGTCAACCATGGGTGGAAACTCTTCACGACGCTTCCGGCAGAGTTTTATACCAAACTGCAATCACCTTCACCCTATCTAGCACGTCACAGCTGTCGCGATCGTACCAGCTTATCGGAGGTATCCAGCCCCATCGAAATGCTGCATCGACGCGCAAACGATCCAAATCCATCCATCATCATTCGCAGGATGATGGAATGATGAAAAGCAGATAAAGTGTTGCCGTAGATTTGCTGGAGCATTCGGTTCGATATGCATCGACACACCACAAAATTAGCCCCCGGGGGAGAGGGAGAGAAAAAGGGAGGGTTGTTCCCTTTAATGATCCCTATCACGTGGGGTTGAGAAAGAAAGTGTGAGCGTTCTGTGAGATTCAACTGCATTTTAAAGAAGCTTGCTAGCGTGGTTCTCATACTCCGTGAAATAAAGTTTTCATAGAAGATCGTAATTCTATATTCTAATTTCATTACAAGACTAAAAGACTTAAATTAGAAGAAAAAAGAAAATCAAAGAATCGTATTTTACAGTACTGCCTTCTGATAGAACAATTTAATTGAAAAAAAAACAAACACAAAAAATTTAATTTAATTTAATTTACAGGATTTTCTCTCACAACTTTAGTACAATTCACACCACATTTTATGTCCATTTAAACTAATCACCCTCGAAGAATGTATGGCTATTAGATTTCACCTGAGCCTATCGAGCGTTCCTTCGTACGCTCCTAGCGTTGTGTTTTTTTTGTTGGTGGCTGCAGCCAGGTGTGCGATGCATTCGGTTTTGTGTTGGTCAGATCGAACAACAACACACCGTTGAATGTGTGCGTGAAGTCGTTGATGAATAATGCTACATGATATAAATTCTTATATTTCCAATTTTTATTATTTGAACATTTTTTCATAACGATAATTGTTTTGTTGTTTTTTTTTGTTTCTTCTAATGTACATTTTAGTGGATTTATTATGTCATTAATCAATAGCATTAAATTTTATTTAAACTGAAAATAATAAAAAAAAATAAATTTTAGGCGTGGTAATGAAGTGAAGGAGGGGGATAATTTTGAATATTATAGTTTTATTTTTTAATATTTTTTCGATCATTCGACTATTTCGTCAATAAAATGTAGGCTTGTTTAATTAATTATTTATCCACTTCGACTTAATTGAACAGTAATAATATTCTTTGTGCCAGTCACTAGAAGAGCAGTAACGATTATGCTACTTTTAAAATATTAAAAAAAAATCATAGATAAAAACCATTTTTTTCATATTCAGATCGTTCGTAAAAAGAACAAAATCCACAGCCAAAGCCCATAGTTACGTCTGCCGCATGATCGCACCACCACATCGAAACGTGTGCGGCTGGCGTTACTGCTGGCGGCCCGCCGTTGGGCTCAACAAGTTTACAAACCGAAACCGGTGTGTTATTTGTGTGCGAAAGACCGAGAGCAAAGCGTGAAGACCTCCGCCAGGGCGGGCGTTTTTTCTGTTTCAACTCCTTTTCTGTATTGCGTGTGGTGCCTTCGACCGAGTGGAAAAGTGTTCCGAGGGAAGGAAGGTGAATCTATCTTAAACCTGGTGCTATCAAAACGCAAAAAGAAGCGCCTTCCGTATGGTGCAGAAAAATTCCTGTCCCAAAAGTGCTTAATGTCTGAGAAGTTAGTGCCTGAAATCTACTACAACGAAGCCTTAACGTGGCAATCATACGGAGAGAGGTGAGGTGTGTGATGGTGTGCGATCAGCGTTCCGTAGAGTGCAATTTTTTATCTCGTCGTCTTTGAAGTGGCCACGTGCAGCGAATGGTGAACACAGAGCAGCAAAAAAAAAAGAAGTTAAATCGTAATAATCGTGTTGAGTGGTAGAGGAGTAGTAGTTCAGATCCTCTCCAGTGTCTCTGTCTCTCGTGCGGGGGATTTACTCGAGATTACATTGGGTGATCAACGCCGTGTTTGTCGGTGAAATAGTAATCACCAGCAACAGAAGCAATCAGTGTGCAGTTCGTCCGTTCTACCGTGCTTGAAGCGTGTGCTTTTGAGAGTTTGTGTGGTGCGTGGGAATAGCAGATAACGTGGTACGTTAGTACTAACTCGACCAAAACCCCGGAGCCATTCTACAAGCCAGTAAAGCCGGAGTTCTCCAGTGCCGCAACGATCCGTTCCGGACCAGTAACCGAACGTACCACCATCCTGACAATCAGGTACAGTGAAACCACGCTGGTCTGGGACGAGCTAGTTACGATACTTAAAGAACCTGTCATAAAAGCCAAGCTTCCTGTCATCAAAGAGGCTCCCTCTGGACGGTGCACTTGGGAAGCTTCATGCCTCAGTGGTTACTGAGACTTGGAGGGTGCTAGCTAGAATAAGGGTCTGCTTCTGGGCCGTGCTTTCTTCAGCGGCACTGGAGGTGCGGTCCAGACTTCTTCGTTTTCCAACAAGGAACCGGCAAAGCTACGGAGAATCTTAACTTCGGGAGTTTTTATTTCTTCCGACGTTCGTTCATCGGAACACTCCAAACGAGATCTTCCCGGGCAAGATAGTGAACAAATGGGTGCCATTTTTCCTGGGTTCCTGATTTTCCGAGCTCGCCGTCACGCTACCACAAGCACGCTAGCCTGTCTTCGAGTTTTTCTTTCTCTCTCTCTCTCTCTCTCTCTCTCTCTTTCTCTCTCTCCCTCTCTCCTGGGGGGTAGAGAGTTCTCGTTCGTCCGTGCGTCGTCGTCGGTTCAATTGTTTCGGTCATTAGGAACATGAAGGCCCGCGCGCAAGAATGTCCGCCATCAGCACGTCATACAGGTTCGTTAGGCCGTGTCGGTTCACCGATTCTCCCCACCCCGTGGCGAGGGTGAGGTGTGTGGCGTGGTGAAACGGGAAGGGCACACCCTTGCGTGCGGCTGTGTATGTGTGCTGCCGCTGCACACGGACCTGCAGAAGGCATCTCCGACAAGAACCAGTTTCTTAAGAGATCGTGGACGGGCACGATCGGACGTTTGTCGGTGTGCATGTCGGTATGATCTCAATGCTGCGAGCAATGCTGCCCGTGCGACCCGTCGTGGAGCAGGTTTCAAGTTCTTCCTCTGGTTCTCCGTTTCGGGTTTCTTCCATTTTCTGCCCCTGCCACGGAGTTATCGAAGAGATGGCACGGAACGGAAACGGCGTTCGTTCAGTTCAATAAAAGGAAATCGCAATCGCACGTTATCAATGGTCCTATTTCCACCACCACCGGGTAAATGGAGCCGAGTGTGAACATTCATCCTCCAGTTGCGGCTCGCTTCCAGCGATAAAGCCTATTTTTCTCGACCGAGATTTCCCGGAGCGAGAATGGGCCCGAGAATGAGCGCACGGGTGGCAATTAACGTTACCGCTCCTGGAGCACTGATCCACATTTGGGAAAAACGCGGTGCGTTGCAGAGCTTTTCTTCGCGTGCAGTTTTACGGCGAATCGCTCGCGAGCCTGCTGCGGATGTAGTTCGAGTAACGGGGCGTTGCAACATTGCTATACAGAAGAATACCATAAACGAAACTGCTGCTCTGTGACGATTGTCGTGCGCCAGTAAGATACCGATCACGGCCGTTCGCTTACGGTCGGAGACGTCCACCGTGATAGGCGACTAATCCTGCGCTACGCTTATCGAAAACGTCCTCGTTTTCTGGCAGGTTTTATCGATGAGTTAACGTGGTGTCTTCGCCAGTTTTTTTCGATAAGGCAGTTACGCAATGTGAGAACAGCGCCATCAAAAAGTACTGTAACGATATCAAAATTTGAAAAAGATTTCTAAAGCTAAGACACTTGCTTTTTTTTAGACATTAATTTTTTAGACATTAATTTTAGGTCCAATTTTTTTTTATCGAACAGGACACAATTAAAAAAGTTCAAGTTGTTTATTTCATCTTTTATTTAGGTTCTTGTGCTTTGTGGTTTAATTTTCACATTATCTCTTACTTCAACAAATCCTTCTTATTTGACGAACATCGAATATCAACGGTAGTGTTTCAACAAATGTTCTGATACAAGAAAAAAGAACGGTTATTTATTTAAAATTACACTTTTACTTATCAAACACGCTAGGATCAACGTAAATCTGATGAAAAATCCATCTTCGACGAATACAAAAGAGGTATTTGAACAATAAATGAATATAACATTCACTCTTAAGCACCAGTTATACAGCAAATCGTTTTCAAATATCACCTTTAAAGTCACCCAATATCCATTTATTGTTCCAAATCAAGAAGTCCGCTATCAGTCTGCTTTACCATTTTATTGTAAGTAAAATCAAACATCCCATCATCATTTCAATTTACATCCACTTATAGCGTTACGAATGTCTCTAAATAGATTACCGGCCTTGTGTTTTTTTTCCACCACGAGACTATTTTGTTTACATCATAATCCTTCACTGTATTAGCATATTTTCACTGGTGTTCGATCGTGTCGCGGTGGATCTTATCAAATCCACCGTCATTTACACCTCCTTCTGGGGTCGCCAATATTCGATTGTTTTGACCCGCCTCGGGGCTTTCAGAAATGCAAATGGTCAGCTTACCTGGGGAGAAACTGAGCTTGAGCCGTTGAAAAGTCGAAAGACGATACGGAACTGGGGTTTTTTTTCGTTCCATCGCAAACAGCCAACAACCACCGTGTGCGGGTGTGTGAACGAAATCCGAATCCACCCTTATTTGCCGTTTAATTAACATCCATTGACACACCTCGGCCGACCTGTGTCGTATTACCTGTTTCACGCACGGTTCGCAGTCGGTTGCGGTTCCATATGTGGCGTGGTTTCATTCTTAACGTACGATTCGTTTGAGTTTTGTTGAATCGGAAAAAAAATTCAAAGTGCTCGGGGGTGACCAGGCCAGACGGAAGGTTCCTATTCGTTGCACCGCAAGCCTCGCCGGCCAAGTCCGTTGCTGCGCTTGAGGTTAACCTTCACGTGGTCAGCAAAATTCGGTATCGATCGGCGTGTATCGGCGAAGCCACGGACACGTTCAGAAACTCGTTTCTTTTCAATATCACTTACACATCAATCCGCGCGTGTACGCTCCTTGTGGCCCAGGTTCTAGGGCAAATGTATCTGAGCTAAACCCTTTAGCCGTTTCGTCGGTTGGATGCATGGACGGACGCTAATTTACTGTAAAATGAAATAGAGTTGTGCAAAACACCACCGTGGTCAACGCGTGTGCAACACCGTTCGAAGACGTGACGAGCTCCGTGAGGGTTCGTTTCAGTGCGGGGGTCAGTCGAAGTGTGGTAGTAATCGACGGACACATGATCGCAGCAAGCGAGGAAACCGGAAAAATGCACCCCGTTCCACATGTGAGCTTGGTGATGGTGGTGTTTCGAATTGCATTCCTTCAAGCACGGCACGACAACAATACCGCAATCACGTCCAAGTCTAAGTCCAAGTGGAGAATGTAACATTTTTGGATCAAAGAGAGCTGGGATTGATAAGGTTAGGGATCATTCTAAATTTTCGGATATTTTTTTTCATTTCTTTTCATTATAAATCTGCATTTATCTCTTTCTGATAATATTGTTTTATCAAACAACTCGTTCATTCATTTTTTTATCGATTCTGGAAGCTGAAAAATACGAGTTTCAAAAGCCTGATCAAGTTGAGATATGAACGCATTACCAGTAGTGTAGTAGACCGAACGGTAGGCACAAGACCAAATGAAACATCTTTATCTGATAGCATTAAATCGGGATAAAATATATCCGGGTTGCAAATGAAAATCTTCAATACTGGAATGTAGTTTTTATTTTATTTTATAAACTTCCTTTTAATGGTATTGAATCAAAACTAGGTAACTTGGTCGCATACACTTTTCCACCCGCGCGATATATTTCCATAACAGGTTAATCGATACAATTTGATCGCTTCAACGCTTCATCGCTCATAACAGTGGCCTGTTGGATGTTCCAATTGCAAGCAACGTTGCACCTTTATTGACAGCTGTTACAACTTGCCACAACACCTCACTGCGCGCGGGAATTATGACCGTTCGCGGAGACATCCCGACGGAGCACCGCAAATCGTAGGTGGAGACACCTATCAGTGCACCGGCGACAAATGGCGTTGGACCAAAGAAGACGTAATGTGTGCGTGTGTGTTGGAATGATAAATCGATACAGTTGACCGAACGCCGAATCGGGTTACACGTGAAGTCATACCACCGTGACGGCTGGTGGCCGACAAGAGAGCACGAGGCAACCACAGACGAAACCCATCGTGCCTGGGGGAGGGCGTAAGTGAATTAATGTCCCATTCGTCGTGTGTTGGGTTGCGATTGCGCAATGAGTTTAAAACGTTTTTGGTGATTCGGACAAGACCAGGTGCCTGGGTGTGGGTGAAGATTTCAAAAGTATTAGATTGGATAAGACGTCATTTGAGCCACAATAAACGGTTGCGGATAAATCTCTGTTTTGCCACTAGTTTGATGGAGTCGAGATGAGATACTGAGATTCTCAAGAAGCGATTAAACTCATCTTTCGCCACATTAAATCGCTAACTTTCACCACATTCTACTTCACATTTACACACCTCTTAAAGAACGCCCTTAATCACCAGCATGGCGATGGCATGTCAACTGCATTCGCTGACGATTTCGCTTCAGCACATTTGTTCAATCGATTAAATCGTGGCGATGTTTCGGTTCCCAAGTTCAACCCGGCAAAACGCGCACGCCGTTTGTCGCGATCGCGACTCTATCTGGAGCGTTACAAGCGGGTGTTCCGTTACAGCATTCCGTTCGGTGCGGTACTGCGACGCACTAGGCCGCGCTTAATTATTGTCGTTGTCGCTGCATCGATTTCCAGCGTCAGTCACTCGTTCAAGCGGGTGTGCTCGCACCGGTGGTGTTCCGATGCTCCGCGGCGTGGCGAGATTTCAGGGGCAGAGTGTTTAAATAGAAGGTAGAATTGTTCGCGAGCGGTAATTGCCGCTATCGAGCGCGGTTGGGGGTGTCGTTGGGTCGAGGTAATATCGTCGAGGTGACATCAGCACCCACGCAGCGGTGAAGGGAATTCATTGCATTCGAGGATGCACTGAGGAGTTTGTCATGGAGTGGAGGGATTAATAGCAACAAATTGGTGTGTAATCTTTGATTTTTCAGCGCATCCAAGTGATATTAAAAGTCTTTAAATTGAAAATTAAGAAATTTTAATTATCTTAAGTTACTTAAATGAAACAATTATTTAAAATCATATTTCGTTACCTTTTTTCATATTCTCTTTTCAGTTTTTTTACATAGCTGCAAAGACAAATTCCCCACAATTTATATTATGATACTTCTTTCGATTGAGGAATTTAATTTCTTTTTTCAACATTCTACAATTAAATAAAAGTATTTATCGCTTGCATTGGTCCATCCATCTTTGAGAAAAAAGCTTATAAAAAATGCTGAAATATTCGTAAAATAACTTATGAACCAAAATCAATCAGAGCTTTGGAAATATTCTGTTGTATAATTTCAGATGAATTTTTAGCAGAGTGCGTTGATTTTTAATCATTTTATTCCAAAGTTTTCTCTAAAATTACTCGAAATTCAACTGTTTGTTACCAATTAAACCTTTAATGCGATCTTCAAAATTATACTCAATTGCTGTGCATTTAAAAAAGATTTTCAAATGGCTCATTCAGTTTAACGTTCGTTGTGATTCGTTCGTTCAACCTATCAAAAATTCAAATCCACCCGCATCACGGGCTCCCAAACGGTTGTCGTTATAATTAAACGAATTTAGAAAGAAAGAAAGAGAAAGAGAGCGATTTGCCAACGATGGCTCACGGGTGAAAACGGTGGTTCACATTGCGAAGGGAAAATCGGTGGAAAAGCAGAATGTTCGCAAGTTGGCTTCCATTCCGCCAGCTAGCCCCAGACTAGATCAGTGAGACAAAAGTGTGCAGAGTTCACTAGCAGCCAAGCGCAACGGCCACCGGATGGGCCGGGTTGGGAGGCGAGAAGAATAGGCAGATTTATGCAAATTTCTGCACAATGGAAGCAACCGTTTTCACATCAGCACGGCTTCTCCCGCGCGTGTGATGCAGATCAGTGAGGTGAGATCGCTTGTGAGATCAGGTGCTTTAATCTATTTTAAACAATAGCAAACACACATCTGCATCCGCTCTCACTGCGGGTTGCATTCCCTCGCCGGCTACGATCTCACATATCTCCGAGCGCTCGATCGATCAAAGGTGATCTTCATTCGCGGAGTTGCAGAAAGGGATGTTTCATGTTTCTTTCTCTTCGGGCCCGTGGCACACATTTCCATGCCACGAAGTAGGGGAGGGAGGGCAAGGTTTGCAAACGCTTCACGATAGTGTCCCAGCACGGGGAGAGGAGAAAAAACGGACTGAAAAAACCAACACAATGACAGTCGGCTGTGTGTGTGCGAAAGATCTTCATCTCGCAGTCACTGTCAAACGGCAGGTTTTCCATCCGTTCTCCATTCGCAGACGATGTGGGCAAGGTGTTGTTCGGTGTTTCGACCCGATCGTTTTCGGTATCTGACAGATGCTTCGTTTTCTTCGCGTTGCTTGGCTACCCGGGCTGCCATCTTATTTTCACCACATTATGTGCAACGCCCTGGGAAGGCAAATTGTAGGTCTCCGACGGTTCTTCCTTCCTTCGTTCACTACCATCACTTACGATTTGGGCGGCGAGCGTGATCGTGACCGTGGCAGATGTGCCCACGATTGGGAACCATCCGGTCGGTTTTGTGCGGAGTATCATTTCACTCGCCTCTGTGTGTGTATGTCTGCGTGTATGCGATTGCAATTTAATTTCGGTTTTTTTCTTTTCTCGAAAGAAAAATCTTCCCAAAACCTTGATACCATCCCCAACGACCATCGGAAAAAGGGAAGCAAAATTAGGTAAATACAAGCTTCCGCACCGATCGACGGAACAGAAACCTAATCTCCGTGCCACGCTCGGCACCGGCTCGAAAAGTTCAAATAATAGAGCGGCCTAAACGAACCGAAGAGGAGTGGAATGCAAAAAAGAAAAATCACACAAAACTTTCCCTCGCTGCAAAACGCCGGTTACAGCCGTCGTCGCCGTGGCCGATGGGTTTTCGGTTTCGTTGTTGATTGGCGGCCATATGCACGCGGCATTCCCCCTACTCCCCCATTTTAACCGAAAGTTCCGCGAAAAATGGTGCGATCGTGGTGCGGTTGGCCAGTTTGAGCCACCCCGGCAGAGGCTGCCCGGAAATCGAATTCGAAGGATTTTGGCGAGGAAAATGGAAAAAAAGCCTCCACCAGTGGTTGTGGAAATGGAAAGTGTTTTGCGGGGTTGTGTGGTGTCAGGTCGGGTCCCCGGAGCGGGAAACGGTTGGGCTCCACCATGTGACGAAAAGGAAAAATAGTGAATTCTGTCCGTGCTTTGATTAACGATGGATCGATTGGGGTCAGCTCAAGGCTCGGTTGAAATCGGATCGTTTCCTGTGTGGCGAATTGTTGCATTATTTTTCTTGCCGAGTTGGAGCTATGCGGAAAGTACTTTCCATTTCATGCCAGCTTACCCTCTTCATGGAAAACCGAACCGGTGCAGTTGCAATCGATTTGTAAATCGCGATGAGCATACATCTATTGGGAGTAGCTTAAGTTTCGACATTAGACGTGTTACAGCCAGCATAACTTATTTTATTTTTAACGAAATCATTCTATGGCATGATATTATATCGTTACACGAGACCATTTCTTTCGAAAGAATTTAAAACGATTCGAATTTATTTGTCCTCGTTATAAATAAAAGTTCACGATTCCATTGGTAATTCTGGCTTCCTTTTGTAAACACAATCGTTACTTTGAAAGGCTAGATTTAATTGGCTTTAATAAGAACGGCAATTTAGTGGCTTGTAGTTGCGTTGAAACATATTTTCCGTATGAAATAAATTGTTTGTAAATAAAGCAAGAAAATTTCTATACGATCTAAATTAAGGTCGCTAAGTCACTTATTTAAATCCAGTATCAAGTATAGGAAGGTTTTATTCTGTACTATCAATTTTAACCCTGTAACTTAGTACCAAACCAAAGCGTGTATTCTATCAATTTGAACGTTTTTATTCTTTCATTTAGCTCCATTACTTGACCCGGCCTAGGCCGTTCAAATATACCTCTGATAATATTTACCCCAGTTAATTAGCCTCCTCAGCGATGCCACGCTAGCAACTGGGCGTGCAATTAAAGAAAATTAAATCCACGATCCTCGAGCCGTCGTTTCGATCGCGCTGCATATCCGGTTTACGGTTCGTCACCTTGAAACGCTCTTGTTCCGTTCTCACCGACACCGGCCGCATGGCGTCGTAAGCGATCGTCGATCGTACAGGTCCGTACGGAGAAAAGTACATGCGCTGCAAGTGGCCCTAATGGCCCACAATTAACCATGTTATTGGTTCTCCCGCAAAGCAAGAAGTAATAGTGGCGAGCTTGGGCTGATGTTGCGGTGTCGACCTCCTTCGGTCTCCTTTCACCGAAACGTCCGCTCGGGGCAGGAGGTTGTTTTCGGGGCAAGGAAAATTGGCTTGGGTAGGTGTGTTTGGCACCAACGAGAACCTGGAAACAGGTTTCTTTTTTTTTTTTTTGGTTTGGTTGATCGGTGGGGAACCGCCGCTGAGATATCCTACACCCTGGTTAGATCTGGACTAGCGACCTTATTTCGTGGCCATCGTCGAAAGCACGCGTGGCTGTTGGTGTGTGTAGGAGCACCACAAGACCACAAGACGTAGCCAAAGCGTTGGGAAACGGGCTAAAATCCAATCGCGAACCCCTGCCTCCCCTTCGCAGCGTACTTTCTGCTTTCACATCTCACATCATTTTACTGCCCAGCTGCTATTCGGTGCTGCAGCCATTGATCGATCGGGTTGTATTTTCGGGGTTGCCATAAAGCCTCGATCGGTTCCAGTGGATGATGCCGGCCGAGTGAGTGATGCTTACGCTTTTGTGTTTTGAGGTGACTATCGAAAATTTTTAATCCCAACCCGAGAGGGTGCTCTCCCTTTTTTTCGGACGAGAGTTATAAGCACCGTGACGCGGGACTAAACTAAACTCGCATGTATTCCCGGACCGATATCTTCCGGTTGCTCGACAAACATGGCACCTTCGGCGGGGGAAAAAGACTTTAGATGGCTTTACTCTATCGCTGCTGCAGTTGTCCTACAAAGTTGATCGTTTTTTTTTCGTTTTTATGTGAGTGTCTTTCATTGAACGCTCTCGTAACGAAACAAAACAGACGCCAGCGCTATAGGCACTAGGTGTTCGCTTTCAGCCCACGACGCAACGGTCCTGAAACCGGTCGCAACCAAGCGGGATACTAACGAGTTCTTTCTTCGTCACCCCCTAAACCCAACCCATAACGTTCGCGGTGATCGTGCCAAAACGATTTGTCATTAAAAAGCTAACGCTATCCGCGCACGAGTGCCGTTTCGTGTTTTTCGCTGCCATCGGTGACCGCTTCGCTGAACCACGGGAGAAGACCCTGGGTCTGAGAGAGAAGTTAGGTCCGGTCGAAGCACTAAGATTCCCGGGTTTCACACAACGGGACGCGATGGGAAGGCACCGCCGGCGGTGGCGGAATATTTGATGCAAAATTTGTGAACACCGTTGTGGTGTCGTTTATCTTCCGGTGGACAGTAAAAAACTTCACGGTCCCGTGGTCTCCGGTTTTCGCCTTTTTTTCGGGACCTTTTTTCAGGCACTCAAAAGTAAAAACGTGTTCTTATACTGGAAGTACCTTTAAAAGCGTGTTATACTACCAGCTGTCTCTTGCTAAATGGCACGCAACATGTTCTTTTTTAGAGCAGATATATATCTGTCTTATCTCGAATCTTTCACAGAACCACAATTAAGAATTTTTATCTTGATTTGAAAACCCTAGATCTATGGAGTATCTAGACTTAGATCAAAAGCTGCAATTAAGCGCATTATTTTTTTTTCTTTCTTGAACATAATTCACATCTCTTCTGTGGAAGCAATCGCCCGTTTATCCCACTTCCGATGATCTTCCATGATTCAGCCCATTACAGCTGTTTACCCTGAGAACAGGTGCGTCCCCTCGTACAAAGCTTTCAGGTGTTAAGACGAAAATACCATCATCAGTATTGGATCATACCGATCGATTCACCGCCAAAGATGACGTGATCATTTCACACCACAAATTTGATCCGCCGCCCGGTGTAACAATCGATCGCGACAATATGCGTAATTTCTCGAGTTTAGCGGTGAGTAAGAAACTGCGAATAGGCGTTGACCTGAACGGATACAACAACAGGTTGTGCGAAGACATTTGTAAAACTGTTGACTCTCGGGGGAGAACTTGATCACCGTCATTAAGTCTAACACGATACCACAACAACTGGCGGGGAGTTTATTGTGTGAGGCCTTGAGGATCACTGCCTCCGTCGGAGTTGGAGCACGTATTAGACAACTGACTCATGCGCTTCAGAGTCTCGCTGCAAAACTATTGAAAGCTGCATTCTTTTATTCGCGAAAGATAGCACAGTCAGCTTAATATAATGCAACTAAAAGTAGGAACTTTGTGATAGTCTGTTAATCGGGTTCTTTATTTTATTCGTTATATTGTTTCAGACAAAGGTGATTTTATACACCTTAAGTTCTGAACATTTTATAGCACACTTCAGCATGGGAACAACATCCCGGAATAGGGTTGGGTTGACTAGGAACTCGACTAGGAACTCCCCAGCGGCGATACACACCGTCGCCGATTGACCGTACAGAAATGACGGAAGACTTTTGTTTTTTTTTTTTGCAACCACCGGCAAAGGTCACCGGCAATCACCGGTCCTAGTTGCAGCTAGCCAGACGATGAGAGCTCGTCAGAAAAAACAGCAACTCCCGGCACAAAAGATGGCACACACCGTTAGTCAGTCATTTGTCTTGACGGTGTGACGGATCGACACCAAGCTCCCAACTGTCCCGGGAGTGACTGGAACCGCTTGGCGAAGGTTGTGTGCAGTATTTCGTGACAATACCCGATTGTGGGAACGATCTTGAAGAAGCGTTCTCTTTTTTCTGCCCTCAGTGCTAAATGCAATTAAGCGGTATGTCACGGCTCACGGCGGAGATGATTTTAACAATCACGCGTCGGTGGTGGCGCATGGTGTTGTTGTGTTGTTGACAAACGTTCGACAAGCGTTGGTTATTGGGTGTGAAAAATGACAGGAAGGCTGGTTTGGCGGATGGATTTATGTGAAGGTCAATGAATTTGGTCCCATTAAAAACACGCTTTAGTAGAGCTTTTGCTAATCTGCTTTAGAAGGTTAGGAGAACTAATTTTACTTGCGATGAATGGCGCTATAAAATGCGCTCGAGCAATAACCGAGCAGCGCGAGAGTCACACACATTCTCGTCTGCTTTCATCATCTCGACCATCTGTTCAAACACACAAGTGCAGTATCGAAGCTGTTTGTTCCCTGCGCACAAGCGCTGTTTAATTAATCATTTATTTATGACCACCACAAGGACGCGGTTCCGTGCGATGTCATTTGCACAAGAAATGGTACCTTTATTTTTTTCCGAACAATAAAAAAATACAAAATATTCCCGCTTTGACGGCATCACAACATTCGAAAGAACTGCGGTGCCTGACAGGCGACGAACCCCACTCGGACTCACTGTACATCCGGCCTGTGAAGGAAGCTTAGTTCTGGTGATTGTTTTCATGCAATTTCCACTCACCCAAACGCGGATCTAATGCGGCTTTTACGCTGTCCCAAATGTGCGAAGTTTTTTTGCTTCTTCAAACGATGCTGGAGTCTAATGACAGCCAGATCCAAGCCAAAGATCGGTGACCGACGCGCGGTCTTAATTTGCAACCGATCGATTGAGTCATGCAAACGATTGTCTTTCGTGTGGAGACGGTGGTCCGAAACTGGATTAAGGTCTCGCGCACTAACCCATGTTACCGTCACGGGCATTTGTTTTTTTTTGTGCTCGCATCCGGGAGATATGTTGCTGGTAAGCGTCGAGAAGGTGGGGTGGACCCATAAGACCAATCGATTTCAAGAGTGGCACGAGCGCCCCGAATGGTATTCATTTGGTTCTATTGTTTGCAACCCTTTGTGGAGCGTATTGGTAATTGATTTTTATCTGTCAATTACTTTGCAAATAACTTAAAAAATGCCAGATCATTTCTTGGCAAGCTTTCAACACAACAGTGCCTGAGTCGCAAATATTCGCGTGGTTTAGAATGGCTTTAGATTGGAATTTGGGCTAGGTTTTTCGCGTGCTGCAGTGCGATTCCGACATTCTCTCCGACCGTCCCTGCGGACCAGTTTCCGAACCGTTTCACAGACCCGTTTGCATATTTTTCGACGCCATCGAAAGGAGAGCAAAAAAAACACAAACCTCGCTGGCGCCAAATGACCAACCGGCACGATCTCCACAAACTCCACGATGGGGTGGTGCAGCCGTTTGCGGAGGAGCTGCAATCCGGCTTGCGAAAGTGAGAAATTTCCCATCTTGCCTCGCATCGTAGGAGGGTGCACCGTCGTAAACATGCCAAACCCCGAAGGGTGCCTACGGGTTCACCGGTGACTCCTCGCTCGCAGAAACGCGGGCGCGATTTCCATGTGCAATGCATGAGCAAAATGATTCGCAGGTTTGCAAATGGCAAGCGCAAAAAAAAAACATTCCACGGGCGAAACTTTCGCCTCCAAGCTCGCCTGCTCGTGGGAAGCAGACGTGGCACTTCATAGGGTGGCAATGCGCCGTGGTATGACATCATTTCGGGGACCATTTGGAACCGGGATGACTCCTAGCACGAGAGCAAGCTGCGTGACATGAATGGAGCTTTTTCTGCCGGTGCCGGGAGAACAATTTCCCTCCCGAGTAAGTGCTTTTATGCCTCGCAGCGATGGCGAGCGAATTCGTCAACCGTGTATACGTATGATCATTGCATTTAAATCAACCCCACCCGGGCCAACCTTTGCGCGTGTTTCGAATGAGAGTGTAGTGCAGTTAAAGAAAGCCAGCAAAAGCCACCTTGAACCGGGTGAGCGGCCGGCTTTGTTATCACCAACCCAATCGCAAACCCACTCGCAGCATGAACAACGATAAAAAAACTTATGCACATTTTTAATCGCACCTTTGCGTTGCGCTACGGAAAATAATAACTATATTTGTTTGGGTGGGTCGAAGTGCGCCGGGTAAGAAAATCTCACCACGTCCGGGGTGTGGAGTTCCGTTTGCCTCACTCGCACACCCTTGCGAAGGTGCAGTTGTGGGTAATTGAGTAGATTTTTATCACACGGTATGGTTTGCTGAAAAACGCGTTAAACAATAACATATTTTAGGGACTATTCTGCCCTGAAAAAAGGATAATTTGTATTGTACTTGTTACAAATAACACTAGTTTTCTGCTATATTGTTTTATTTCTTGAAATTTTTACTAACAAATGACACGACATCACTGCAAGTTTTGCTTGAAATATATGTTTTTAATTAAGTATGATCTTTTTGTTTTCTCTTTTGATTTAATTTATTTGAAACAAATTTTCTCTTTGCTGATTGACTCTGACCACTTTTTAGCTTTATTGCAATATTAAATCATTATTGTTTAAAGTCGTAGATTTTTTTCCTCTTTTTCTCCAATCTCTTTATTTGTTCGTGAATGTGTTCTTGTGTCTTACTGAATCTGCGTTATTTTATACATTTTTTGTATTTATTTTGATAGTATATTGATGCGTTTACTGTTGAATGAGCCATGATAATAGGTTTGGTTTTTGGTTTATTTAGTTTTTAGTTTTAGTTTTTAGTTTTTTAAACATGACTTTTAATTTTTTTTAAATCTAAAATAATTTTCATAATATTTTAGCCTAAACACTTACTTGTTTATCTTGCCGAGCAATGCTCTTGGAGTATTTCCGCTTTAATGGACAAAAAATCACACAAAATACAGACCCATGTTCCACTGGTACGTGGTATGAAAAGCGTGCAGACAAAAGGAAAATTACTGGATACTGCTACGAGTTGGCTTTCCACGGCCAACATCTAGCAGATCGTTACCCAATCCGACAGTCAAAGGGCGAGCCTTCCCATGTGCATCACGGGTTTGTGGGGAACTAAAAAGCTCGAACCGAAACCGCTGTCACCTCAGACACACCAGCCCACCCACCCTTTAATTGTGGCCCGATTGTCATCTGATTATGGAGACATTTTCATGAAAAACGTGCCCATTTTATGAAACGACCAGGTGCGAATACGCAAAACTCACAACCGCTCGAGCAATTGCATTGTTTGTTTTGGTCGAAAATCAACGCACCTTGTGGGAAAAAAAGAAACATCGCCGGCCGAGAAGAGAGCTCCTTTCCCTCCCTCCCAGCCGTGGCGGTGCGTAATGAACGTTCAAGAAACATGGTATGAAAACATGGAAAAGAAATTTTTCATCGCGAAAAAAGGGCCTCGGAGCGTTTTCTTCTCGGTGCGTTTTCAAATTTTGAATACTGTTGCTGTTTGGTGCTGAGGCATGGGAAGTGAATTCGAGAAATGCGTCCGGTCCGGTTTTGCGAAGGCGTTGAGTTGGGTGCCCGAATCGTAGTGAAACGAGATCGAGTGAAAGTGCGAACCGAACCGTGGGTTGTTGGTGGTTGGTCCAGCGTCCAAGCGAGGCGGGAATGTATTGAATTTTGCTGCGTGTATCGGTTTTTAATTTCACATTCAAACCCAATGTAAAAAAACGAGCGCCTGCACTCCCACACACGCTGGGTTCGATCGAGCACAAAGCAAAAAGGATCGATACGGGCCGGATTGTTTACGCCATACGGCCACCGGGGAGGTTTGTGTTTCGACGCGACTGCGGTTACGACGACAACGGCCTGTCGATCACGAGTGCAGCCTTTTGCGGTGGGAACGGTTCGATTTCTTGTCTCTTTGTGCAATTTTGCTGCGGGTGCCTGCGAACCGAAGAATTCTCGCGTGCTCACTCACATCCTTGACACCTCACACTCTCACAGTTTGAATGCAAATTTTTGCAAAAGAATGCAATCACCATACACACACTCACATTCACAGCGTAGCAGCGGAAGGAAACCCGGCTGGCCTGGACTGAAAACATAAAACTGCTCGTTTGAGGGTGCAATAAATAATGAAGCATTTTTCTCTTGCGTGGCGTGAAGTTTATGAGGTTTCGTTGTTTGCGGTACGGTTGAATGATCGTATCGTTGTTGGTGTAGCGTTTGGTCGCGAAACACACATAAGTGATTTATTTTGCATGTGGAAAAATGTTCAGAAAATAGTCGTAAAGTTTAATCGCAATTAGCAGCGATCGTAACTTAGTATCTGTCCACGATAGGAGAAAATTTTCGTGTCAACGATCTCTCTATCATGTTCCATAAAATTGCTGTGATATGATAAATTAAAAACTGATGTTTTGGCCCAGGCCACATCACAAACGATAATATTGAATAGATTTGGTGAATATATTTAATAAACTAGTAAACAGCAAATAGTAAAAGGAATGTCAATGTGAAATAATTGATAATGAATTGTGAAATAATATAATCAGGTAAAAATAATAATACTTAAAAATAAAAAAATGACCAAAAATTGCAAACCTGTCATAAAAATGATTTTTTTTGTTAAAATCACATTGAAACGAAAAAATCTTGATGAATACAAATACACTATTGTTTTCATTAAAGCCCACTTTATTTCGTTTAAAATTTTGCGCTTGAAGGTCCCAAATTCATTATCAAAACATAATTAGAATAAAAAATCTATTAAACCTTCTACATTATTACAAAATGAAAGGCAAACGTGCAAATTAAAGGCAATAGATAAATAAAGACATGCTTTGTCTGTGATGTCTTTAATAAAGCGTTCGACAAAATTAAGCGTTTGGATAATTAAAGCACCCATGAGTTTTTGTTTCCACTTTTTGCCAACTTATTAAGCCCACCCATATCTTGTTTTTTTTTGGGTGTTAATAACATCAAAATGCTACACTTTCTGCCACACCGTCTGCGCAATGAGAACAAGGTCAGGTTCTTTTTCGTGTGGGAACCAAAACGTGGACACAGTCGGGTTTGTGAACAGCCGAAAAACGACCAACCGCAAAGTCTTTAAACAAAAAAAAATGACAAAAAATCGCACCAACAAAACAAATGCACCGTCACTGTTGTTTGGCCGCAAAACTTAAAAGCCACTCACCTCTGGCGCTTGAAGGGAGGTGTGTGTGTGTGTGGCGAGACCCCCGAAAAAAATAGCAAACAACCGTTCCTTAGTTTCGCGAAATAATGCCTTCATGTGAATGAAGTTTTTGAGCGACTTTTTTATGTGAAGGGACAGCCAAATTTTCTTCAACCTCAAATTACCGGTGCCTGCCGTGCTGTTAAAAAAATCAACTATGAGATTAGCGTTCAGCTGCACAATTAATGCTCGAACCGACAGAAGATAATCAAGCATCATTGCCAGTGCAAAAGTTTTCTCGGAAATACGTTTTACTGCGGGTTCTTCAGACTGTGATTTTATGGTGACAATCAGGCGGCAAAAATTGTCTTACGAACGTTGGCTTTCGTACGCGATCCATGATGGACGGCGAGATAAAACTAGACACGCAAAGTTAAGCATTCCGGGCCATAAATCAGCAACGTGTACGATCGCGGTCGTCTGTTTCCGCGTACGAAAAGTGCAAAACAACAATAATAAACGTTGAAAAACGAAGTGGCATTTGAATGCCCCACAACACACCTTTTTATATCGAAGCCAATTGTGTCGAGCGCGTTTTGCTTCCTTCGGTGTGGGCTTTTCGTTGGGTGCCTCGGCAGTGATATGGTTGATTGGTGCCGGCGGAGAAAGCACCAACCGATCGTTCATTATGCAACGCCTTGCAGCCCAGCCGTAAGTCTAATGATTGTGCATGCGTATCGAAATGTTGCGCTAGGGGAGAGTGTGGCTTCGGTATGCAAATATCGTTAAGCTGCCGCCCGGCTTGTGGTTGTGTGTGTGTTTGAATAATAGATTTTAATGAGCCAATAGTGAATTGATATAAATTGTTTGGCAATGCAAATATCGTTTACTTGTTCGCCACGACATGGAAGGGTGGCGTTTGATTGACAGAAAAATGTTTTCTTTATTATTTTAAGTGCATAATCATTGGTTTTATTTGCATATCTCGAATCGATTAGAAAGGCTGACCGGCATCAAGAAAAGCTTTCTAGTTATCGAAATAAACTTTCCAATTAAAAATTTTATAATTTTTCGTAAAATTTTTATTTTTTTAAATATTTAAAATAAAACAAAGCAGCCACAAGCAAACAGGCGTCTAATAGCGCCATCTTTTGACGGGTTTTGTTACTAAAACGTAATGTAGTTTATTTCAGACGTTCGCACTTTTTTTGCAAACTTTCTATCATTTTCCATCGTTCAAATCTCACTGAGAACAAAAACATTATCTGAAGAATATTAGCATCTACTTTTTATTTTACGAAAAATACATTTTTCATTTGTAAATTCATATTGAAAAAATTTATTTTATAAATTGCCTCACTCACTCACTTAGCAACGCCATACCGCATAAGAGGTGCAAAGAAACGCTTCCAGAAACGACCGAGACCTTTTCGCCAATTACACCTTCTGCACTTGCACTTGACGTACCTTGTGCCATCTAACTGGATTAGTTTGCGGATCTATTTCCGTTCTGCCCGTCCTGTTTCCGTACGTAAAACGCTTTAATTTAATAACCACAGTCCGCAAAGTCCATCTTGAACGGAGTGATTGTTGTGACATGGAAAGATCGATGCAATGCGATGCAACAATAAAGCAAACAAAACAAAGTGCATCATTTATAACAACGATGACGCACGGCGGGTGTCACTGGCTCACTGTTTTCGAGCTCAAGTGCTTCTCTGAATGTTTGTTGTTGTTTTTTATTCTTGGCTTTCGAGCCAAACGCGAAGAAATACGGAAAGCCTCGGTTCATCGACACCGGGCAGCTCCAAAAATTGCTTGCTTGTGGAATACAGCACGAAGAGCGAAAGCTCTTGCGAGTGTGCGAAATTTGGCGCACTTTTGCATAACTCGGTTATGAATATCCGCCAACGGCAGCAGTTTGGACAAGGGCGGTGGGGAGAGTTGAAAGAAAATTTTAAACCAATATTTCATTACCGAAAAGCCGCGGCCAACCATTTTCGCGGGCCCACTTCATCGTCCACAGCAATGAGCCATAACCAATTGGCGTTTTTGTTTTTCTTGTAAAGCGGCTTTTCTTCTTCTACAGCACAACGCGGAGGAAAATCGCTTCCAACGCGAAGCTCACACCGGGCCGGAAACAAACGTCGGTCGAGCAATGACGGAAACGATCGTGGAATGCGCCGGGGTATTTTTTTTTTATTCGCACCTGTAACGAACGCTGATTTTCTCTAATCCATTTCAATTCCATGCCCAATCTATGTGTATGTATTGGGAGGGAGGCTGTTTTTTCTTGTTTTCCCTTTCCGCTGATCGATTCGCCCATCGACATAGAAATGAAAATGCAACTGAGCAGCCCCAGTTTTTCACCCATTATGTTTCGAACGTACTGGCGGGAACCGATCGCATCATTGCAGTGGATCCATTTGAGACAGAAGGGGCTGTGGAACACTTCCAACCCTAGCAAAATGGAGAAGAAAAACGAAAGCATTTAACCGGCTTATTAGCCGTTAATTAATTGAGTCGATCGCGAATGTGGTTGGTTTTTACTTTTTCACCAAAAGGCGGGAAAGGGCCGTGAGGCAGCGATGAAATCGAATTAATTTCACCCCAAATCCTCGAAAACCGAAATGGAAATGAAATTGGCACAACAATGGTTTTGCTTATTGCATGCATTTAATAAGTTCCGATAAAATCATGCTGCTAATGAAATGATTTCAATTTCTCCCGAAATTAAATCTCATGAATATAAAAACCAAAAGCTTGAGGAGAAAAAAATCTTGCAGTTGTTGGCATGTGGAGATTGATTTATATGAAACTGAAAGAGCCACATTTTGGGCCCCCATTGCGCTCCCAATTAACCGCCCGGCCAAGATGTCAATCAATCACTCCGAAACGTCCCTCATTGACCGCAAAACCAGCGGACCGGTTTGCTTTATAACACTCCATTTTTGGGCCATTTTTCAAGCTCATTATGTAATGTTTTGCGATCACCGATCACCGCTGCCGTGGGTGAAAGGATCCGTGTGCATCCTTCACACGTCTGCTTCTTGTGTGGGCAAAACGAAAGTTTCCATCGTGGAGATGGAAGTAGTAGTACGACTTCAAACCATAAAAACCGATGACCGATTCCGCGCGGGTTCGTACACTGACCGAACACTTCCGCTCGTAATTGTGCACGTGCGCGGGTTTCATCGTGGAGAAACAATCCCGGCTAAATTCCAGAGACGTCGACGAACTGTGCGCACACCAACACCAAACGCGGGTGACATACCGTGCGTAACACGCGTGTTTCTTTTTATGTGTTTTTGTTTGTGTCCATGCTTGTTCCACGCCAAGTTTCGCGGTCAACGTGTGCCCGATTCGTATTGGTTTATGTTGCCCCTGCTACGTTTTTGCTTCTTTCTCCACCCGTAGGTCAATTGTATCACATGTTTGTGTGTTGTTTCTTTTTTTCAAGCACAACGTTTACCGTTGGCTGTGGGGGGTTTCTATGTTCTATTGCGTTCTCTTTGGTACCGTTTGTTTCAGGTTTCTGCTCGGTACGAATAATCAAATTATTATTCACTACTCGAACCGATGAACAAAAGGCGCTGATGTTGATCTTTTTTTTTAGTGAGCTATGTTTATGATCCATTCATTACAACACATGAAGAGATCACTTTTTGCCGTCGATTTTTTTGTAGATTGTTTGATTATTCAAAACCTACGGTTTAACTAATTGGAAAAAATATTGATATTTATCTATGCTGGAATTATGTGTTTATAACGGTTCTTGCTGGTTTCATTGGTTATGGTTTCTGTTTAGAACAGATTGACTTCCCAACAAATTTGAGTTCATAATACAAATTATTAAAATAATTATTAATATAATCATAGAACACAGGTTTGATTCATCGTTTCTTAGAAAGTCGGTTACACGTCCAATGCAATCGTGCAACAGCAACCAGAATTTACCTTAAAAATAACTTACTTTTACGCCCGAAAGTATGCAATGTGTCAGGTTTCTCGTACCGATCGCAATGAAATCAATATAAAAAAGTCAAGCATTTAGCACTTCATTTCCACTGGAAAAAGCACTAGCAAAGCAAACGAACCGTAATTGAGTACTCGCTTAGTTTTGTCCGTTCACATCCGCCACTTTCCTGGCGTCGGTTTAATTAGCAAAGATCAGATTTCTCGAGTCCCCGGCGGTATTGTTTTTCGGCGTTTCACTGGCTCGAACCTGAAACCTGAAACATCAATTCGATCCAAATCGAGTTCGTTTCCTCCAAACGTGCCACAAACGCCTTTGATTGATTTCCCAACAGCAATCGTAGACGTTGACTCTCCAGAAGGGTGAGGAATTGGGGGGAGGGGGATTATTTACATCTCATCGCCTCTCATTCGCTATGCGCGAAAATCGCTTCGTCTTAACCGACCGGGCGACTACCCTTTCCGAGAACAAAAGAAAACAACTAAACCCTCCCAGGTGAAGAATGAGATACGTTCACCTGAAGATCAACTCGATCGTTTCGATGCTGTTTTTTGCGTTCCTCTTTCCAGTCTCAACCAGGTGCGGGTGTGTTTCATCGACGGCTCGTGAAGAAGTAGGTTTCGGAGTGAGGTTAGTTTCTAAATGGAACGTGCTTCTTCTCGGTTTGAGCTTTAAGAGAAGCAAATAGAATGGCAGAGGGATAGGAAAGACAGCGCGCGGGTTATGAAATATGTACAGCCTAGGATTGGCATCTTGATAGTTCGAAGCTCCGTTCGAAGGAACACTCAATGCTGCTGCTTGCACCATCGCACTCTCTTCATCACGAGCGGCGGAATGAATAGCAGCAACAGCAACGAACGAACAAAAAACCGATCGGATCATCCTCCCCGTGCTACGTCGAACCTTCGCATTTTGTGAAGGCTCGTGGAGTCGCTCTCACTCCCCGGAGGCTGAAGAATTCGGTCAGCTTTCGATAATCGAAATACCACGTACCACGAACCGCCAGGGCGAGAAAGGATACGGTTTAAGTAAAGGTTTTGGAAAAACAATTCGAAGAGGTGCAGTGGCCGTCGAGTGTTTACCGATTCTTCGCAAAAAATAAAACTGTTCGAGGGGGTCTTCATGCGCACGTTTTGGAGCTTTTTTATAACGTGAAACCGTGTCAATCTTCTACCCTTGGTGTAGTTGTGTCGGGTCCACATCCGACAGAGTTGCAAAACACACTCGTCCCACATCTTGTTTGGGAAGTTTTCTTTCCGTCCGGATGTAGCTCAAGTTACTGACAGGTTCTTTTTCTTTTCGTTCTTCTCATTCTCACCTCACACGTACAGGGTGCCGTTGCGGAAGATGTAGTAAGCGTCGGGATGGAGCAGAACATTTTCGACGTATCGGATGACATCTCGTTCCCGTGGTTGCCGGCGTACGCCGAGGCAACGGAAGCGAGTCCCATCAACGGTGCCAGCAGCCGGATGCTGGAGACGATCGTCGAGGAGGAAACCTCCGATGACGACGGACACGATAAGGACCCGGGTGCGGGCCAGCAACCACTCAGCTGGTCGCAGTACGATCATGTCTGGAGTTCCGGCGGTTCCGACGCGGAGTCGGTGATCAGAGTGGAAACACCTTCCGGTAAGACAAACAGCAGCAGCAGCAGCAGCAGCAACAATAACGCACCTTCCACTTACACGTTCCGTTTTCATTTGCAGATCAAGACACAATGTCGGAGCGTGATTTCATCTGTCCTCCGAAGCGTCGGAAGCAGGAGACATCGTTCGGTGACGAGTTCCTTTCGGCCGACCTGTCCACCATCTACGGCCATCCCGGCCTGCGACGGCCCCGCATTTGTGAACCGGACGGACTGGACGCGAATGAATATTTCATGAAACGACACAATGAACAAAGGTACGTTTGGAATTCTCTCCGCCGCTTAATCCACAGCTTGCAGGCGTACGAAGCAAGACGGACTGTTATTTGTCGGTGGATGGGTTGACATTTGCAGATCAGCGTCGCTTTCAGGTTAAGTCTGTAATTTTACTTTTAATTCCCCTCGGATACGCGATAGCCAAAAAACGACTTGTTTGGAGTGACATTTTTACATCGAGTGATTAGTAAGCAACCATTTTCAAGCGGCAAGCCACGATGAGGTGATCGTCTTAAGTCGGCGAAATGTGTATTTAATAGCTTTTCACCCGCCGCACGATGTGACAGTCGCGTGAAGTGCCTTTTACTTTCCTGGCTTGGAGTGGTTTACCTGAACGCAAAAAATAATATTTAATCGTTACTGTAAAGTTTGTCTTTTTGCACAATTTTTACTTCGTGATCGTAGAATTGACGTTGAGTGTGTTTGCACGATTCATTCGCGTGTAGTTTTTAAGACGCTTGCTGGTTGATTCTGTCTGTAAAATTTTATTAATATCTGTGAACGTAAAATTGAATGTGAACGTTGTATGGAATGGGACGATGTGATCCACAATTCAAAAAAATGTTTATGTATTTTTTGTAATCTTGGAGACGCGCTGCATTTTTTTAAATTTCACACACAAAAATAGTAAAACAGAAATCCCGAATCTCATAATTTTCTATGCCGAAACGGCTCAAATAACAAATTTCATGCGGCCTCTGGTGGCAGTGTCCGTAACTCAACGGAAAAGCGTTTTGAAACGCTAACGAAAAAATGAAGCGTTATGAAAAATTTCCAGCGTGTTGAAACATTTCGAAACGCTTCAGTTTCATTTGTATGTTTTCACTCTACGATTGAAAAAAAACATTCTGTTGAAAAGCAAAACATTTTAACAAATAATAATCTATATCGTTAGAAATTAAAATAAAACTGGAAATGTAAAAAACTTTGAAGAATGTTTTGATTATATGAAACGCATTGCAAAAGATTAATGTTTTGAAATTAACTACAAGACAAAAGCGATTTTATAATTTTATTTGTATTTATACGCTTCGAAAATACGAAAAAAACCTTAAACTAAACATCATAGAACATTTCTTCAACTCAAACATACTTTGCATCCACCAATCGAAACGCTAAGAATTGCATTTCCGTGGTTCCAAAAATATACCCAAAATTCATTCATGCTTCTTCTCTTCTGCGCCTCTTCACTTTCCATTGCCTCATTCATTGTTGAGACCGTTGTTCGTAACATAATGGTGACGCTTCTTTAGTTGCCTCGGGATCTAAGCACTTGGGGACTACAAGACGCGGCCGACGAACCATTAGCATCCATCCAGTGCAGAAGAGCGTAAACGATGGGAACTGACAAACTATAAAAGCAGCGCGAAAGATAGAACAGAACCATACACACAGTTCAAGAGTCCCCTCTCGTACGGCGCTGAGAGGCTGCCCGGGATGGGTGATACATCGTTGATGGTTTCGAGATGAATCCCCGGTCACACAACACATGCACACCACACAATTTGGAGCGGGAAAGTGTAACCGATTCACCCTTTCCCGGTTTGTTCCAGCGAGATAAAATTCATAATCAGGTCGTTAACCGTTTCCGCACGCCCCGGGCCCTTGGCAAACGGATGGGACGGAAGCATCAAACCACCGTACCGGCCTTAACATTCCGTTCCGCATATGGCGGCTGGAATAAGGGAATAATGCAACACCCCAGCCGCTGGAGAATGCCAACTGTCGACGGTTTATTAATGTTGCACACCGCCAATGGACAATGGTGACAGCGATGCCCCCGTTTCCATCGTTACGAACATGGCCCATAGACATTGCGTCGTCTTCGTCGACATGTTGGAGCGTAGGAGCAGTTTGCGTGGAAAATTCAAGCCAAGAAAGTCGCAACCGTTTCGTACGCGCACCCTCCATTCGTATCCAATTTCTTCTCTCATTGACCATCGGTCACCTTTGCTAATTGAGTCTATTTTCATTAGACCATTTATTGAGGCACTATTTTAATGCACTGCCCCTCTCCGGAATGTGCTTAAACAGCTCGGTTCGCATCATTTAATTATCAAGCCATGGAAATAAAACTGCCTCCCGTACGTTCGTTCGATGTATGATGTTATTTTTGGCTTCCCGGCTTCCTTCCTCGAGCTCTAAACAAATCGCGTTCCAAACGCGTTCCCGGCCCAACAACAGTAGGGTGTACATCTGCTTTTTTCATTTTTCATCCAACCGTCCGTACTGTCGTTTTGCGTTTTGTAGCATGCAAATCACGTGCAATTACGTGCGTTGCCTGTGGTGTTAGTACAGTGGCGGTCCGTTCTCGTCCCATCCCGGCTGGAAACTGTGACTAAGCGGCGACGTCTTTGGAATGATAACAACGGAGCAGCAATGCCGCCCGAATGGAGATCATCTTGGAAGGAATCCCGGGCGGAATTCAAACAAAAAATCAATGCCGGCTTGTACTCCAGCAGAGTACCAGTCTCTCAAAATGGCTTGCTAATTGAAGAGCTTAGCGACGAATGGTGTCAACTCGACAGATGGTTTTACGAAGTTCGGTGGATCGCACCGAAACCCATCGATCAACCTCACAACAGCACAAAGAAGGCTGACGACGACAAACGGTTGCGATTTGCATTCGCCGACGGCACTTGCTCGAGTAGTAGAAACCGTCGAGGTCGTCCCTATCGCTTGAACACGGGCGAGTTCGTTAGCTGTTACGCCTTTACCCGGCGGTCAGTAGTCGGTCTAATCGTTTCCTTGCTGAGCCGGTGGGTTTGTTTGGCATACGGCAGCAACCGCGACCAGATGGAGACCCACCGATAGAGACTAATTTCAAAACGCGTCTAAATGCCAAGTGCGCATCATCCGCGGACGAAGACAACAACGAAACACCATTGTGTGGCGTCTTTCCGAGCTTCAGATCTCGCTCTCGCACCCAAACCAAATCGTCGAGTAATTGGACCGTCGTCTCTGACCATCGTCGTTCCCATCAACGTAATAGCCAGAAAGAGAATGTAACACACGAGCCCGAGATCCGAGATTGCCGACTCGCCCCGGATCGTGTCCTACCGATTTCTGCCCTAACGAAAATTAAAAAAAAAATAAACCCCTCCGACCTGAAATTGGGCAGGTAATTTGGCAGCTGAGAAAGTGTTTCCCAACGTTCGCGCCGTTTGTGGGAGGGCGAAAGGGGGCTGTTGTTTACATCTACACACACACACACACTCGGGCACGTTCCAGAAGTCGGGGCCACCCTACACAACCAGTCCAACAGCCACTTGAAGCTGGCAACAGAAGCTGCTGTGTGCGCGCCGAGAGACGATTGATCCGCATTTTTGAAGTGTTTTGGGCCGGTTGAGGTGTCTTGTGTGTATGTGTGGTTGTTTGCGTGTCGTTTGAACCCCACAAACCCCACCCCCCCTCGCTCGAGGGAAGTGGTAGTGGTGTGATCGAGCCGGCAACGATCGCGACAACAACGCGGCGGCCGCCTCGAATGTTTGGCTGGCTTCCCTTTTGCACCATTGCCCGCGTAGATATCGAAAGACGTGCTAGCGTGAGTGCGCGCGCGCGTGTGCTCGAATGGTCGATCTTCGCGTTCGTACGAAACACACCCGACGGAGGCCGGTCACACGTGAAGAAACCTGCGGTGGCTGCGTGAGTAGCGTTTGCAATCTGGATCGTGGTTAATCTGGTCGATATTTTAATTACCCTCCACCCACCGGTAAAGCGTTGGCGTTTTCGGTGGGCCGTTTGGCGTTAAGGTTAAGGGTAGGCGATCCCTTGACGTGGAGCGCTTTCCTACCAGTCAATAGTGGCAGTTCCGACCGATCGGTCGCATCGGTAACGGCTCGTTCCAATGGCGGGAGGGAGAGAGAGAGCAAGGGAGGGATAGCATTGATCGTTGAGATCAATTCGATCAACCACCCTCTGGTAACAAGCGAATCCATTGCTAATTTTCAATTTCCGTCTCTCCTTTCAATAGGTTGCGATTCGACGAGATTGGACATGATCTATTTACCGACTCGGATAGTCTGTCGTACGCGTCGCTGAGCCGCTCCTCGTCGCTGATCCAGTTCGAGTCGTTGGAACGCCAGCTGCAGAATGAGACGTCGGTGAACCAGCACCCGCTGTCCGGATCGTCCCCGTCGCTCTACACGACCGACGCGACGACAGCCGCCAACCCGGCCGTCTACCATGCCGCGGATGCGACCGTCCGCGGCAAGTCGACGAACGGTGGTTCGGTAGCAGCAGCAGCAGCAGCAGCAGGAGCAGCGGGAGCAGCGGGAGGAGTCGGTGGAACAGCTGGTACCAATCTACTGACGACCTCGAACCTCATCCAGAAGAGTATCGCCCAGACGGCACTCAACATCAGCGACTCGGAGCTCTACTCGACGTCGTCCAGTGTGAGCAGTACCGGAAGTTGCAGCGGCCCGGACAGTAGCAGTAACGCCAGCAGCAGCAGCACCAGCAGCAGCTCCAGTAGCACTAGCAGCAGTTCAGCTAGCAGCAACAGCAGCACCAGCAGTGGCTTCCGGTACACGGATAATCGCGTGGGAACGGTCGAGGATCGACGTGCGGTCGGTGGCGCCGGTGGCACGACGACACCGGAAGACGCTGGGGACACGGAAGAGGAGCTGCTCAGTGCGAGCGTCCGGTGCCATTCGAGCCGGTGTTCGAGACGCGGCCCGGTCGGTTCGAACCGGAACAAGAACTCGATCGAAAGTCTCAGCGAAGACAGCGGGTACTGTGATCATCTGCAGCAGAACGGGGGCGCGGGCAGTATGAGCAGTGGGGGCGGTTTGCAGGCGCGCTCCAAAAGTTTGACCAACTTCGGCTCGGCCGAGAACGTTACGTTCGTGTGTGGAAGCAGCGGTGCTGGTGTTGGTGGGATGTTTCCGTCCGCGTTGTTGCCGCAACATCAGCACGAGCAGCAACCGCTTAGCCTGGATTGTATGGTGACGATGGAGACACGCCACGTGTCGTACCACGAGAATCGCCTGTCGACGGTCTGTGATGTGGATGAAGAGGAGGAGGATGAGCGTGAGGAGGAGGAGCAGACGCGGGAAACCATCGACGATGGATGCAGTGTGGCCAAATGCATCGCCGCTCCACTCACACAGTCGCACGAGAAACAACAGCTATGGACGAATATTAATAATGGTACAAAAATAGAGCGTGGCAGCGATTCGTGTAAACAACAGTCGAGCGAATCGCCCTCGCGTACGGTGACATCGATGGCGTCGTCGTCGTCGTCGTCGTGTTATAAAAATAGCACCCAATCGCGGTCGTTTGTGTCCCTCAGTGCGCCCGACCTGCTGCAGGGCATGTTGGATCATCTCCGACGGGAGCGGCGCCGGCAAGCGGACGATCGGACCAAGGCGTCCACAACATCGGGACTGTACGATCCGACCAGTTTCACCGTGTCCAGCGTGCCCGAGTGTTTGAATCTGTACGGTGGCGCTGCGTCATCCACCCGTTCGCGGCACGGCTCCTTCGACAGTGACAGTGCGTCCAGTGACTTTCCCGCACGATATCGCGACTACGGCTACGGTGGTGGTGCGTGTGGTGAATCCGTCGCCAGCAAGAACTTTAACCTGTACGATCTGCAGCCACAGCAGCAGCAACCGCGACCAATTACGTCGATCAAGTGCAGCAAAACGGTGACGTTCCAAACGGGAAGTAGCCCGTCGCGCCCGAAGCAGAACATTCGCGCCAGTTACGCAAACCTTACCGCCCTCAACTACAGTGACGACGACGAGGAGGACGATCCGCTGTACGGTGGTCGGCGCGGGCATGAGTACTATCTGAGCCGCAACACGTTCCGAACGAGCAGCGGCACGCGTCTTGGTGGAGGTGGAACGAACCGAACGCCGTCTCAACAAGCGTCGTCGATCATCACAGCACCCCCGCGAACGACCCTACTAACCGTGCCAAACGCCGCGATGGACCACCACCCGCGACCATTGCTCCCCGTCGCGGACGCCGTGGTGGAGGAAGATCTTGCCGATGACGAGGAGAACAGCATTTTCCCGGCCGACCAGGACGAGAAGAGCGTCTTTCTCTCGCTGCTGGAGGAGATGTCGGCACACTTCGACCGCAATCTGTCCATCATCAACGACCAGGCGGAAGCGTACGAACCGATCGCGGCCTTCCTCCACGAGCAGCGCTCGTCAGCGGCCGGACCGGCGCGGTTACTGCCCACCCTCATCACAACGCCTCCGCAGGCACCACCACGACGGACGCAGATAAAAACGAACCCACATCACCCGGCGCAACAGCAGACCCCAGCTACTGCCGGAAGTCCTTCCGCGGTGAAGGTTTCTACGGCACCTACGGCTGCCGCGGAAATGGCCCATCACCCTCACCACCATCCACGGCGAACGTTCGATCAAGACCCGACCAATTTGGTCACCTGTTACGCGGCCAGCCTCGAGCGGTGTACCTTCGATCCAACCGAAACGTCTACCACCAGCCTTCACGGTGCGGCGAGCGGCGAGCTGCATACTAATGCGTTGCCCCGGTACGTGCCAGTCCCGAAAAAGCGCGAGTTTGTGGCGAGCACTCCCAACCTCCACTACTACCACGGTGCGGTTCTGAACGGCGGGGACGGTGGTGGTGTGGACGATAGCCGGCCGGATCATCACAACTCGCTGCGGAATGTTTCGACGTGCCGGTCAACCGGTAGCATTTTGGCGACCGCGTCGAGCTCACGGTGCGGGCTTTCGAAGGGAGTCAGTTTCTGTCCGATCGTGTCGGAGATTATCTGGAAGAGCACCGGAAGCTCGGACCTGGAGCCGGAGGATAATGGGAGCGTTATCTCGAATCAGGACTTTGAGATCGATATCGATGAGGACGATTTCGAGGCGGACGATTTGGATCACGCGAATTTGGTGCGAAACACCGTCAACAATGGCTGCGTCGGGGAGTATGCGGCTGCGTCCGTTTTGGAGCCAATGCATGCAGCCATTTCGGTTAAGGTGAGTAATTTGTTACACTGTTGTATGACCATAGCATTTTCCATCATGAACCATAACAAGTATGCGAAAAACAATAGTCTATAATAATGTTAATATGCCACATGCTACATTTGCAAACAATCGTTTCTCATTTTCAATCACGTTGGAAATGATGAAAATCAAACATCGTTTTTTTGTCCGCTACAGTGTTCGAAAATGTATCCAAACTTCGGGTGTTTCGAACATATTCGACAATTTTCGTGCCACTATGGGCTATGCAAATTTCACAATCATTTCACTTTCATTTAACATCATAACATTTGTGCTTAATCTTACAGGGAAAAGAAAAACAAACTGAATGTTTGCGATCGAAGAAATAAGAATTCACCAAGAATTATTATATCGATAAAAAATGTAACCAACGCTGATTTCAATGTTTAAATTATTTTCCAATTTGAGCCTTTCGATGCAACTAACGCCCATAGTGCGTTTAGCTCTGACAATTGCGTTGCTATTGCTGCTCTTATTTCACAGTGGAAGCTCGATTGCCCGTTGTTTCAGTGCCGTCAAATTTGACAGTTGGTGGATTGGTACGTTTTCTTTCTGCTGTTGTTGATCTTCTTCAAAACAAACAAAATTTCGAAGCAGAGCGATCGTCCGTTGCTGCGCTGCGCAAGTTTTATTAAGAAATATAAATTTTGTGTTTGGTGTGGTACAGGATATAAAATAATCAATAAAACAACAATCGCGCATTTCTTTTCTGTCGCGAAAACGTGATCGCGTGTTTTAAGCTGACAGCAATTTCAATTTAGCAAAGGAATAAAGGATATTGAACAAATAGTTCAATTTCAACCTAAAATCCGATTTGTAGTAGGCTTTGCTATATCGTATTAAAATTGTGTTCAAATTGCGCAGCGGTTTAATCGAATCCGACCTTCCTTCTTCTCCCGTTGCAGTGTGAAAGTGCACCATTTTTGATGATCCGCGAAGAAAACGAGCGTGCGCAAGTGCATTCAGCGACGCAAACCTCCGCAAACGATCGTACGGAAACGCAAGTGCTAGTGAACGGTGTCGGTTCTGGTGGTGCAGATGTGAAGATGACCTCGGCGACGTCGTCGATCACGCATGATCTTTCGTACGGTGGTAGTGTTGGTGTCGGTGTCGGTGATCGCCGCAGGATGAGTGAAAGTGATCCTAGTGTGGCAGGTAGTGCAGCGGGTACGGGCGGGGTACACGAAGAGTTTAGAAATGGTGGCAACGGTGCAAACAGTAAAGGTGCGATGGTGGCGAGTCGAGATCTAATTGCCAGTGAACAACAGAGGCGCGCGGTACACAGCAGTGAGGTGGGCTCCGCAGCCACCATGCCGAATCCTTACACCAGCAGCAGCGGCAGTGGCATCAACACAACGACAAACAACACCAACAGCAGCCTGATCAAGAACTTCAAAAATGGCAAAGCGGAAAAGAAGGGCAAAACGTTTCTGTCGCGCATTTCGTCCGGGTTTCGGTTTTCCTTCCGCAACAAATCGAAGAAGGCCGGTGGCGGTGGTGGGCTGCTGAAGGAGTCGGCCAGCTTCAGCGCACCGAGTGTGGTGAACAACAATAACAATATCAATGGGAAAGTAGGTCGCGGTGGTTCGGCATCGGCCTCGAACGATAGTGCGTCGGCTGACTTTATCTACATCCCGCTGAAGGATCCCCGGAAGCAGATGCAGCGCGGACAGGACGAGGTGTCCGCTTATATGCAGCGCCATATGAACGTGGACGGTGTGACGATCGATGACAGTTTCACCGGCGCGGAAGACGAACCGGACGACTGTGAGATTGCGGTGACGAGACCCGGCGGCGGCGGCGGTGGCATTGGCGGTTACTATCGATCAGACTCCAGCACCGCCTTGAACGGGGACGGTGGTGGACAGACCGGGGAACAACGGCCAGGTGCAAACCACGTGTTGAGTTCCAAGCCGCCGCTGCCGAAGCAACCGCCGCGGGTCGTTGGTGTGTGTGCGAAGCGTTCCAGCGCCTCTCCAGCCTCGCTGAAGCACGCACATGCGCAGCGGGCGTCGTCGACACCGCCGAGGGAAACCGAGCAGCAGGACGAACTCGACGCGTCCACGACGTCGTCATCGTCGTCCTACTACCAGCGGCGAAGCCCATCGCAACCGCACCATCTTCAGTATGCGGCCAGCAACGGTGGTGGTTCCTACTACCATCCGACGACGCACGCCGACACGGTCAGCGTCGAAGGGTACGGTGACGAGGACGGTGACTACGGCTACAACGGCCACTTGAGCATCATGGGCAGCGAGCAGAAGATCGGTCTGATCGAGACCAATCTCGACACGCACGAAACCATCATCTCGGGCAAGACGCGCTCGCTGATGGAGCTCGGTGGCGGCGGCGGCGGCGGTGGTCAACACTACCGCGGTGGCTACGGCCACCACCATCACCTCCAGCAGCAACAGCAGGGAACGCACGCCGCATCCGGTACCCATCAACTGCAGGTGCACGATCCGGCCAACTTACCGCGACCAACGAACGGCATCAAGGATCACCACCACCGGCACCATCAGCCCGGCCCAACCGATGGGCCCGGTCGGCCCCACAAGAGCATGGAGTTCCTGTTGGACAAGGAAAACCAACGCAACGTTCTGGTGAGTCTCTGCCTACGGCGATTTCTGTGCTTCTTCGTTCGAACGTCGCTCGATCGGAGCCTGTGAAACGTGCAAAGCCGTGTGCTGGTGGTGATACCGCTCAATAAATCGAATTGTACAAAAAAGGCCGGTGTGTGGTTAGGTTATGTGGTTAGGGTTTAAGCGATAGAGCAGGATACAGTAAGATACACCCCCGTTGCGTCGCGTCTCGTGCATGATTAGTTTCGTTTCCACCGAACACCATCCACGGAAGGGAATGGAATGGAATGTTCATTGTGAGATGGGATGCTCCCGAATACAATGCGAAGAATGTTTTATTTTTTTCCTCTAACGCAAGGATAGGATAGAACGAGCGAAAGTGAGAGCGAGTGCAGGAAATACGGTTTTCGGTAGGTGAGAGCACGATAATGGAAAAGAACGGAGCCCGAAAGCATCATCCTCAACATTCCTTCTCGTGCCTTATCCAGTCGGTCCTCCCGTGCCCATTGTTGTGTCGAGAGAAGGCCGTGATAATGATCCACTCCCACGGGCAGACGGTGGGCTGGGGTCGAGCCGAGCATGAAACCAGACAAAAACAGGCCTACAGGTGCTCGTCGACGCGCTTATGTCACCCGGGGACCTTCGCTCGCAATACGATGCAATGTCCTGTCGTCAAACAATGCGTGTTTCGTTATCGGACGCACGAGCTGCGTCTACCTGGTTCGATAGTGTGCCCCGGGTTAGTGTGTTATTGATGTTTTGGGCAGTATGTGCATTTGAAAATGAAGCTGTTACCTTCGCGACATACGACACGTTTGTTTGGCTATTCGAGTGCTTTTAGATAAACATACTACTGGATGTGTTTTATCGTTGTTTTTTTTATTTTTAATATTTTTTGTAAAAAGTGTTTATTGTTTATGGCTAATAAACGCAGCAAAGCAGGCAGGGCCCGGGGTATAGATGTTTGAAGACACGGGCATGTTTTATGGTCCTATTAGAAGAAAAGGTACGAGCGTCCCGATCAATCCACCAATCGGAATCGAAGCGTCCATCCTTTTTGATGCGAGAGCTTTCGGTGCTCATAATCGGGCAAGTTTATGGACGGACCATAACCACGAAAGCAGTACCTTTCGATGGCGCTCGAGCGATGAGAACCTTTGCGAGGGGGAACCGTCCCCGATCGGAGCGCGCGTCCGTGTCCGGGTCTGATGAATTCCTCCCCGGTACTGCAAAGGGCACAAATAAAAACAAACGATAACGATGGTTTTGTTGTTTCCGGTGGGGCGGGTCGACGCGGGGATGTTGGAATCGACAACATCTGGCTGCTGGGACGCGCCGTTTGTTTTTGGTTCTTTTTTTCTCTTTCGTTTGCGTATCCGTTCGATTCCGTCCATCATCATATTGCTGGACTAACCGCAATGCTGTAGTGCCCTCTGTATTTTTTTGTTCTGAGGAGTTTCGGATAGACGGCTGGATAGCGTCCAAGTGGAACGAGCGAGCGAAGAGGTCGTCGTTTACTGTCTACCTTCTGGCCACATTTGGAGAGTGTGTGTGTTTTGGGGTAGGTTTCGGATGGCTTTGGGAATGGTTAGGCTTAAAGGTAGTTTGCCCGGTAAAGTTCCAACAACGTACCCGTGCGCTCTGCTCTGGAAAGGAGGCTTACATATCGAAGATGTACGCCCCAGATACGGACATTTTGGTCGTTTTTTTTCGGGGGGCGTTGTTTGTCTGCGAGACATTCACCAGGGTAGGTAATGGATTTACCTGTCACAGTTTGACTAACTTTCCCATCGCTGCAGGAACTTGTTTACGAGAGGTTTATCTTGTCGCCCGTTGGAATGTGTATTCTATCCTCGAATGTGCACTTTTCCTCTTAGAAAAAAACAACGACAACCCCTCTAATCGGTTGTTTCGCGGTTTGTTTGAGAAGGGAGAAAACTTCAAAGTTTTAAAAAATTCGCTCGCTCCGGTAAGTTCAGTGGCCTGGGCGGGAGATATGTAGTTCTCCCGCGCCACCCTCGGTTCGTCACCTGAAGCGTGAACTTTACGTTCCCGCACGCCGAACCGCCCCTTTGTCGAAACGAACGCGGACGTGGACGTGTTTTTATTTATGCTAAGCCAGACATAACTTACCTTACTTTCCATTCGTCGCTTTAGCTCGAACCGTTTCGCTGCCCGGGAAGGGAGAGAAAGAGAGACCAGCACACCAGTCTGCAGATAGCTTCCTTCCGTTCCCATATCGCTGGCAGGCAGGACCGTCACTAATTGAATTAATGTGCTCCGGTCGGCTGTGTAACGGGATTGTGGCCCTTTTTTCCACCGGATCCAACGCCCTCTCCCTCCCACCGGGAGAAAAGGCGAAGGCGTCTTTTTCACGGGCGGCTCCCGTTTCGCTTCGCAAATCGTAAAAGCGGATTTTAAAGTGGTAAAGTTGCCAAGGGCACACCGAGAGGAGCATGGAACGGCCACTTCCGCGTGGCTCACTGCAAAGGGCAGAAGACTGCATCCGAGGAAAAGCTTGAAAACCTTCACCCGAAAGCGTTGCGTTGCGGCGATGCACCGACATCGGGAAAACTCGACCGGCAAAAAGCACACACATCAATAAAAGGGATGAGAAAATCGATAGTCCTTATATGTGTGGGTGTATGTGTGAGTGTCCTGCTGAAGCTGAAGACACATTTTCCGGCTCCATGCACCCTCCCTTGGAGATTTGTAGGAATTCGCCGAGCCTGTGTCGGCACGGGGTTTTGTGATCGGAATCTAATTATTTCGTGCGAATGAGAATTTTTCCGTACCTTTTTTGGAAGGATCCGGTCTCGGTCCTGGACACGACACAGGCGGATCTGAAGTGTGTTAGACATTTGAAGCACGGCTGCCGTGGTGCGGCATTCGGAATGAAATGAACCGTGAATCGTTTTCTGTTCTCGTGAGCACGGTGAAGCTAATTTAATATTTAAAGCGAAAAGTAGACTGTATATTTTTTTTCGTTCGTAAAGCTACTTGCAAAATGTTTTGGCTCGCCGCGGAGGATGATTGCATTTTTTACGAATTTTCCAATTCTTTCCGCTCGGGCCCACAGAAGCTGCTGCTCGATTGAAACCGGCGGCGTGTGTCTGTGTCATACAATTTATGCTCGTTCTGGCATAAATTCAACATGCGCTCCGTTGCGCTATAATAAAGTCGTGCAAGTCGGTTCGCTAGTCGGGATGCTTTCGCGCTCGTGACACTCGTCGGCCGCAAGCCGTACCGTCGTCGATACAAATATTTACGGCGGTTGTGGCCGGGGGCTCTTCGTTCTAGCTCTCTTCGGGCACGAGTGAAGCAGCGAGTTGGTGCCAAATCGAATTTACATCGCGTGCGCCTACCCACCCGGCACCGTTCATTGACTGGGCGACGAAGGATGGTTTGTGGCTACTGTCGCGTTCGATGATGGGGCATCCGGTGCGCCGGAAACAGGATGTGCTACGGTTGAATCGTTCGTTTGTGCGGTGAAAAAGTTAATAACCATCGAAGCGAACGGTCAGGTCAGGAACGAATAAGGACGGTATGGAAGTATCTTCCTGCTGGAAGTTGAAGTCAATTCCTCCGAAATGAGAAGTGCTTTACATTTTAGAGGGTAATAATCGCTTAAAAGGTCTATAATTATTCTTTTTTATGGCAAACTGGGCTTACAAAGAGACATTTATATTTTTAACTCTTTTTTATATTCATCGTTAGCCGTATGACATTTGAAAAAATTGAAAATTTTCATTAATTGTATGATTTTTTTTTTAAACTTGTTGACTTGAGATATTAAATTTTTTTTTCGGTAAATCGTCTTGAATGAGAGGTTGGATTGAAATTATCAAAATGAGAAGAATAATTAACCGGACATTTAAAATATCGCTATCGAAATTTCAAGCCATTCCATTATTGTCTCAAATCTGTGAAGTCATGTTTAACACATGAAATATATATTTTCTTTTCCATGGCATGTGATAAGCTTTAATTTAAAATAATAGTAATAATTTTAACCCATTTTTTCATCACATCGTACACTATCGTATTACTAATTTCGTCAAAATCTTCAGCCCACTTTAAACAAATTGCCAACCGAGCGCGGCTTGCGTTTCGCTCCTAACTTTGCGCGATTAATTCTTTTCCACTGCGGTTCGGGTTTACCACAAGCAGACAGCAGAGCACCAAGAAATCAAACATTTCCATCCCGCGAAAAGACAGCATCGGGCGACCCTGAAACACGAAAAGTGTGCACCAGATAAATCATGCCCGATGCTAATAATTCTTCATTCGGGCAAAGAGTTCGGGCGGAGTGCAGGGGGAGGTGTAAAAAATAAATAGCTAAATTCCACCAAGCCGTAAGGGCGGCAGCAAAACGCGGCGCATTGTTTGATTTTTCCGTTGGCGGTCGTCTGAAGGACGGATTTGATCCGGTTCTCCGAGTAGGCGAAAAGGGTTTTGCCGCGGGAATGTGTGGAAGCTAGCCTGAAGGAGCTCGCCTGCCTCGAGATGGGAGTTTATAAATCATTCACACTCGCCCTCGCGCTCGAGAAGTGGTCGATGATCGTACTAATTGATTTTTAAAGCTTTCAATCCGTTCTCGCTTCTCCGGTTGAAGACGCGCCTGACACTGGATATGAAAAGAGTACGCGAAAGGAACGGGCGGTGTTAAGATATTTATAATTCTACACTGCGGGAGGAGGCGGCATTGCTCGGGGGGGTTGGGGATGAAAATTATTCACCATTATTTATGTTTGCTTTTATTAGAGAAAAATCCAGCCAGCACACCAGCAGTTCAAAACGAATTCGGGTTTATTAATTGTGTTTTGCCGTGCGTGAACGAAGAAGCAGCAGTTTTGGATGCTGGTATTTTGTTAATCTTTTTACTACTATTTTTCACTTACTCTTATTATTTATCTAAACTCTTCTCAGCCTTGATGATGAGTTCTCAGCCCTTGAAAAGTTTTTATCCCACAACAAATTAAGCCAACAAACAGCATTGTGGAGATTTTTATTGATTTTTTCTACTGCCCTTGAGCGCGGAAAAGTTTCATTTCGTTAGAAAATTCAACAGTTCAATTCGATTAAAGTAATGTTTAGGAACGATAAAGATCCAAACAATTTTCGTTTAAAAATCCTCAATTTATTTATTTATCTTTTTTTTCAAGAGCATACCTGCTTTTGTTAAAATATAAAATTAGGTGATTTGAGCGAGACAAAACGTTTGTTTCCAAGACAAAGCCCGAACCGTATCTAACATCCAAAAGTTTCCACCGGAAACCGTCCATTTCCACGGTACTTCCTGCCGGTGCAGGTTGCGCACAAATGGAATCATTTATCAGCCCTGCGAGTAATTTGACATTCCCACGTGTGTTTGTGTGTGTCACCTTCAGCCGCCTCCAGTCCGCCATGTGTTTTGATACCGCTGGCACGTGAAAGCCCACCGTTTCCCATTCCCCCTCCCCACCCCTCTCCGTGGTTGTATGCAGCTGTTCAATCAGGTCGCGATGCATTCCAGCGCTGCAAGTGCATAGCTCGATGCGCGAAATGCGGTCGGTGGCGAATGCACCCAAGGGCAACACACACACACGCACACACACACGGGCAGGCAGAGGCAACACACGGTCACCCACGGCGCAACCTACGCTCGCTGCGTGCACTGGCCGGTCTAGGTGACGACCGAGCGCAAACGCAAATTGCATTCCCTGTTTCAAGAGTGCACAAGTGGCGTTTGTGGCTTGCGAAAAAAGTGCACGACAAAGCAGAGCGTGGGGAGTGGGGAGAGAGTGCGCGAAAAGTGCATTTATTTTTTTTATCATATGCACCCGTGTTTTCTGTGTTTTTGTCGCCGCTCCCGAGGAGGAGCGAAACAATCGTGCAATAAACAAATTAATTCTCATTACGGTGCTAAGAGGGCTGGCTTGCAATACGGGTGGATGCTATTTTCAGCACGCCCGGACGGATTGGAACACGATGGCGATGGCGTTCGGTTGGGTTGGCCTGCTAAGCACCGAGGAAGATAAATGTAGAAAAATTTGCTTACCCATGCGAAACACGCCACGATAATCCTTGGTGGCCGTTAAAAGCCTTATGTTGCGGAGCGTGAATTTTGTATGAATATATGTATTTATTTTACGGGGGAAGAAAACAAAACAAAAAAAGTTTCAGTATGTTTTTTTTTGTTTTTTTTTTTTCTATCATCGTTTTGCTTCTTTTTCACTAACGGTGAACGAATTTGGTCTTGACGTGAGCGTCTTTCTTACGTGTTGTTTTTTCATCGGTCGCACGAACGTCGTGAAGTTAACTTTCCACCGGATCGAAGTTCTTCTCTGCGTTCGCCCGAAGCGTATGTGCTTGGAATCATCGTACCCAGCATCGAGACACCAGCTGTGGGCTGTGTGGAAGGTTTCAACTTCGACTCCGGTTTCAACACACCCAAAACGACCGAAAAGTCAACTCGGGCAAAGTGGAAACCGAGATTTCGTTTCGGGCAAGTCGTTTCTCTCCCGCAACGCACGGACGAACCAGCGAAACAGCTGCGCGACGCCCGCTCCCTCTCGTGGAAGGACGCCGTGAAGGACGCGTCAAAGAACAAAGGCGAACGGTTTACCATTTCAACAGCCGGATGTGGTCGGGGCGAAGCGTGAGGAGGATATCCGGATGAACCGGAAGATATCTCGCGGAGATCGGTGTGCCCGAATTATTTGCCATTTATCGGGTGATTTCCACGATCCGGTGCTACGACAAAACCGCATGTCCAATTAATAAACCTCTTGTCCGGTTGATTTGTGTTCCCTTTTTTTTGAAAGATTTCGAGGAGTGGCAAAAATAGAAGAGCACATCCTTGGAAGAATGGAGATTAAATGAAGCCCTTTCCCCGTATGTGTGGTTGGGGCATTGGATTAGGTTTGATAACTCCCACTCCAACCGTGGTGTTTGCCGTCCCGGAATCATAACGAACTAAAACATTTCCCGACCCCGATGTAAATATTTCACAAAAGACAAATATTTGTTCTGTTTGTTCGCTTTATTATTATTACATGCGTTCGTCGTTCTGCTTCCTCCACTCGCACACACACGCACATCGACCCGGTAAAGGCTACGGCGTTTCGAAGCGCGCAACACAAACACACGCATTCTCCCAGCCAGCATCAAGCTCTCCGGTGTACGTGTGTGTAGGATGTGTAGGATATGTGTGTCGCTCCAGCCGTGTAACCTCAACGCGACGTTATGAGATTTTTCCTGTTCTCCTTCCCGCCAGCAGCCCAGCGAGTGCAGCAAACGGCTCCGAACTGTGCTCTTCTCGCTTTGGTGGGCGTTCTTTTTCCCTACCTTTCCGTAACGAACTAAGTTTTCTAATCATATTACAAAAGTCCGGGTTGTCGCTGGCTGTGTGCCCGGGGCTTTCTTCGTACTCCACGCTGGGAGGGGGCGCCTCCAACGTGTGTGAATTTTGCCGAAGGAGAATGCGAGTTAAATTTAGAGGTTCTTCCAGCAAATGTCACGATGACATTTTGGGGTACAATTTTTGTGCCAGTTTAATTTGATTTCTGTACCACCAGGAGCTGGGAACTGAGCGCGAGTGCCAGTCAGGCAAGTTTTAATTGAAACATTTCAGTGACTGCAGTAAACGGTTAGCATGTTTTTACGTACTGGGAAACAATAATACACAATCTAAAACATCGGAGAAAGCGCAAAAAACGAGCACACGTACACATCAAAGCTCGAAAAACGTATCTTTCTGCGGAGATACATGAATGTCACCTTTTCAAACACCCGAAAAATCATTTATTTATTTCCCGCCAAAGGCTGCAGGGGTCGGGTTGAACCCTGGGCTAGGGGGTTGTTGTGTCCCAACTCAACATTATGTTTTTTTTGCGCTCGTTTCGGTGACCATTTCACCTGCTCAGCAAAGGCCGGACATCTTACCGGATGTCTGTCGCTGGGTGTTGGATTCAATTAAAAGTTTGCGCCCGAAAGTTAGTTTGCGTCCATTATTCTGTCGCACCCCAAGCCGTAGCTCCTTTGATGAGCGTGACCTTAGGTTATCCTTTTTTGTTTAATTTTTCTGGGTCCTTGTGATGCCACTGGTCCACTGGTGCAGATGTTTGAAGGATACCACCGGACGAGTGAGATTAGAGGCCCAAGGCCTACTACATCCACTTTATAAAGGTGATGGAGTTAATTTATCGAACCGAGCAGGCGCTGAGCAAAAGCCTCGTTCGCGTGTTTTTGGGACGGGAAATTGGAAATCGATCGAACCCGGGTCCGGTAGGCTCATTTCCAGGCAGGTATGCTCCAGGTTCTATTGTTTATTCAAAGTTTCGCATCATTTATCTCCCGAATCCAGCACGGAATGGAATGTTCGAACAATAGTCCGACCGAAGCAACACGCTAACCTCAACGCTTGTCCGGTCGGTTTCCGTGTGTTACATTTCACAAAATTAAGCCTAGTCTGTAGGCCTAGCATAGTATACGATGGGCTTTTACACCACCGGAGAGAACAGGTTGGATGCCCAACATCTACATGTTACAATCGCTGTTTACAAACACACCTGTTTTTTTTTGCAACTAAATTGCACTATCATCATCGTGTGTTGGAAAGCTCCGGGGCGGTATTGGTGGGAGGCTGCACTGGGGAGGTGTGTTGTGCTGGCCTCCAATAAAATCATCAACCTACCTCGCGCGCGCATTCGCATCATTCGCGTGTGACATCATCCGAGTGGGATCGAGATGAGTTGGCGCAATGTGTTGTGGTTGTAGCGTTTGTCTCTCTGTCGGAGCCGTGGTAGGAGGCAACCTACATCCACACCATAGCCACTATCAGCTCACACACGCCCGTCGCCGAAGCAAAGGTTATCGTAGTGGTGGCATCTGGGCGGGGTGGTTTTTTTTTGTTGCTGATGTTGTTCGTTTGGTATATTCGCTCGAAACTCTCACCCCCGGGGGCAGGGTCGGTTGATTCGATCCAATTAGTATTGTGCAATTGTGAGACCGGAGGAATGTGCTCCGGGTTCTCGGAGGTTGCTTGGCAGCTCGGAGAGGCGTTAATTCTGTCCAAAGCCGTCGAACCCCGTGCAACAATCTGCGCAGTAGCACGCACGCACACACCGCCGGCAAACAAGTTTGTACCGCGATATGAATATTCCGACCAGCAAAAGTAATAACCTAGAAAATATATTCGAAATGAGTCACCAGTGTGCAGACATCAACACGGATTGATCATCAAAAGAGACGCGGGTGCTCCGTGTGCCTTTAGTTTTATTCGATTCGATTGTGATCATCTGAACAGCGGTTCGGTTGCTCAAACCCAGAAACCCAGTCCGAGGGTAACCGAAAGCCACGGTGATGGCACATACAGGTCAAGGCGGCCCAGTTACAATTTGTCGTAGTAACCTTCCAGAACGGGTTTTGGAGTCGTGCTGTTTGAGACGATAAGAGCGTTTTAGTGTCGCCTTGCGAGTTTTTGGGGTTCGTGTGCGCTGAAAATTAAACGCTGAACGAAATGTGCCTCTTTCCGTTTGGCAAAACCACCAAGGAAACGCGAATTTACGCGCTTCCGTACGCGGTCTTATCTGGCCCACCAAGTACGTACGGGTTCGTGGGAACCGGTTTTTGATAGTTTCCTGTATGGCGTTTTTTTGTTGTTGTATTTGGGGTGTTTTTTGGAACACGTGATCCGGACCGGATCGGGCCCACTTTCCTCTGGCTTCATTCTTCATCTCATTTAAGACCATTACGGTTAACTTTTGAGTCGGGGGGTTTTTTTCCTATCTTGCTTTCAACAAGTTCCTCCGTCGAACTATTTCTTCACGCGCCCCGTTTCTTTCAGCTGGATACATACCCCATTCATGGAGCGGATCAAGCTTCGGTTTGGAAGCGCTCCGCGATGAAAGAGTGATGAAATGAAAGGCATGTACCAGCGGTGCAACCTTAATCATTCAATTCAAAGTAACCGACCGCTTCCGCCCTTTCCACCGACGATCGGGTCTCGTTGTCGCGGATGTCACACGCTGCAACCGGTCGGGCCACATAATGCTCGTCATTGTGCCCACATAGCGCACGTAGGACCGAAGGAAAGGATTCCAAGCATATTTCCACCCGCGTGCCCGCTTGCCAGCAGTATCACAGTTTCCCAGTGGCTCAATTCGTCAATTAAACATGGTGCCGATGAAGCCGGGTCTTTGCTGGTTCAAATAAAATGCCATCACTTTCTTCGAACTCTGTCGGCTGCAATTCTCGTCCGAAGGCGCGTTCACTTTTTTGTTGTTGTATTGCCGCTGTCCCGAAAGGGTCCGGCTAGCCGGGGCCTTCCTTCCACATCGCGTGAAGAGGAGCGACCCATTGGAATCTGCAACCAAGACGGCGGGCGATGATGAACCGTGGCTGAGTGTTGCTTCTCGTGATTAGACTAATTGCGCTTCCCCATTTACGCCGTCGAATGCTGGCGGTGTGTGGTGCTGGTGATGTGTATTAGAAAGTTTAAAATCTATTCGAACAAATGAAGTGCAAAAGAGCAGCAGCAGCAGCAGCAGCAGCCGCAGCAACAAACACCACCAACTCCGTAATGCCTTTTTGATCATCGGATAATTATGGCATTATGGCAAAATGGCAAAGATAATTTATCAAAAATAGAGGACGGATACGCGGCGCTGGTCGTAGCGATCTTTTTACTGTCTGTGTGTGTGTGCGTGCTTTGGTTTACGAGATTTAGATGGGATTACAATTGCTTGCTTGATGCTTTTAATTTGCTGATAAGACCACTTAGGTTTCGATTTGGGTAAGCCAGCCCGGTGGCAGGTTGGGTTTTTGGTCGGCCGTCTTTCGAATAATTATGCAAATTATCCGCCGATAATTATCCCGTACGAGCATGTAATCCTGTAAAAGGCGTAAATTATAATCTGGTGGGTCGACCTTTTGGAATAATTGTTGGAAATATCAATCCATCTGGTTCGTAAGTTGAAATGATTGGTAATCAATAATTTTTTATTTGATTTATCAATAAGTTTTCGGATAAAAGTATATGACCGAGAGAGAAAAGAAGGGAGTGAGAAGGAGTGTAATTATCTTAACACACTTAGTAAAGTAAAACGAGGAATAAACGCGATGAATTGTGAACGAATTTATGTGATATATTAGAAAGACTCTGGTTTTTGGCAGAAATACCCACAATAGAACCATACAATAGAAAATATTTATACATCACGTTTTATTTGTATAAATCGGCCATTCTAACGTTGCCTCTTTCTTCTAACGTTTTTCTCTTTCTTTGCAGGTGAGTCATTATCGATGGTTACAATTCTGGTCACATCGTGGTGAGTCAAAGAACAACTTCATCGCTAGGAAGACACACATTGGTAACACCATGCTAACCCGCATACGATCGAGCGAGTCGTTGTGTTTTGAAGAACGATCGTTGCGCTATTTTGCGCAGCACAACATGCAAATTGTTCGCCACGGGCGTCGCTGGGAGGTTCCATGATAAGAATAGTTTTGTCAACGCGCGATCGTGTGAACCACCACCGCTAAATCGAGGCCATGACCAGGGACAATGGCGCAAGAGCGTAGCGCTATTCGTCGTTCGGGTCGTGAGCCATAGGTTCCTAGCCTACTTGGCAAGCCCACCCTTAGACGATACTGTTTTATTTGCACCTTTTATTCACGCCACTTCTTCTGAACGCATGAGGCACAAGCGAGTGCCAGCCCCAGTGAAAGCGATCCGTGTGCATGGTTGCGGCGTTAGTCACACATCAATTGTCACCGTGCAATTAATGCTGTGCGGAATCGATCGGATGAGGAAGGGCTTACGAGTGACGGGCGGCCACGTCCGGATGCGAACCGACGACGCGCGTGTGGCGTGTGGCAAGGTGTCTATTTTTGGCCACGAATACTAAACCCCCCGCCGGCAGTTCCGATGGGAAGCGATCGAGGTGCTTGTGCGCGTGTTCCGACGTATCGGTTTCCTCGCTCCAGATGGAAGATCGAACCATCTCGCTTGGCTCCAACACAACGGTTTATTTATATGTATCTCTGGAATTTGGAATCGTTCGGGCACCACCGCCGAGGGCGTGAAGTAAACCAACCAAACGGTGCGCCTTTTTATCTACTCGCCGTCCTTGGTGTCCCAGTGAGCGTGTGCGTGCGTGAGGAAATGGCGTCACCCAGCTGCACCGCCTGTGCGCATTTCCGGCGTCCGATCGTGGTTGTATAGTAGCAGTTAAAAATAAATCGATCACACGATACAGGCCGCTGACGTGTTGCTTTCCACAAACACACACACACACGCAGGGGACAATTGAAGTGGGTAAAAATAATTGCCATCATTATTCAGCATCGTTTTTTTTCTTTTGGCTTCGTTGCTGCGTTGCTTGTCTTCATCGACGTCAGTAATGGCATGTCGTGGCTATCATGTCTCGATGCTAAACCCGCGAACCGAGCCACACAATCTAAAACGGCGCTCCTTACACCCAATTGACGTAATTGAATTGATGTCACGAGAAGGAAGCCGTTCGTTTCGTTCGGTGACGGCGAGCGATATCGTTATTCAACCGACCGGAGCTTTGAGACAATTGTCGGCAGCCAGCGAATGGGTGAGGAAGCTGCGACGTTCGACATCTTCACAGCACACGATAAAAGTGCAAAGAGAGAGAAACTCGAGAGGAGGGGATATCGATGACTGTCGAGGCAGCGCGATTTCGTTGAAAGGATTTGCGGCGCGATTCGACGCGAGTTTATAAATAACATCACCGCTTGTGCCTCTCTGTCACGGCCGAAACACATCCACCGTCGGTATCGCTCAAAGGCACTCATTTAGTAGTTCGTTTTCCACCATTCAATCCGGAAGATATTATCAAACCCCACAAAAGCCGCTTCGAGATTGGCTCCATCCAGGGTCCGTCGTCTTCAGGATCCTCTGCTTCGTGCCAAATTAATGCACTAATCCCTGACCACAACAGCACTCAACGATTGCGGTTGAATGCTAACAAGATTAGTGGGCGCTTGCTTTGAGCAGTGGCTCCCGGTTGAATTACTCGTTCACCCAACCTCATCCAGGGACGTCCTTTCCTGACTCACCGTGCGCAGTAGTCACTGATGTAGTCATCACGTGGCGCATGTGATTGATGTGAGCGAGTGAGCTGCATAATGAAACCGGTTTTGTAGTTTCGTCGCGTCAGCTCCATCTTGTTCCGGTCAGTGTGTTACCTGCCGGAAAAGGTCACGATACAGAAACCGCCACGGGGCTGGGTTGTTTCAGGGTTAGCTCCTTGTACGGACCTTCCGGACATATGTTGCGGCGTTGGGTCGGGTAAGCTGAAAAACAAACAAGATTTATTGCCGCGAAAATGGAAAAAAACGCTTCTTACACACAATTTAATTGACTGTAGTAGCAACACCTCTTGCGCTGGGGTGTGGCCTCTAAATGTCAATGGTTCGACGCTCGGGAAGAAGATGTTCCGTTTGCTCCATTTTCATTCTAGCTGAGTGCGGTGTTCTCCAGTGACAGGAAACAGTAGCATTAATGTCAATGTCAATGGGAGGGCGCTCTGTTTGCTCCGGGCGTGCTTGAAGCAAATTTCGCTGCATCGAGTGGAGCTCAAGCGTTCATAGTAGTGCTCTTAACCGTTAGGCCCTTGGTTCGTGGCGACTGGCTTCATCCACACACACATACACACAGGTACACATACACTCGCTTGGAAGAGAGAAAAAAGCGCTATAATTTAAGCACCGGAACCATGACGGACTATCACCCGCACAAGCGGTGACACACCCCATTTTCTGCACCCGTGGATCATTTCCCCCTGCACACTGAACTGAGGTGCGTCAACGGCCACCCTGGGGTGACAATTAATGCTTGGGTGGGTTTCCCCGGTTTCGTCCCCTCCCTTCGGTGGGCTTCGGTGGGATGCGATTTTGCGCAACCCGTGGAGCAACGTTTTGGAGTTGAGGATGTAAAACACAGACTCTTACACACGCAAGCTCATATCTAGAACCTCTCCCGGACAGTACCCTGAGTGTGTGTGAGTATGTGTTTGTATGTGGCATTTTGCTTCGATAATGAATGTTTCCAAAAGCTCACCGAAGAGGAGAAAGAGCGCTTCTGTGTTCTTCCGAGGGGTTTTCTGTTGCGTTTTCAGTTGCGCGCTGATAATTAGTCGCATGATTGCTTTTCGAGCATAATTTATGGACAGTAGCGTTTATGTGTGTGTGTGTTGGACGCTATCGGATGGATGTATCGTGCAACGGCCATTGTTCGTACCGTGAAGGGCGAAATAGCTCATTACTATTTTTACAACAGCACGTTGTGTCAGCTCGGTTGTGGTCTTTGTGGAGCAACGAGACACAATGGATCATCACAATGTGTTTGGTGGCGAGCGAGACGAGCCTCGGGTTGGTTTTGCTGGAATGTTACGCATCTTTCAACCAATTAACGGTGCGCATCATACCTAAAATGACGGGAAAAATGTCAGCTGTGATGAACAATTGCTGGCTATTTTTTCCCGATATTGTTCGTATTTTTAGTTAGGTTTTTTTTTTCAAACATTTATTCGGTATCATTAAATCAATTTCGATATGATTTAAAGTAATTTGATTATTGCACTGTTCATCGATTGTTTTTATCATGAAGAACAAACTTGTGTTTTGCTCACATTTTAATGTACTATTTTTTAATAAACAAATGTCAACGTGAAGACGAATGCTTGGAAAAACTAATTACCAAACATGGAATTGAATATTTTTATATTGTTACTTAATAGAAATACTCAAATAAATTAGACAAAAAAAAGGAGCAATGTAAGTACATGTTCATTCATACTGACCTTTCCACCGTACGTTGTACTTCTTCTGGCACACAGCTAGTAAACCTGCCCTGCCCAAAGACAAAAGCCAGAAACATAATCCAGCTTCGTTCTGGCACAGCGCAGCATAGCAAGTTTCCACCGCACCAGTGTGAGTGAAAAATAATCTAATCCACTTAAAAATGTTCCCCATTTCGACTTTCCCCACTCGAAGCCGAAGGACACACGCTGACTGACCCCACGTCTCGTCTTTCACCGCACTCGAAATTCGACCAGCCACGTCCAGACGACGACGGCTTCAATCTTCACGCTTGACGGTAGAAATTTCCGACTTGCGTTCGGTCCGAGCTGCGGAGAACATTCGCCAGAATTTTCGGTTCTGCTACCGACGACTGAAGAGCATATCTTGTGAAACGTTTTCGCCCGAAAGATAGGTACCTTCAGCCAGCGCCACTAAGAAGTCAATCAAACGCGTGGATCCCGCGTGCCGGGCGACTAGGGACCGAACGCAAAAAACTTGATGAGATGAGCAGAATTAATGTTCGCTACACGTGGTTCCAGCGGCAACGGGCAGCGTGAAATGTTTATTTGTAAAAACAAAACACATTCCCGCATTGTGTGCCGGAGCGATTTGCATTCCCGAAGGGAAATCTGTTCTTGAAAGTTTGCTTTTACTGCAGCCAGCCGCACCGTCGGATGGAAACGGCGGAATGTGGTATTTCTACAAGTATTTACGATCGCGTGCGTGTGTTTGTAATGGAAAATAAATGCGGTCGGTGGCTTGGGGGATGTGTACACACAAGTATACAACACAAATTTGATTACCTCCTAAATCCCAGCGCTGTTTACTCTTTTATGTCCGGGAATTGGAAGCAAATCCAAGCAAGCGAATTTTCCGATGCATCCTTTTTGTGTTGGCTGTAAAAATCTCTCCCAATTGTTTTATCCCGTGTCAACTGGTGGTGCTGCTGAATTGGGATTATTTGTCACCCGGGCTCGTAAATTACACGATCGAAACTCTCGATCATCATGAGACCTACGTTTGGGGAGAGGACCAGTGGGTTGATCTTCATCAAAACAAAAACCATTTCCACGAATCAGCCATTGTTCGGAGTTAGCTACATTTACATCCGCCAGTGTGATACGCAGCCCTTAACTTTTTTAGGGTTTCCGATGTACACGTGATTTTTGTTTTCATCCCACGAGCACGAGTGGATGACTATGTTGTTGACTCACTTTTACGACCATTTTGCACGAACGCGCGGGGAAGTCGCCCGCCGTACACATCAATAGGGATTGCTTACCACAGTCGAGTCTGGGGGTTTGATCGGAGCCTGCCACACCACGAACAAGAATACCGGCATCATCATCTTGCTGGTGCGCATAACATCATGCTTTTTTATGTGATCCAGATGAAAGGCATCATGTTTCACCGCGCGGAGAACGTGAGTCGCAGAACGGATTGTGTTTACGTCTGCGCTTCAGTTCCAGGCATCATGCTCCTGTTGTTGTTGATGTAAACCGTTTCGGTAGATGGGGAAATCATTGTTCTGAAGATTGCAGCCTTCGCTTGCCGCAGTAGCAGCAGCAGAAAGAAGAAAAAAAAACAGCTAATAAAACAAAATCTTGCCACAGTGGCATCACTTCCGGCGAGGCGGAATAATGAATATGAGCGGGCAGGCGTGATGGTGAAATATTAAATATGAGCGCCCGTTCATCATCCGTTCATTAACTTCGCTCCGAAAAACTGCCAAGTGATCAGTTCATAATCGTCTCAAACAGACACCCCACTAAAGTAATTGAAAGCCAACCCGTTCAGTTCGAGGTGCGACGGAGAAGAAACCGTACGTGCAAGAATGTGTCAAATGGTGTCGAATTTTCGCCCCTCTGAAGAAGCTTACCAAAGCATGAAGGCCACCTTTTTTCCAACCTACACGCCTGCCGGCAATTACTACGGCATCTTCCCGTTTTCCCACCGATGGGAAAATGGCCCCATACTGCGCATTGTTATCTTGAAACCACCCTCGAAAAAGCACCCCTTGGAGGCATTTGCTCCGGCGATTGGAAAGCTGTGCAAAAGGAAAAGTGCTCACGCTGTCATCACGCTTTAATGCTCTTTAAACTCTACCTTCGCGTTGAGAAATGAACAAAGTTAATCGAAATATTATTCTTCCCACTCGTGGCAGCAGCTGGCACAGTTGGCGTGAGTTGCATTGGACCCGGCCAATATTTTATTCAATGCAAATGCGTGATTTGAATGTGTTGCTGTTGCGCGTCTTGCTGCTGGGCTTCGATTTCTTCGCAGCAAATGAAGGAAAGCATGAAACGAAGCTGAAAGTTGGCTTCCTCATTTGTGCAACATTTATTCAAACGCGAAGCAGCACAAGAACTGCCCGGTCCAGCGTCCGAGGCGTCCCGTCCCGTCCCGCCAAGTGAAATGGAGTGGAAAGCCGTTGCGTTGCGTTCGTTACTCCTCATTAATCTTACACGCTGCCCATCGGAACGGTCGGTTCAAAATATATTCATGCATTTAATCGATGGTGAGGCACCAGCCAGGCGACGAGTGATTGGGTTCGGGGTTTGTTTACATAACACATCTTAATCGCGCACAACACACACACACACACACATGCAGGTCCGTCCGTTTGTTTTAGCTAAATCGCCCATGAATGGAGTTCCTGGAGTTGGACCATTGTTTCGGGTTTCCTTTATTTGCGGGCAGCACTTTATCCACGGAAGCGTGGGGTGTGCGCGTTAGAATAATATGGAAATGTTCGAATCGAATATGGACAGAGAGCCCATTTGTAAACGACGCCATGGGTCAACAGCGGAGGGGTAATGCTTCCGTTTGGGAGTCACTTCGGGTTCGGGAGGAAGTAAATATGCTTGGGAAGAAATCGCTCCCCGATGGTAGCAAACTTTCCTCAAGCAAAGTGCGTAACATAGCTAAACATCCAGTTTTTTTTTGTAGAAACAACGTGGATTTAAAGAGAAAGATAATAATGAGCTTAGCTGTTTATTATCAGTACCATTACAATATTTTTTAGAAGCAAATAACAACTAAGAAATTCAATTACAAATACAGAAAGTTTTGAACGCCTTTTGTATACAGTAGTTTAATTTTTGGAATATTTTTACAAGCTTTTTCTCGTTGTTTTCACACGTTGTTTTCCAAATAGGCTCCATGGGGGAAACCATTACGAAAAAAGTATTCCACTGTTGAAGTAAAAATGTTCTCCATTGCCATTTGATGTTGATAAATAAAACTCTCCACAGGGAAAACTTCACTTATTGACAATCAAAATACGCTCCCAGTGGACGGCAGAATTTTCCAATCCCTTGCCACCCCTGCAGATCCAACGCCGTGGATTGGCGAGAAAAGAATGAAACCCACCGGTAGCAATTTCTTCTATTAATAATTGTTCTCGCGTGCTGTGTTTAGAGAGCAAAAGCTCCTCCCTTTCCAGCACGAGTGGCTAAACGAGATCGATTATTTGTCGCAAGGAGATGGAGAATTTAATTATGCCTCCATGGTGGCATTCCGACGACAAACGCACCGCTGTGTACGGCCGGTCGGTTGCCCGCTGTGGAGCTGGGAGGCAAAATTTTAATGGACTCAATAATAATCATCGATTGACTAACGTTCGCCTTCCGGTTCTGCTGTCGGCTGGCTCTGTGTGTGTGTGTGTGTCCTTTTTCTGTTGGCCTTTCTTGTGGCATCGGCCGGGTAAGCGGTCTGATGTTTATCGAGGCTTGATAAATGGGCTCGTTTTGTGTTCGTTTATGGATCCGGCAACAATGCCTACGCTCTGTTCCAGTGTCCCGGGCCCGTTTGATTCGATTCTTTTGAGTGAGTTTGATAAGCGTATTACAAGACGCTAAATAATCATTGCATTATTTATACAGTTTTTTATGATTTTCATATTAAAGAGATTATCAAATAGAGTTGAAAGATGATGAAGCAGAGTGGGAATAAAACGAACTAGACATAACTGTGTTTAGATAGACTATTTCCCAGCTACTCGAGGAAACTTTCTCTCCCAAAACGTGCTTCGAACCTTTTTTGTGTGTTTTCGTGTGCCCATTTCTTCTTTTATCCCACCCAAATCAATCCATCATCAGTAGCACCAACAGAAGCAGCAGCATCAGCATGAACTCAATCAATTTTTCTTTCGGGTTTTGCCCCGCTCGGTCGAACGTGAATATCGAGCGCATCCTCGAGCTTTCCACGCGCGCCGCACTGATTGGACCCGTGATTCACGAATTCAATAGCGAAAGCGCGATTGATTCGGTTCGGATTTTTGTAAATTACATCCAATCGAAGTCAGAGTGAACCAACCCAACACAAGGGAACGAGCGTGAAGGAAAACGAGAGATGCCGGGTAAATGCCCACAAGTAATAAGGAAAAGTTTCAGCACCAATTGAGCCAATCGCGTCGAATGTTCGCAGCGCAAAATTGTTTCCGAATCTGCGCAACGGAAAACGAAAACACAGAGCGAGTGCCGCGAGACACAAAACGTTGGGCAAAAAGAACCAAACCCGAGCACTGGTTTTCGCTTGGTGAAATCCTTTCTCCGGTGAAGTGATCGTTTCAACTTCCAGCAGTAGCTCGCGACTATGTTTTGCATATTTTAAACACATCCTGTTCTGCGTTTCGAGCCGGGAGAAAAAAATATTAACGATGAAGTTCACGACCATGCTCGATTTCGCACCCTGGGAACTATTGCAAGACTCCGGGACGTGGTGGATATTATATTGACGAACAACATTTAATACTAAATGGTCAGCGAAGCTGAATATTCTCATTACCTACTTTTAGGTGGCTTTTCACCCCTAGAAGATTATTTTTGAAATTTATTGTGTTTTCACCTATACTGATGCAAAAATTTAAATAAAATAATTTGGTTTTTATGCATGAATATTCAGGTTTAATCTATATTTGGATGTAAACATTTTTGTACACTTTACAACTGTTAAATTGAATCAAAACCGAACCCTGTAGTGTCCAACTTGGTGCGTCTCGCCTGTGAACGGTCGCAGCAAAAGTTATGCTTCTGTAACGTTCGCGCTCTTCATTGCCGGAACTTTTTCCGCACCACAAAGTGGCGGCGTGAAATTCGAACCTCTCCACCACGCCTTGGCTTCGCACTCACGGACTTCGCTGTTAATTATCTTTTGCGAGCCATTTTTCTTCACCCCTGCGCACTCGAATAAAGTGCGTCTTCTTCTTTGTGGCTGGAATTTTCGTACCTCCTGCGCATGGGATTTTCTTTTCTACTAGCGGCGTTGGATCGGGTTTTATAAATACCCGTCCATGAGATCATGCGATTCCCGGATTCCACGAGAATGACGTGTGTGCAAGGAAAAGCCGATCGCTACAGTGTAGCTGGTCGCTTCGGAAAAATCACCCCTTTACCGACGTTCGTCCCCAAGAACTGGGAAGCACCGACAGCCGGGCGGCATGTGCGGTAGGAATGTTTTGATTAGCCCAACTGTGGTGTGACCCCGGCAAGCGAACCCAAGACCAAGGGAGATTAGAACAGGGCGCGCCTGTTGCGGATCGGTCGCACGGAAAATGTACGCTTCGATGCTAATTGCAAATAATCGCATCGACCAAGCAAACAACCCCGATGCACCCGGGATCCGGGATGCGGCTGGTGCACAGCTAGTGCTCCCGTGCACGATGATGATGGACGAGGAGTGAATTCTTGGTTTGGAATCGGTGGGATGCCTGCGGAGACGGCGAGATTAAATTAATGGAATGAAGCGCGTGTTGTTGTGGAGTTACTTCAGTGCACCATATGGTGCACTCGTTGTCGACATGGGCCGGGTTGGGGATCAAAAAGGGCATTGAATTTGCTTGATGTTTATTGCAAACCGCGGCTGCTGCTGCCTGTTTCATCGAGTCAAGTGATGAGTAGATGGGTCTTACTGTATGCATCCGCCTGAATGCCTTTTTTATTGTATCTTTTTTTCAATATTGATGATACTTTGTGAAGGAAATTGTCCTAATGGAAACAATCGAAGCATTTTATTAGACCAATAATGTAATTAAATGTTATTGTTATCATTATCATTTATAAGCTTTGAAGTTGAAAATCAATATATTCATTCTGAATGTAAAAATTTGCGATTGAAAAAGGATAAATTTTTGAATTTATTTCATCCTTTTCTTACGATAATATTCTCACTGCTATCATTAACATCCTTCTAATCATAATTTTTTGTTCACTGCTCTTCCATCTCTTTGTAGGTGAGTAAACCAACACCCACAGTCCGGTAATTACGACACTTGAGGCAAATCGTGAGTACTTCAGTCTGTCTCGAAGGATTATCACATCAATAGGAGCGTGTTCGACGATGCGAAGCTCCATGTTACCGTCATGCAGACGTACGAACTGAGTGTTATGATCAATTAAACCGGGTGGGGAGCACACGGCGGAAAAAGGAAGGTCCGAGTGGCAGTGACGCCATTCTGCTGCCATCATTAAGTGCAAACGTTCATGCTCAGCTCCGGCCGCCCTTCACAGCAGGCAGCAGAGGATGCTTCGGAAGTAAATTTAATTGCTGTCGGATGTCGGATACTGCTCATTTTTACCACCACATCAATCGGCCCAGCGCAATGAACGTCCCACTTTAATGTTATTTCCCATTCGGAGCCACCGGGAGCTTGAACGGCGGGAACCGGCTGGCAGGCTGTGGATGGTGGCGACGGTATCTGCCGACAGCTCGTTGCGGAAATGATTCTTTCCCTCTCTGCACCGTCCTGTTTGTGATGGTAACATTTCCATTCAACTGAAAACGACACATCGTTTGGTCCTGGATGATGTCCAGGATATGTGTGTGGGTTGCAGGTTTTCCGAGCGGAGGGGAAAAAAAGGAAAACCAAAAAAAAACTCATTCAACCGAATGCATCACGAGCGTGGGCTTTGTGTACAATGTGGTGGTATACAGCAGAGTGTAGAATGTAGGGAGTAAGAGAAGCGTGTGGGCGGTATGGAAAAGCCTCATTGTTCCAGTTGCTGATAGTTGTTTTTCTCACGTTTTTTTTCCTCAACTCCGAAGGCGCAACACCTTTCCCCCGCGTGGACGTAATGGTGTGGTGTAGGAATTTATTCGAGTTAATTGAATTAGTTTGATCGCTTCCCGGAGCGGCCGAGTGCCACCGGGTTTGCCAATGGTAAAGCGATAGAATGCTTACAAACAAAACCACCTTACACAAGTGCTTGCGTTTAGAAGAAAATAACTACCCCTGGCTAGTGGCGAGGTTTGTAAGCTGTGACATAATGCAGCAAAGTCAAGGTTCGATTGTGCCCCTGCTAAGTGATGGCAGTTCTTTGCGGCTAGCAAAGGAACATCAGACACACTGATCTCGTCACTCCTCCCTGGCAAGAGAGGCTCTGAAAAGGTGTGCAGAATATACCGTGATTAACCACTTTCTTCCTTCTTTCTATCTCTCTCAGCGGTTCTGGTTAAATCCACACCCGACACGTGTTTTCTCGATGGCGCGTACGTGGTCGTCATGTTTAGGGCACCTGTTGCCAATCGGGCGCATCCAACCTTCCAAGCCAAGCGAGCACTCATTAACTGCCGCGTTGTGCCGAGTACGCCATTTAGCGTCACCTTCACCCATTCTTGAATGAATAGAAAGCCGTCTTTCACCTGGAACCATACCGGATGTACGGGGGAAGGCGTCCCGGTAACCGCAGAGTATATACGGCTTGTACGGGGTGATACGACGCGCTTGACTAGCAAAAGAAAAAAGGAAGTTAGCTCACTCTCTGTATCTCTCGGATCCTTAACGACGCAGTTTTGTGTCTTTGCTTTCCATGCCCATGGTGGTTGATAATCTTCCGGCCGTGCACGACGACACGTGTGTGCAAGTTTGTCTCCGAGGATGTAGAATCTTTTAGGGCTAAAGAACACCTGCACACCTGCCGGGTAAATTTGTTCGGTTTATTTTATCGTTTTTGTTTTTCAAACATGTTGTGGGTAATATCAGGAGCAACCTGTGACTTGATTAGTCCTATTGGCTACAAACTAATTTATTTTATTTCAATTCTTGTCTTATCGAACAATGTTGTGAAGCGTTCCTGCCTAGATGATCTTTATTTAGACAACAACATTGTTTAAATAATAACACAGCTCAACTCGACGTCCCCTATGGCGGAATGCATCGGTCACTCATTCACAGCAGCTCGTTTTGCTTGACCGACCCAGAGCAAAACTCTCGCTAGTACAGAGCGTGATGACAGTTTGTTCTGTCACTGTGGGTGGCAGTTGACAAGCATAAAGTGCATCCTTCCGGCACTCGCGGCACCACCAGCGAAGAATTATCCGATGCAATCGTACCCGCCCCGCGGAACTTTGCTTGCTCCACATGACAATCCCGCTCGGAATTGTATCACTTCAGGACCAGAGAATGACAAGAACGTGTCTTTACAAGTGTAGCAGGCTGAAAGCTGCAGCAAAAAAACAATACCAACTACGAAGACAATGCTGAGTATATCGCTCTCCTCCCTCCCGAAGCTTCTTCTCCCGTGCGCATTACTCGACATTAAATCCGTTTCAAGGGCGCACGGGTAGAATTGGTGCGGACCGAAGTCGCGCTCGTCGGTATACGTTGTTATGTGCCCGAGTGAGATTGATTGATAGAGCAGTAGCAGCGGTAGCCTATCCACCCTGTTACACAATACCACCCGATGGGTGGGAAAGCTTACGGAGGATTTGAACTTTCTCGCAATCGTGAAGACAATCAATGTCACGATGAGCTTCGTGGTAAAGGTCAGAAAGGAGGTGTTACTATTTGCATCCACTCTCACCGGGCTACTTATTGACGTTGCTCGTTTTATTAGCGAGAGGGAGAGAGGGAGAGACAGAGAGAGATCCTGCTTCGCGTTACGAATTTAATAATTCATCATTACCCATATGAATGCGCTTCGGGGAAGTGGTAGCTTCCCAATATCATTAGCGCAGCGATTTGTAGCTGTATATTTCGCGGAACTCCACATCCTCCTCCGCTCGTTTGCTCATCTTCCGCAGATGGATTATACCTCTGAGGAAGGTGGAAGATGTCGTCGGAATTAGCTTGTCGCACAAGCTGCTCCATTACTTCACCACACTACGCTAATGAACAACTTGCAACACCGGGCAACAAGCGCGTCCTTGGAAGGAGAAACGGAGCAGATTGGATGTGGAAATATCCAGGTCCCAGGTTAGACTGCCAATCCGGCAGATGGAACTCTCCCACAAGCGGAGGTGGATATGGCCATCCGAGCGCCACACACACGTACACACATTATGTTTTGATTTATTCGTAGAACTTTTCAAATTTGCCCTCGCTCGCACACGAGCTCGTCTCGCAGCCGCTCCATTACTCGTTAGGGCGAGTGATTTATGAGATGGGTCTGATAGCGCCACCATCACCAACAGTCGCTCTGTTTCCTTTCGCTGTAGATACTAGGTGAGCCACTTTCATCCCCTACAGCTTCCGGTGCTGCGCGCGCGTTTGTGTATGTGAGCATGTGTTTTTATTTTACATTTCTAAAACACACACGCAAATCTGTGTAACCCTGCAACCCGCTGGTTCCGAGAAGCGAGAAATGAGAAATGGTTCGACGCGGAAAGACGTGGGTTACGAGTGGGATCAAGTTTATCAAAGGAACGATAGATGGTGCGCTGTGTCCTAAATCAGGAAAATTGAATGATGTTTTAGGTTGCCAAATCTTGCGGGTCTACGTGCGATTCGGTTTTTTTTTTTCTTTTCGTTCCAAGACACTCTCGGAACCATTCCGCAGGAATTACCTCCACACACGTGGAGACTACACCGCACGTCGGAGCGATGAGTACATCTTTGCCGCATAGTTCTAAATTCTTTCGAACGGCATGTTTCCAGCGACTCGCCGGGTCGTGTCGGGAAAATGGATCTATTTTTGTGTTTCCCCGGCATGGTCGCTCGGGCGCCACTGAGCCGTGAGCGAGAAGCTACCGTGAACCGATTTTCGAACGACGATCGAACACCGTGTGTTTGCAAAATCTAATCTTCGGCCGGCCCGGCCCGGAGCAAACCATTGTGCAGCCATTGTGTAGTGCTGGTGAGTAGTGGTTCGCACGGGATGTTGTGAGCTAAAAATAAAACTCTTCTCCCGAAAATGCCCCATTACCACCACCGCGCGAGTGCACGGCGAAAGTTTGCACATGTTTTCATTCTCACATCGTAAAAAAAAACACAACAACAACTTAAGCCCTGAAGCGTGCGTGTGTAAGCTGCAGGATAATGCGTTGTTACTTTCGGGTGTTGGCTTCTACGACGTGGGAAACCCGTGACAAGATTCTTCCACCAAAGTGCACGAAAAACATGGTGGCCTTTTGGATGCGGCAAGGAAATTCGTGCTCCAGGCAGCAGTTTGGCAGCATGTCGACAGGGTTGGAAAAACGAAACGAATCCATCGGTAACACGCTCGTTAATCAAACATGTACAAACTTAACGCGTAATCCAGATCGGATCGGATCTTTACCGCAAATCCGTTGTCGGCCGATAGCATCGGAATGTGTTACTATTCGGTGTTACTTCCTTCGTTGCCCCGCAAGACCACACAAACGACACCGCGAACAAGCGGTTGACACGCCAAACACCGTCTATTTAATGAATGACCGCAAACGTATTTTCCCTTCCGACGAGTAGGAGAGAGAAGCTCGTAAGAAACAATTTGGAACCTGGCATTCGTGGCTGACAGGTTCGCGTTGGACCGAAGTGTTGCCGTGAACAAATTAAATCTGACACCTTTCATTTTTAATTTGTTCAAAACAAACAATTGGCAATATAAACAGCGACAGCGTGTGTCATCTAATTATGGTCATCGTTTACTTTAGATAAATTCATAAATAAACACATCATACACGAGCAAATTATGTGAAGCTATTTTTGTGCTATCTGCTTCTACATTTCGCTGTAGAAATATTCCACCAGTTGTTTTACCCTAAAATCTTTCATGATTTTAGAATTTATAGAGAGTAAGCTTAGAGTTTATACTCGATATACTTTACTCTACTCCAATAATGCTCAATCCATTAAAAACATATGTACTTTAAATTACATTGAAAGTAATTAAAATTGTAATATTTATTTTGAAATATCAAACATAAAACAGAAACAATTGCAAAATAGTTTAAAGATGACTGCTGATTTTTTTTTTTGTATGACAGAATAAAAACAGTAATAGAATAAAAACCAGTTTAGGAGTATAATTCAGGCGAATAACAAGCGATCAAAATTGAGCAAAAATATGTTTTGAACAATTTTCTGGTAGTATTCTCAAGAAAAAGGATTACCAAAAGAAGTAAAAAAAATATTTAAAAAACATATATACAATTAATACGATTATGAGAATGTGGAAAATTCTTATCAAATTCAAAAATTAGTTGTTTTTCGTATCTAAGCAACAAGGGAGGTGTCTATGTCAATATGTGTTTCATGTTCCAATAGTATGTATGATAATTTCCTAATCGGACAAGAAAACTATTCAATTATTCTTCATGTATGTCGATCCAATGTATGTCTTCATGTATCTCGATCCAAACATCACCACGCCGCGATTACATTGGAATTAATTTGCAAAATAAAAATCGAACCCCTGCCAAACCCACGTTCCACGGGCATCAATGAAAAGTCTGCACCATGATCTGTGGCCATGTTTAACATACCGTCGCATCGTCGCACGCCGTTACGCTCAACTATCTTGATGCGACGGGACCGAATGTAAATGTCCATTCATTGCCTGCCAATGGAGTGTCCGTAACATTCCGCGCAGACGGCAGCACCTACTACTAAAAACCCCTTTTTCATTGCCAAAGTTTACACTTTCGGATCGATATTTTGCAAAACCGCCCATCCGGATGCTTTTGCGTGCGTAACTTTTAGCATAACGTCCCGGGCGGGGTGGTGCAGGTGGTGGGTGTCAAACGAATAACAACAACAAAAAAACAAACCCACCAACGATTTGCATACAGATTAGCTTCGGAAAGCGCCCGGGCAGAATGACGCGACTGAATGTGGGTTTCCGTTACAGCACGACAACAGAGCCGCCATAGCGAACGCACTTTTTCATCCGCACCAGTGCCCTTTTTCGGGCCGGGTGAGCTATGTGTCTGCCCGTGGTTTTTGCGTTGTTGCCTTCGCTGGCTACCCCCACACTCGTGGCCAGGGCTTTGGTTTGGCAAAAGGGCGTAAAGCAGATTAAGATTACCGCTACCGGGAAAGTTGTGCGTGTGTGTGTGGTTGCTGTTGAATGAAGTCTTCAACCCCGGGGCGTCTTTAACCCCATCACACCACGCGTTTTTTTTATTTTCTCGCCACGTTTCGTTTTTCCACCGTTGTTTTTTCGTTATGTACGGAAGCTTACTGCTTTTCATTCGGTGCGGTGAACCCAACAGCGGCACTTTTCTCCCAAAGCAAAGTTGGTGGAGAATTTTGCTGCGTGAAACATTTGGTTTTTCTTGGGTGGTTTTCTCCACCCGCCGCCTCCTGCTCTCGGGTGACCTAGAATTCCGGAATTTTCTCCCATCTTGGAGCATTGTTTGGAGTATTTTCCCATCTCGGTCTCTCGGTGCCGTCGGAACCGTTTATCGCTTTAAACGCGGCCAAACAATCCAAACGGCCGCTCGCACGCTGGAGCAATCGAAAAAAAAAAATATATATATAGTCGGAACGAAATTACGCGAAACGGAAGAACCGGCTGCTGGGATCGTTTATCGATCGGTCGGCATCGAACCGACCTGCTGCTGCCGGACACTTGCGGTCTATCGATCGGAAAGGTGGTGATTTTCTCCTTCCCGCCCCACCGTTTTATGTTTTGCTCATGCCACATCGATTTTGTTGCCGCTTTTAAGTGGCCTGCCACCACAAACCAGCACCGCACGGCGGTTGCATTTCCGCGTGCCTTGTGTGTGTGTGTGTGTGTGTGTGTGTGTGCTTTTCTTCTTTTTCTTTTGCTGCCTAACTGGCAATCGTCATCGTCGCGCGAACGTGATGATGTTGCCGATGACTGTGAGCGAGGGTCGGGGGGTTGAAGGATAGCGTTTTCTATATTTAAATCGCCAACAAATGTTTTCCTCACGATTTCCATCAGCAAATGGGGCGATGAGCCGATGTCACTAATCCACGCCTGAGGCCACTCCTATACATACACACACACGAGCACTCAGACAGACAGAATGTGTCCGCTGCAGTAATTGCAGTGAGATGTGCAGCTGCACCGTTTGAAGGCAAACTCCCACACACGCGTGGCTCGATGCTGCCACTTTGGCACAAAACGACTACGCCGACTACGGCGATGACGATCGGTTTCAGCTCATAGCTCCGCCCGTTTGTGGCCCCAATTTCCGCACACGCTTCAGCTCCAATTGAATAATAACATTTCAAATCGGTTGATATTTTATGCAGTCCGGTTGCGGTTACACTCGAAGCAAAGACGTCGGGGAAAAAGAGCGATGAAGAAGAAGCAGTTGTGAGGCAGAATTTGCTAAATCACGATGAAAGCTGTTAAAATACGGTCGTATTGAAGTGACAGTGACACGTTTGGTGGCGTGAAAATCGGTATCTAATGTTGAGAAACGTTGAACTGCATGAATCATGCGCTTTTGAGGCGAAAAATAGGGTATCTTTTACACATTCTGACTTCAAGAGGCTCAAGTCGATTTATGAAAAAATATTTTGATAGCCAATCCTCGAGTTTAGAGTTTTTCTTTTCCAGTAGCTGAACAAATATTATGAATTTGAACAAAATATATTATTTTAAAATCACAAACCATCCCATTTACAGCCGCATGAAATTGAACACATTTTTTTATATGAAAAAGGAATAGTTTTTGTCATCTTTAACTCCAATAAATTTCAACAAATCTTCATATGGTAAAAAAACACTTCTACATTATTCCAGACACTTTTTGAAAAATTAAATTTTTACAAACACTATTCCAAATAGAATCTATTTTTCAGCAAAAGCTTTGCTTTAGCTTGTTCCAAAAATAGACATTTATTTTTACTTCATTCGAAGACGCTTTTCTATTTTTGGCACCGGTCAAGGTCAGCGTAAAAGCTGCTTTCTCACGAGCGTACAAACCCATTGCATTGCTTCAGAACTATTGTTGTAATTCTCACACAAAATCGCAACAAAACCAGTTGCAACAACTGAACTGTCGCCTTTCGCTGTTTCGCTTCTAGTTGAACAATGTGCCCTCATGGCCCGGTTTTTTCATTATACCCGGAATGAGCTTGCACAACACACAATCGACTACAATTGTACCGTGCATAATTAGGCTTGAGGATGAATATCATCTCACTGGCTGTTAAAATGCCTTCAGAGCAGATTTTCGCATAAAGAGCTTTTTTTTATTTATGCGAGCTTCAAATGCAATGCTTTACGGTTCAGCAGATTTGTTGTGCAATAATAAAACCAAAACTAAACCAAAAACCCGGTGCACCAATTTCCATTGTTCAGTCGGTGCGTTTTTAACCCCAAAAAAAAACCTCTTGCGTTTTACTTGCTTAAGACTCCATCATAATCTCCCCCCGGGTTGATTCTGTCTCGCGCGCGCGTTCAATAAATTAACGAAATAATTATTTATAGTCATCAACGAAAAACGTTCGCTTTCCCAAGGGACATAAAACATTCAGACCTTTGGTCGAAAGGCTTTAACCGGTATCTTTTTCAACATCTCGGGAACTGGAGGCGACGAGGCCGGGGTATTCATTTTTATTGTCATTAAATTATTCATGCATCGAACGCGACGAGAGCGAGATGAGCCTGGTGATCACACCGCTTGATTGGCGTTCCGTAAGGTGGTAAGGTTAACCAAATTATCAAACAGTGGGTCCAGCGAGTAACGATTGATGAGGCTAATTTAAAATTCTCCCCACAATCAAACTCCGGTTTTTTTACGGATATCCGGGATGGGGAAAATTTGGCGAAAGTGGAACCGCCGGTTACACACCGAAGCGAAGCATGGCTAAAGAAAAGGTACAAATTTTAATTAGCACCCTCTGTACACCTGGTGTACGTCCTGGTACGCCCTTTCTCCATCAATGCTTGCCAAAGCCTGCTTGACATTTCGCTTCAATTACTGTTCGAGAGGGCACGTCCTTAAACTCTGTGAAGAAACTACACCCAGCACACACTGCAGCATCGAACAAGATCAAATATTATCTCAACCAGGAGCTGCAGTTACGAAGAAATATGAAGCAAACGCCGGTGTGGGGTTCAGTAAATAATGTTATTTAATTTAATTTCTCGAGGAAGCGTCACCACATTACAAGCTTCCTGCATCCGGTGCTAAAGGGATAAAGGGCTCTGTGTACTGAAAGTTCTGCCGATGTTGCATAAATCTCTCCCCACTTTCCACTTCACTTCACGACTGACAGTCGAGCGCGTCGCTGTTGACATTGGCTTTGAGCTTCTCACAAAGACAACCGTACCCTTCGACGGGCGTAGTGCAGTGTCCTGACCCTCCCCCTCCCCCAGAGACCCCCCCCCCAACCCAACACATCTCCATGTGTGAAACCGATTCGCTGCCGTTTACAACACCGGCGCGACGAGTTTGGTCGTGAAAGTCGGTGGGGAAAATACGATTCCACGCAAAAGGGGAAAAGGATATTGCCATAGCAGACGGTGAAGTGCGTCATGCGCAGTAAGGAACTAGGTTAGCGGGACGACGACGACGTTCGCGCTTCTGCCGAGGGGAACAATTGGCACTCATGCTTGCCACCCACAGGCACTAGGAACGTGTGGAGAAAAGTGTGTCAATGCGAGAGGATCGCTTTAGATAAGTTTAATGCGATGGTTTGGGCCGGTTTTGGTGAGGGCGAGCGAAAGGATGCGCCACAAAGAGGTCATTTGATGATGTTTGACTTTTTGACAGGACACTCGCTCAACCGCCAGCGAAAGTGCTGTGCTGCCATCTGGTGTTAGTTTGTATGAAGTTTTGGGGAGCAATTAACGACTTGCATTTTCTTGCGTATTATTGTTCATTAAAAAATATTTACTCTTTTATTTTGAAATTTATTAAAAATTACCTAAACTATTGTACAATTTAGTCCTTTGTGGAGTAACGACCTCTGCACTGCATCTGTCAGTTGAGCTTTTCCAGCAACAAAAGCTCCCTCCGCTAAAAGCTCCCTTCGCCATCAAAAGTAGAGCATGCACCACTTCGCATGATGACGTGTCGAATGCGTGGTCCTTCTTCGAAAGATAGCAGTTTCTTTGTTGTTGGTGTCTAGCGTACACACCCCCACGAAGGATGGAACAACCTCGCGTACACACACACACACACATGACAACTATTATTGATACGCAAACCCCCCCAAAGCACACCCATACAGACATATTGGCGAATTTTCTCTATAGAGATAGAGAGAGGGAGAGACCACGCGAGAAAGAGTCCTAGCGTCCAATGTCAAACCCGCGGTGTTAGCCTAAAAACCTGCCTCCCGTTTCGAGCAGCAGAAATTTCGAAACTCTCCCAAGTGCTGACCGCCGTGTATCCTTCCACAGTTCCACGCTCTGGCTCCGCCGGTCTTCAAAGGATCGGGCGAGTGAGACGGGAGAGCGAATTACGCTCTCCGGAATCGAAGCGAAATTTTCTTGTTTTCCTTGTGCGTGTCTTTTATTTTTTTTTTTCGTTGGTCTTCTCACGCCGTGCCTCTTTCCAGCGAGCTTTTCACCGCCATCGCACGCTCGCGAGGTTTTCCTCGAGGTCATTCAAACGTCACGAGTCCTCGCGTCCGTGCGAGCGAGGGCACACAGCGCATTTCGTTTATACGCACGCCACCATCGTCCGGTTAAGGGTGCCGTTGCCGAGTTTTCGCCGTTTCCCTTCGCCAGCCCTGTTGAGGGATCTGTGAAAAATGTGTAAACGTTCAACCGTGCCTAGCTCCCGGCTGGGATTGGATTATTCACAGGATTCGTGACTTCAAGACGAGCTGTGACTGTGTCTGAGTGTGTAGTGCGTGTGTGTGTGTTTGTGTGTGCCCAAGACCATCCTCCGATAGATAGTCTGTCTCCAAACCCCAAAAGGGATAGTGAAAAACAGGCAGGCAGCTGCTGCTACTACCGCCGTTACTATCGACTGCTACAACACCTATTGCTACTACTGCTACTACTTCTCTACTATTACTACTTCTTCAGCCACTGTTTCTATCTTCTTTTCTGTGCCCAAAAACTACTACCGCTTTTGCAAGTTGACCCATCAACCATTCATCGCTTACGTTCGATTCGTTCCGTTCCCAGTGCCCTGACCTTTCCCTGGGCTCCGGGGGAGGTGGTTTTCACTTTTCCCTCCCCACACTCCCCCATTCGCTGTGATCCTTCAAGGACTTTCGAACAGTTTCTGTTCCTGCTTTATTGCCCTGTCATGTTATCGGTTTTTGTTTCATGTCCGTGTGCAAGTTCGTGCTTGTGAATTCTTTAGTTTCAGTGTATAGACGCAAAAAGAGAGGAGCAAATGTGTCTTGTTTCTTCAATTTCTTTTGCTAATCGTTGTGATTGAATTGTGATTTTCGGTTGTTTTTTTTTCTGCCGTTGGCATTGTGCCCTATTACTATTTCCTTTTTTTCCTCACGAGCTCGATTGTTCCCTGCGTATTGCTTTGCTCCTTCATTTCTTCTTCTTCTCCACTACTCCTTCCACTACCTTCGTTTCACGTTTTTCAGTCTGTGTGTGGCGCGGGGTAACAGCGGGTTAGGGGCGGTTGCTAGCGGACACTCGAGAAGAAAAGTGCTCACGTGAGACACCCAGGGCCTGCTCCAGTCGCCGTTTGTAATACGCTCGTAATATGCCTTACCATCAGTCTCCCCACCTGCGGCTACCTTAGTAGGTGTCCTTACGTCTTACGTCAGTGCGATGTTCGCTACACGAAGCGCTTGAACAGTCAGTCAGTCAGTCAGGCGCATCAATCGCATCGTTGTTCGCGTTGTGGTAGTGATTGAACGGGTGCGCTGCATCGGTTTGCGTACAGCTCATTGCCAACGTTTCATTGTGCGGCCCCCTCCCCGCCACCCTCGAAACCCCCGTGCGTCCGAAAGCATGCAGACGATGTCCTTCATCGTCGGTGTGAAACGTCATCGAGCCTCCTTGTCTGACAGCTGCCACTGCGGCTGCCGCCGTTGTTAGCGGTAGTGTTGCGCTGATAACACACCGCGTAAGTGTGTAGGTGTGTGGGTGTGTTGTCGATTGGAGTGTGTGCCGTGGGCTATAGTGTTATCCTTTTCCTCCCCTTCCCCTCACCTCCCCCTCTCGGACCCACCGACCCAGAACCGTACGGCTACAACTGCTGTCACACACGTGACAACGACCGAAGGCAACGCACGGGAGACAGGATCGAACCAAGGCGCAAGGACCTGACGCGAGGGTCGCGGAAAGGATGATTAGTTCGAGCTTTAAAGAGGTTTGTGCGCTTCTATTTTTAGCCAAACAACCTGTACCATCGCTTTTATAGCTCCGTTAATAGACCTTCGTAGCATAACTTCTTGGAGTAGGGAAAATAATAAAAAAACCGGCTCGTTGCAGTAAAAAATAAAAAATACACCTCATCACCTCCAGGAGTTGCTGCAAACTTTTGTTGCGTTTATATACCCTTCTCTCTCTCTATCTCGCTCTCCTTAACAGTAAGGGAGGATTGAGTCTGTTTAAACGGCGGATGTGTACTGGAGCTGATGTAAACAAACAGAACAGGATGTTCCTGTCCCTGAGGCCCTTCCATTGCTTCCCCTCTCTTCCCCCCCGGCTTTCGCATACTTCCATTGCATGCACATCTTCCGTCCCGCTCGTTATGTAATGCAAACGTTGAACGATGGCAGTGAGTAGGTCACGATGATGACGCAAAACAACAAAAAGCATACCGAGAGCAAACATATAGCACCCTGCCTCATAATCACCTGCTTACGCTGGTTGCATTAGGTTGCAGCGAATGGGATGCCTAGCGCATCCAGTTCCAACCACCACTGGGGTCACATTTTTTTGCCGTGCTTGAAATAAGCCTGATTTAATAACTCAACTCCCGATGACCATCCATCGCCCGGGGGTGATCCCGATGGACGCTTGCTCGAGGTCGGGGCAGCATATTTGCAATTTCCTCCTTGCCCAAGACCCGGTGTCGGTGTGACGGTGTGACGTCCCAAACGTTACAGGACACAGAGACAGGACACGCGTTTTTTCGGGATCCTTTGCCTTATTCGTCTATATAATCAAATCTTCCTCATCAACCTACCTCCCGATAGCAGAGGAAAGATCGATGTTCGTTAGCTGTATTTCAGCAGTGGTGTTCCATTTTCAGATAGATCCTGTTTTTATTGGCCTTTTTCGCTAGAGTTTTGAGTAATGCACGCAAGAAGCTGGGAAGGCTCAAAAGGGTCTTACAAGTCAAGCCAACTACGAGTTGGATCGGTTTTTATTTTGTTTATTATAGGGTACTATAAATTTTTTTTTGTATAATTATTTAAAGACTTAAAAAATACTTTTATACAAATTTAATTCATTTCGACATATTTCTTCCTAATGAGCTGCATACATATTAATTTTTTATGATTTGTGCTTTTAGCCACTTGTCAACACAATAAGCCAGTGCATTTAATTGAAGATACTTCTAGAAATTCTAATGGATCATAAAATCGTACTCAAAAAAAACATAAATTGTTATAAATGTTTTTCTCAAATTTTGAAAATCAGCCAAAATTTAGTACATCACTGTGTCTGAGGTGCTTGATGTAACGAGCGTGCATGAGAAAGACGGAGGAAGAGGTCATACGTCATCACGTGCCAGGAAGTGTAGCGTGTAATTAATAAATCTTCCCACCCGCACACACTAACCTCAACTGGTAGGAAACTCACAGGGGAAAAATTACCCCACACCCCGTGCCACTGAACGAGCGGGAGCGCACGATTATGTGATCGAAACATGAAGATTCATCGGGGTGTCCCTTGTTAGTTTTTGTGGGTTGTTGCATTGTTTCATGAGCATACGATTCGATTCGAACAGTGAGCAGTGAGCGAGTTGATCGTCCGTAGAAAACCAACGATGAAAAGGTGCGAAAGCCCTTCCCTTCGTGGGGTAACAGTCGCAAACATTGCACAATCGGATGATCGTTTTTTTTGAGTTTTACATTACCATCTGCAACCAGCTGTTGGAGGGTTGCAAGCGTAATAAATATTGCACCCAAGTCATCCACCGTCGTCCAGTGTTAGAAAACACCACCGTTGCAAGCGCGGTCATTTCGAAAGGCAAGCAAATGATCGGTGAAGGAAGGGAGGCTCATACAGTGACCTAACTCCTTTGGGGGTGGTCTCCTCCCTATGGACAGGGCAACGTTCAAAGGTTTACCGAAACGGTGGAACGCGCTCGGGGCGGAAGCATGACGCCAGACTGTTTACAACACCGGTGACTGCAGTGACTCCCGGGTTTGCTTCTCTCCACCCTCTGTGAACGCTGGTAATGAAATGGAATTCCTGGTATTCACCGCTTTCCTATCGTGATTTTGTAAATAATTTATGCTCCGCTATAGAGAGACTGAAGGAAAGCGTTTCCTTTTCATGTCGTCGTCGGCATCTACTCTCACGTGCTTTGGGGTACCAGAAAGTAATATGCGTTTTTTTTTCTTTCGTTTCGTTTTAGGTGAGTGACGCATTTTTGGTGCGAAGAGGGCATTGGATAGTTCGTGTTGGATTGAATGATTCATACACCGCGCCGCAACTGTTGCCAAATAGGGGATCGTTAAGTAACCCGACCTAATCAAATGATGTACAGTCTAAATCGATTTGGAGTTTTGATTATTATTTCGTTGTACATCTTCGGAACAAACACGTCCAGTCTTTAGTACCAACTTAACTTTACCAACATCGTCAACACGAAAATGTTCTGCGACAAATGTTTAACCTAAAATAATGCCTGCCTCCTGCTCGTGCCGGCTACGCTCAGTAAGTCTACCCGTGTCGACGCCAGCGCACAGGGTAGTGGCAGACACTGGCAAAAGAGCGCACACGAATGGAAAAGCCAGACTCCCACAGGACTCCCGGGACTTGATGGCCTGTGTGGCGTAAGCACATTCCTCCCTTCGGGATCCTTTCCCAGCGGGTTTACCCATTGTGTGTGTATGGCTGGCTACAAAAGGAGCTGCTCGTAGCACGACGGGGTACATAAAAACTGAAACAAGCACCATTACCCCGGGTGGATGGCTGAAAAAAGGGAGTAGTTGGTGTTCCATTTTTGTGGCGGTCGTGTTAATAAAACAGGCGAACAATCAGCAACGAAAACAACAACCCGAGAGAGGAGCCCGCAAAGCACCAGAAAACGGGACCGAAGAAGCCGTATGTGATGTTGGCTGTCAATGTGTAACGATGGCTTGTGGGACTGGCAACACGCAGCCTCTGTGAAAATGTGTCAGGCTTAATGAGGAAAAGCGTCATTGTGCTGTCGCTAAAACAATACAAGCCGGTACAGGCCAGATGCGACGAGAGATGGGAAGAGATTTTTCATCTGTTTTCCTTCTCCGCAGCGGACGGAAATGTTCTCCCTGTGTCCGCGAGCCTCCACATTTCAATTAGAGTTTACTGGAGGAGCCTATTTAATGTCCACGGTTGACATTTAAACGGTGTGCGTTTTCCTTTCCTTTGACCGGTAATGGGTAATTTTTGCACACCCGTAGGGCATCACCTCCTACACCGAGTCGTGGTGTTAGCGGGCAAATTGGACACGCCGTTGTGAGATTGCGATAATCAAGAATAACACAATTTCGCCCGCACACACACACACAAACAAGGGCGCGCGCGCTCTCACCCGCCTTATGTACACACTTATTTCGATTCCTCCGAAGCGCGAAGACGAGCTTCGGGTAAAGGGCAAGGACACACGTCTTCGGCCGGAATCCGGATTGTGTTTGCGTGTGTCGGCAAGGCACACGGAATATTCACACTTGCGGCTGCGACAGAATGTCTGCCGGCGTTGGCGCACGAACGTCTGCGTTCTGGACGCTTCCTCGCTCGGTCGTTGGAAGAGGAACTTGGGGTTGCGCAAGTTTTTTTCCCCAACCCTTCGCTAGTGTAACCGCTTCCGAGCGCGCCCGTTTAATCTTGCTCTTCTGCGGATGGCTGGGTGCATTACGCGCTACTGCAGGTTATTTATGCCCTCCCCCTGAAGCGACTGTAGTTAATAATGTGCCGAGCTCTTTTTCTTCCGACGACGGTAGTTGCATGTCAGTTGGGTCACATCGATTTTGGGATTGGGAAAATGAACCCATTGCTGTCGGGACGGGTGGCCTAGATTGTGTGTGTGTTTTTTTGCTGCTTTTAGATCAAGCCAGAAGATATGGTGTTCTCGTGTTGATGGAAAACGCGTGGAAGATAAACGCACCTTATCTATCCATCGTTAGACCGGATGGAAACGTGTTATTATCGATTCCATCTCGCTTCGATTCTATGGCAGCAGGAAGCAATTGTAACGTGGATTATCCGGTTCTCATTTCAACCCCACGTTGTTTATCTGTTTTTAGTTTTAAATAAGAATCAACTGTCAAGTACACTATTGAACAAGTATTCAAATTTCACATTAATTGTTTTATAGTTTGAATCTGTGTTGAATTCATTTATTTTTGCAATCTTAATTGGAATTAAATATCCGGTCAAGGTCAGAAGACTGACTTGCTCGAAAAACAAAAAGTAGCTTTGCAAACAATGATTAAATGTTTGAAAGTTATGAAAATTCAACAAAAAAAAACTAAAATATCATGCTTCGATCGTATGTTGTTTGTAATCCTACCTTTACCTATACACGCTTTTTGTGTGTAGTTCTGAGTTATTGCAATAATCCTTTTCGAAAACATCTTTGGTGCTGATTGTCTGTAAATTCCACTGGAATTAACCTGGACAACAGCATTCATTTCGTTATTCCCCTCCAAAGGGTAATAAAGCTGTGCTCGTGTTGTAACTACCTGTGGTTAAAAAAATGCCTTATTCTTGCCAACCACATCCCATACTGCTCCTCCTACGAAAATGTCCCAAAACCCGTGGTCACTTTTACCCCGTTTTCTGTTCAAATGTTACCCGTGTGCCCGCAACTATCGTCAGGTACGCGTGGATGCGGAGTTTTCCTCGCAACGAAACGAGCTGAAGTTGACGTTAGAAATCTCCCACCAGTCGCACGTGCAGGTTGTCGGTCAGCGGCAATCAGCGTTATAAGACAGTTGAGCTAGTTTCAAATTAGTGAACTTTCGAGCACCGGCCACACACGCGACGCAAACACTTTCGAGCGGATAATTAAAGTAATTAGTCTTCCGTGGTCTTCCTTCCCAGCGCAGAAGGAACGGAAAGTGATCAAAGAATCGCAGTGAAAGCAGTGAGACACAGTGAGAGTGCTTTTGGCAATTTGTGATTATTAAAAGCGGCAGTGGTAGCTTGTGTTTGTGTGTGTTTGCGGAACGCAGTTAATGCCGCGATAGAAGTATGGCATCAGTACGGCTAGCCAGCAACCACCATCGTGTGTTGGAGAATCGATGCGATGAAGTGACGGACTCGAACTCGAGCTACTTCATCGACACCAATTCGTTTAGTGCGCACGATTTCGACCGGTTCGTCAACTCGCTAGAGGAATCGTACAATGTGCACTTTCGTTCGAGACAGCTGGACCATTCGCTGGGCAAGATGCAGCACGACGGTGGTGAAGACATCGATGGCGAGGACGAGTACGCCATCTTTCAGTCGCTGAGGCGGTACGCGCAAGATGTGGAGCAGATCAGCAGCTACGGTGGAACGCCCATGTCCAGTACGTGTTCGTATCCGTGCACGTCGGAAGAATCGCTGCAAGCTCCGGATGCTCCACACAATACGCGTATACGCGAGGACCAATCGCCGCGTATCGTGAAGCGCAAGAGCTTCCTCAACATCTTCCAGTACTTCGACGAAGACGTCACCTTCGATGAGGCGGATCGTTCGGATGAGGAACCGGAGCGGAAGCCAAGCTGCAGCGACCAGCCGTCATCCGCACGATCCGAACAGGTGGAGAAGAAGAAATTGGTACTCCGTGAGTGGGACACGAATGTGGAACGACCGCACCACCACCAACCGAAACAGGTTGGCCGACTGAACGCACAGCTGCTGAAGATGTTTGAAGGTGAAACGACGGCACCGCTACCCTGCAACAACAAAAACAACGTCAGCCAAGCGAGGTCAGCAGCAGACACCACCACTAGCAAGGCTGCCGGTGCGAAGAAAGTGCCAATTATGCAGCACAATCGTATCGAGCCGCCGAAAAAGGCGGTCAACACCGTGAAGAAAGCGGCCCCGAAGCCGCCGCACTCGCAGTCCGACAGGGAAGTTGAGTGCCGACGGGTGACTCTACAGCAACGGCCACCGAACACGTCGGTGAAGATCATCAACGCGGCGCCGAAAGTCCACCAGAACGCACCGGTCGCAGCGAGACAGCCATCGTCGGAGCAGCACAATCTGAACCGGACCGGCGCTTCCGAGCGCGACAAGTGTTACGTGCGCAACATCAACGATCTCTTCCTGCAGTACCGCAGCCGGGAGCGATCGGAGAGCGGTACGCTTCCCGACTTCAACCAGCACGTTCGGGAAGCGATCGAGCAGATCGAGAAGCTCGAGGAAAGCCACGTCCGCTCGGTGCTGGGACAGAATGCGTTCGACGCGATGGTGGTGGTGCCACCGAGTGAAAAGTGTGAGAAAACCGTCGCGCCGAGCGTAGAACCGGAACCGCCGAAACTGACGGAACCACCAACCAGGGTGAAGCAGGGTGAATCGGCCCTCGACATGCACTACCGGCTGCGGCACGAAACCTACCGGCTGCAGATGCACAATCTGATCGAGACGGATCAGTTCGTGCGTATGTCGGTGGCGGATCGCAATCGGCTCGATCTGCTGGACACCGTCTTCAACCGGTCGCACCTCAGCCTCATCCACACGGTGTTGGCACTGATCCAGGAGAACATCGCCAAGGGCGACCAGGTGTTGGTGCAGGTTGACGCCGACGATGGCGGAGGCGATATGGCGTTCGTGGACGCGATCGCCGGTGCCAGCTATCGGATCGATGGTATGGCGACGAGTGCCGCGGGTGAGAACTGTGTCGTGCTGGACGTGATCGCGGTGGACGAGGTGACCGGCCGGATGATCAAGATTACGGTGGAGTTTGTGATCGACGTGGCCAACCGGACGACGAACGTGCGCCAGCGGCCGGTGAACAACAGCGACGAGTTCCATTTCGTGGTGCGGCTGGTGTTTGAGGTAATGTGCAAACCGGCGAAGGTGCTGGCCTCCTCGTTCTACACGGTGGACTGTGGCATGTACTGGGACCGGGATCGGGTCGTTCCCTTTCTGCGGAAGTGTGCACGAACCGTGCGAACGGTGGTGCGTCGGGTGCCAACTTTGAAGCACCCTAGGAAGTGGTGGAGTGCGTTGAAGCGTCGATGAGGTGGCTGATCTCTGGAGTACGATTGAGTGAGATTGTGTATAGATAGATAGTATTGTAAATATGTTCATGTTTGCACAATAAAAAAAAAGATTTCAACCCAAGCAACTGCCCGTGTCTGATGTGTTTTATTTGCTTTTAATTGGAAGATTTTTCTGGCATCAGTTCCATCAGGGGTTAGTTGCTTGGGCTGATCTTTTTCTGTTTCGTTGCTCGCAGCTTTGCTCGACGGTTTAATCGGTGTGTCAATCATGGGGGAAACATGATACGGTTTCTATCTGGCAAGAAGATATCTTTACATCGAGGAGGAACTTAAAGTCTCCCCACTTGAGTCTGATTCGTTTCAATCAATTGAAGCTCGTGAAGCGATTAGTCTTGCCCGTTTAGATGTAGTTTAAGCTGCATAATAGGATGGAATTTCCCGCACTCAGAATATAACCTCATATCTTGTTGCTTTATTCTCTTCCCCTCTCCCATCGCAGCCGCCGGAGAATGAGCTACAGAAGTCGCATGAAACGGGCACCAACTTGAGCGAACATCAGCTGCGCGTGCAGGCCTCCCTGCAGCGGTTGAACATACCCGACTGGTACAAGCAATACTCCGGCAAGGATGGGCCGGCCAACCAGACCGCCCCGACGGTACCGACGACGGCGGCAAGCGGCGGCACCACCGCCGGCGGTATCCTGCGCAAACGGAACAGCGACGTCGGACGGTGGACCGGGCTAAGCTCGAAGACGACCTCGCTCAGTTCGCTCGGGTCGCACCGGTCGGACCGTAGTCCAGTGATGCTGAGCCCCTCCGCACACAGCCACCACGGTCAGACCGGCTTCTCGCGCTGGTCGACGTCCCACCTGAACTCGAATCAAACGTCGCCGAGCGTGTCGACGCGTGGTTCGTTCACGCGGGGCGGACTAAACGCGAGCGTCATATCCGGCTACTCGACCGCTTCCACCACGGCCGGTACAGCCGGTGCCGGCAACGCGAACAGCACGATCCGGAACTCGTTCCGCCAGCCGTACCTGGGCTGGCGCAGCCAGGAGAAGCTATCCCAACCGCGTACGCCAGCGGAGCGGTAAGCTAGAGCGGGCAACGGCAGCACCGCAACAATTGAGCGGGAGGAAATGACACACACCTCTGCTCCATTTTCCAGATTGGCATCATCGCTGCTGCAGCAGCAGGGCGGCGCCGCGAGCAAACAGAAGGAGCAACAGCTGAAGGAGCAACAGCAGAAGGGTCAAAACCAGAAGGAAGAGTCGGTCGTCACGCCGGAAATTCAATCATCAATCATAGAAGTAACGTCAGCGATTGTACATTATGTAAATGACCAAACAAATCGACACTCACGCAGCAGATCCACTAGTCCAAGCCAAAGGTAAGGAAGTTCCGCCACAACCGCGTGACGCCCCGGAACCAATCCAATCTAATCGTTTTGCTTTTCACGCGGTTCTGTTTTTTTTAGATGTTGGCTAGAAAGTTCGTTTGTTGGTACCCGGCCCCTCGACTCGCCGCAGACACCCCTGATCGAGAATAGTTCCGTTCTAGGATCATCCGGCAGCTCGCAACATCACCCGCACCATCATCAGCAGCAGCAACAACAACCGAATCAACATCCACAAACGGCCGGTGATCACTATCGGTTTAATGCCGGCCGGATGAACGGTGTCGGTGAGTCGACCCTGATCTAGATCCTGAACCTCTGTGCTTGTTTTACTCTTCTATCTATTCCGCCCCCGTCCCGTTTTTCCCGTTCATTTTTAATGCGCTCTTGTGTAAAGCAAAACAGCAACAATTTTACGTTGCATTTCTTCTTTATTTTTGTCTTGTCATGTTTTTTTAACGAATATTTTTTCAATTGTATCGTTATCGTACCAATCATCCAAGCATCATCGTCATCCCCATCTGATCAGACTAGAAAACTAGCTCTATGATTATGTGACTCTTCGTTTTTCGTATGGTTTTGTTCGGTTCGGATTACAATCACTCACCGGTCCGCGCGTGCAAACATGCGAATAGTAGGAAAGCAAAGTGTTAGATGATTATGAACAGCTGTAGAGCGGAAGCGGATATAGTGGATATCAAACCCCCCGCACGAATCGCATTAGAGAAACGTTAGTGTTGCGTTTTTTGCGTTCTCCATTTTTTAGTTGTGTCTCATGCTTTCAATGCGTTTCCGTAGCAGTTTAGGTCCACATTTGGTTCTATTCTGAATGTCTCAATGTAATATTTTTCGTACCACGGTAAATCATGTAACAAACAAAGCTCCAATATGAGGAGCGCATATAATTGTAGATGTTAAGTAGTCCCCCTATGCCCCATCCTCCACTCCACCCTTCTTTGGTGCAATCGAAAGAGGTGCAAAAGCGCACGCGCTCTCTGTCTCTCTCTATCCCCCATCGCCCTACAATTTGTCAATTACTTAGTGTTAGTACGATTTTCGTTTTCTATAGCTTCCGTTAGATATTTTACTTGCGCGTCGAATACAATCAGAAATTCCAGTTCGCGAGACACAGTATATTGGAGAATTGGTGCCTGATAAAATGGATAGAAGCAAAGTACAATATATAGGGTGACATACGGAAGAATCCGTGAGCGAAATTTTTGGCTACTGCTATTGCAATGCCAAACGTTAGCCCGTGTGTTTGCGATAGAGTTTGCGGCAGTACGCGAATCGTGCTGCTTACGAAATGCATTTTGTCCTTTTGACAAATCCAATCTCGAAATCGAAACCTACAGCACAGACTCGAACCCCACATACATGAAGCAGTTTACTTAGCGTATGAAAGCATTCATCGGTAGGGATGCGAACTTTTTTCGCATAACGAACGCGAACGAACTAACGAACTCATGAGCTTGCGAAAGCAATAGTCGATGTTTCGATAGTTTTAGAACACGCCTTTCACAAACTCAGACTAGGGAGCTGCAGATAGGAAGAGCCTATAAAAACGTGTAAAAAATACAATCGGATTCGGAAAATTTGTATCAAAATTTCATCGTGCACCTCGACATACTAGGAGCGATTCGAGAAAAAGAACCAAACAAGCAGCTTTTTGGAGTTTCAAAGTCAGTTTCAAAAACCTCAAATCGAATCGGGCAAAACTCACATACAGCAGGGAACGAAGCGCCACCGATCACCTCCTCTTATTTAAAACGTACGTTAAATTAAGGAGTGTTTTGATTTGCGGCGTTGATACACACATAACACATAACCCCTCCCCCCGAGATACAAAAAACGGACAAAATTTTTCCAAACCACGAAAAAATCCAAAAAATATTTGCTAAATTCTGTGGTAATTTTTCTTCCATCTATCGCAAACGGCGGATGGATGTGCATTATTAACGCACGTACCGATTTGTATGTGAATGTGTATTTTAGGCTTCCCTTTCGTTCATTCTCGTTGACGTTCAGAAGCGATTTTGTTTCTGGTTTTTAAATTCTGGTAGTCGAAAATCGACTACCCCACCCCTCGTACACATTCGGTGCTGCTCATCGAAGTTGCTAAAACTCAAAATCAAAGCCGACGCCCGATATAGTTAAAATTTTGTATTCTTTAATGTGTGTAGTAGGATCGCTTTCGTTCGTAAGCCACGATGATAGCACGATATTAATACGAAAAAGAAACATGCCCGAATGGGGGAGGCGAACGAACACGCGATCGGTTTAAGCTTCTAGTGCGTAAGTTTTAATTGTACTCTTATCTTTATTATTATTTAATTTTTGCCTAATTTGTATAAGTATTATTATCGTTTACAATAAACACTTTTCAGCTGCAATATACCCATGATAATAGAGAAAAAACATGTTTTGTTTCCTTGTGTTAAATGTTTCGTTCGTTTGTTTCGTCTTTCGTTGGTTATGGTTCTCTATTTGTTTTAGTTATGTTTTATACATCCTTTTTCAATATATTCTTCTAAAGTGCGTTTTTTTTTCAATTTATAAACTTTATTTTGTCATTACTAAGGTATCTTCGCAACTCAAGTTTGCTCCACAGGGAGTTGTTTGTTCTATGGTTTAGAGGTTCGCGTTAGTAGTTTTTGCTAAACGGTACTAACAATAACTTTTGAAAGCTAGAAAAGGAGTCGGTTGTTGGAGTGGAAATGAAACAACTTCTTCGCGCTGTTTGCTCATGCTTCCCATTGTGATTTTGTGTTTGCGTTTTTGTTTAAATCTTCTGTTCGCCGCTTCGTGTGTATTCGTTATCAACAAATGTGTCAACTAACAAACATTTAACCTCAACAATGGCAGCGGTTTGACAACGGTGCGAACTCCGATCGTGTTCACTTTGTTGGCACACGCCTCGGGGGGCACGAAGTGAAGGCGATCTCACAGTCTCAGTAAAGATCTGTTTTTTCCAACGTGTCTTTTTTTTTCTTTCTCTCTTTCTCTCTTTTTCTTCTCGTTCTCATGGCTCGTGTTGCTGGTTTGCCCCGGTTTGCCCCGGATGATGATGGTTTTGCTACTAACCAATGCACACTAACACACCCTACTAATTGGTGGCACGCACAAAACAATAGGGTCGACCGGAGCGGCGGTTCCGACGTTCTCGCTACCACCCGAGCATCAGTCGCCCGGATCGGCCACCCTCGAGGATGTGCTCGCCTCGTTGCTCGGCTTGCCTGCCGATTCACACAGGTCCTCAGGTATGAACCTGTAAGTTCTACTCCAACTACAAAACCGCAAAACCGATTCCCGATTTTGCCACGCGTGCACGCGCGAACCTCCGTGTGCCTGTTGTGTCTGCGCCAGTTTTTGCGTGATCCTCCGTCTATGCCGCGTGTTCAACGCCCGGCAGACATACACTGCCGCTGCTCTGTCCCACTGTACTAGATGTGTGTATGCCGCTCGATGTTTGCCCTTATGCAGATGCAGATTAGAGCACTCTTACGTTCTTACTGTCTGTGTGTTTCTTTCTCCGGTTTTTTTTTTCTCTGCTCTTTCTCGAGCTCTAAGCCTTAATCTCTCAATCAAAGCTCTGTCTGGCATTAACTCTGCATTTTGGCGTTGCGTTCAATTTATCTGCTAGTGTTGTGTTTTGTTGTGTACGTTTCGTGTTACGTTTTCCCTTCAATTATTACGCTAGAACAGCTCCTTTTCTTGTTGCCATCTGTGCCGTATAAGCCATCTCGCTCGACTTTTCCTGCTCTTCCTGTTAATAGTCCTTAAGTGCAGGATTTGTGAGATGATGATCAACATACCAACAGGCTAGCGTGCTTCGTTACGTTTCTCGTGCTTGATCGTTGCGTTCTTATCTTATCTGTCCGTTGTTTCGTCCTGCTTGCGTCTTTGCCTTGCTGTGCTCTAACGTTCCGTTTCGTTATGTGATATCCACAAACCTCCGGAGCATGAGTATCTTCTGGACTCGATGCCCTGTCAAAAATGTGTTTCTGTGTTAAAGTAGTACCAAGTTGACGATCACACAGCCAATCGAGCCTTATTTAGTTCTGGGTTCTAGCTCCCGTGGTGGTATGACCGAAACCCAAACGTACATGTTAGTCTGTAGTGCCCCCGTTCGGAACTTATTTTCCGTATCCTTTCCTATGTTGTCTTAACATACATATATGTTTACGTTTCGTTTACTGTTTCACTTTTTTTTACAATCCCCCACCACCCGCCCGGCCTGCCTCGCACTGTTGCGCGTCGGACGAACCGGTAGCAGTTAGCAGAAAGGCCTATCGCAATGGTGGCATTCACTGAGGGGCGTGCGCCCCGAGTTAGGCAACACGCGTAGCGTTTGTAGAAGTGCCAGGAAAAAAGAGAGGAAAGTCACCGCAAGTGCCAGCGCCAGTGGTCTCAGAAAGCGATGATGTGGAACAGTACGTATCGAACCATTACACCATCCAACCAATGCCCCAACAGACGTCCAAGCAGAGCGATATATGTATGTGTATGTGTGCGTGTGTGCGAAACAAACGCCTCTCATTCTTCTAGTCGCTACATAACCAACTCAAAACCGACCGAAAAATAGTACTTACTAACCACCCGCCGTCTCCCTCCCTCAAACACTAAAAAGGAAGAAGCTTTCTGCATATGCAACCCACCGAGAGACGATCGGTCTTGTCTTGTATACTGTGTCCCTGCGAACTTAAGCTGTATCCAAGCTCAAGTTCAAGGCTGCCTGCTTGTTTTTCCGTATGTTTTTTTCGATTTGTTTTTCGTTTTTGTGTTTCGTTTCTTGTTTCGTTTGTCCGTTTGCATTCGGGTTTTTTTTTTGTTATACTGTACACAAGCGAACTCACGACTCCTAAATCTGCTACCTTTCCACCGACTGTAAATGGATGATCGTGTCAAAAAATACCACGTTCTGTTCCGTGCTTTTTCAAATACTTTTGTCGCCGTTTTTTTCAGTAGATCTGAAATTGGCATAAAATTATTTCCCTTTGTTTTTGTTCTCCCTAAACTCCAGCGCCGTTTTGTTGTTGCTTGTATGTAGATGTGTAGCGCTCCATTTTCTATTTTGGAAACATTTTAGACCATCGAATGTTGGGCCGGTAGCGTGTATTTTTGTAGTTTCTTATCTAATAAATGTTGTTTCCACGTTTAGTTGGTATTTATAATGGTGTAATGACGTAGTGTTGGAATTTCAACAAAACAGCACCAAAAAATAGTAATAGTATTTTCATCGAGAAAAGAATACTTTTTATTTATTGGGACACGATCGATCATCATTACACCATCCTAGAGCTTGAATCGAATAGAGCGTTTATTAATGTTTGTGCTGTTTTTTTTTTCTTCTGTTTAATAGCAATGTGTCCTATCGTTCTTAACCGCTAATATGTCGCTTTCACGTTTTCTGCTTTTTTCTCTCTCATTCTCTTGCTCTTTTCTTTACGCTCTGCGCCATCGTCAAAAAACAAAAAAAAAACAAAAACACAACGGAATCCTTCTTTGCCGCGTGCTGTATGCTTCTGTATGCCATCCTGCCATTTGCTTGCCAATGTTTGTGTCACTCTGTCTGTGTGTGCCTGTGTGTGTGTGTGTTTGTTGCGCATCCGGATCGGGCCCCCGCATCGGTGTGTCGGTGAATCGCCCACGCACACGCCAACCTGCCGGAGTGTAGCTAATGCCTGTCTCACGCCAACAGCGCCCAACAGCAACAACAGCAGCATCAGTAACCACACGCTGCAGATCGAGCCGATGCAGACGCGCCGTCGGAGCGAGGGTGATGCGGCCGGTACACGCAAACGCAACGACAGCGGTGGTTCGATGGCCGTCAGCAGCACCACCACAACGACGACGACCGGGAGTGGCAGCAGCAACAACCCGCGCATCAGTCCCCATCAACCGAACGCAACGATCAAGGGTGGAGCGAACGCGACCGACCTGCTCGGCGCGGGGCTGGATGCGCGGATCGCCCGGCGCGTATCGCTCGATTCGGCTGAAGCGGCCGGCCACCATCACCATCGCGGGCACGACTACCTCAAGTGCCGGTATCCGCGGTGCGATGCGACGGCCACGCTGGCCGAAGCCCGCAAGACCTACAAGAGCTGCCACAACTGCTCCCATCTGTACTGCTCGCGCGAGTGCCGCCGGGCACACTGGGAGCGCCACCGGAAGGCCTGCCTGCACTCGCGGGTGTCCGCCCTGTGCCGGCTGGTGCTGTCCACGTGCAAGGACGACGCGGACACGCTCCGGCACCTGAGTGCACTAGCGCGCCGGGGCTACTTGTCGCAGGGGCGAGGTGTTGTTAGAATACTGTTCCGCAGCCCGGAAGGCGCCGACTCCTTCATCAAGCAGGGCTTCCAGTGCCTGGGCGAGGTGTCGTACGTGCGCTGGCCGGATCTGCTGCCGGCCGAGATGGGCCCGGAGCTGTACTCGGAGCTGCTGAAGCTCAGCACCGAGTACAAGCCCGACTCGAAGATGCTGATCTACGTCGCGATCTGCGTCGTGTCGGAGGCACCGGGCAGTGCGACCGCGCCCGTCAAGTGGGAGCGCCAGCTCGTGTCCCGCTGTGCCAAGCTGAAGCTGTGCCGCTCGGTCGTGAGCGAAATCGCCGCCGGTCCCGGTGGCGAACGGGCTGGGCCCCGGGCGGACAGCGTTAGCGATGTGCTCGTGCTTTCGTTCAACATCCTAGCGAAAACGACACAGCGCGCCCGGGAACAGATGTCGCTGAACGTGCAGACGATCCTGCGCCAGCGGGGCGTCAATCTGCGCAAACACTACCCGGAAGTGTTCCAACGGCTGACCACGTTCGTGGAGGGCAGCACCGATCGTTTTCTGCCGGTGACGCTGCATCCGCGCGACAACGTCACCGGACGATCGTTCGTCTGCATCATCATGCCCAACTATGGCGACTCCGATCGCGTCCAGTTCCCGGTGTCGGAGAACAGTGACGATCGGGTTGTGACGGTCGATGTCGGGGCCGATCTGGGCGATGATCTTACCAGCAAACTTTAAATGCAAACGGTTGTCCTTGGTTTTCACGCACAGGAACGTATGCAATAGTGAACGTGGAATGCAGAATTTAACGTACACGGTTTAGTTTAGTACTCTAGGTTAGTGGTGTTTTAGTACGGTGTATATATATATATATGTGTGTGTGTGTTTGTGTACCAGAAATTTAAGGAAAATGTTCAGTATTTCAAGACATCTGATATTTTTGTCCCTACAAACTAAGCATCGTGGATTCGCTGATTTGAGATTTACATTTTCGCAAAACAGTTAGTCTCCAGTGCAGTACTAAAACTGCACAAACACGGATTGTGTGAAATGTGGTGAATGTCGGTAGATAATTCGTTCAGAAATTACTCTTCTGCTAGCACAGGAAAAACTATCCATTTATCCTTGGGATTTCACTCCTGTTTAAAAAAAAAAACTTCACTTTCAATAATGTACTAAGTTTATATTATTGAAATATATTATTAGTACATTATGTGAAGTACTAAGACGCTATTCAAAACAACTAAACAAATCGAAAGACTATCATGGTATTGCTGCGAGCAAGCGATATCTTAGATATAAAGATTTTTTCAATAAAGCTCGAGTTTTATTTCGAAGCGTGCTAAGTTTTTGGGGCAAGAAAAACTGACATTTTCTCGTGGTTTTAGAAGCACACACCCTGTACAGTTTTGTTACGTGGAACAGCTCGTTTGCCTGTTTACCACAAACACTTAAACGTTCTAAACATATCCTTAGTATGTTCCACAAGAACCTCCCTTCACTTCTAGTTTAGTGTGGCGAAGCAATAGTACATTAGGTTTGACAACGAACACTTCCAACACCGCACGACTTAGGGTAGGCACGACTTAGGTTCTCCACAAATGTATACCACGGAAAAAAAACAAAAACAGAAACCCAAATCGATAGTTAGTAGCAGAAAATTGAGCAAACAAAACACTAGTATTAGAGAGCGAACCCTCCTATCTCCATCGTTTTATCTCGTCATTAGTAGAAGCTAGGTGGAAGAGAAATGATACAAAAAAACGCCAAAAAGCGTCGTCTAGTTTTTTTTTATACCTAGCCGACAGTAGGATATTACATGAATTCTCTAGCTTAACCGGGTAATGCGAAAGTGAAAGGGTGTTCTCCAAGCTTGAACGAATTTGTATCTAATTTTCGTTTGTTTGTTGTACAGCCTCGCAACTTAACCATGCTCCCCCGTAACGTCCGTCTTTCCGAACCCCTTTAGCGTGGTATCGACCATCTTCCAACAAATTGATGAAACTTTACGCGAAGTAGCAGATATAATCTATTTCATACGAAGCGGATAGAGGATAGCACCAGTTGCAGTTGCAACTAGATACAAGTTTCTTATCCTTCTACGTGTGTTCTAGTGTGTAAGAAGGATAGAGGTGTTTAATGAAGTAACGATAGGAGCCATTAATACTAACAAGACACTTTTCGAGAGCTCTTGGAAAATGTTTTCCTGTTTTTGGAGCTTTGGATAATCTTGTGTTCCCCTGTTTTACATTAGAAAATTGTTGATATTTCGTTTTTTAAACTTTTGAACTACGTAGCTTAGAAAGGATGTAACAGTCCAAGACAAAATATTTACACTAAATAATTGCTCTGTCGAGCGATAGCGTGTGTAAGTAGTGAAAATCTTTCTATGAATTAGTTTAGCATCAATGACCAATTGTTATCTAAAGAAAATCGATGAACTATTGTCTTTCTTCTCTTAACTACGGAAGCTTTAAACTGACGGCCATCGTTGACCGAACTGTACATTTTAGTTAATTAAAATAATATGTTTAAACTCGTGCGGGGTTGATTTGTCCGGGACAATCAATTTATTAGCCCGCTGCTCCCGGGCATGTAAAACTTTTACTTCTCTTACTCTTCCAAGCATGCGCGCACTCATCGCGAGGAAGCTTCTGGTTGAAGCGAAGGAGATTGTTCGTGGCTCATCGCAGTAGGCAGCGGAAGGTTCTACTGACCATGAGGCTACTGGGACAGACGGTGCTGGGTCGAGCTCGTACATCGGAACACAAGCATGTGCAACGTGGTTGGTAGTGTTACTTCTTAGTGTCCTTACCCGCCCCAGCTGATTCAACTCCGTGTTGCACCAAACGCGTCCTTTCCCCACCACCACCACCAAAAAAACAACTCCAACATCAACTCACACATGTCAATGCTATTCCAACAACACATCCCTCACGGCGGCCCGAGTGTCCTGTGCCTTTTATTACTTCCCCCTTTCGCTCGATCATGTTTTAGTCGCACACTACACATAAACCCAAAAAAAAACAATAACCACCCCAAACACACTACATGTCCTTTTCTGAGCTTGTGTTGTGTAGCGGTGGGTAGGGTTGGGAAACACGGCCCGAGTCACGGCATGGTTCTCGCGGTGCAAAACCCGGTTTTCTCGGTGGGAACCACTCTCCTACTCCTTGGCGCAGTACCGCAGTACCGATGGGAGCAGTCAGCCAGCGCAGCTCCGCTCAGCTAAAGCAAAACAAAAACCAAACCAAACAAATACACCAGCGCCTTTTACGCCTTCTCAACACCACTGCTTCCGCATGAAATAAAGGACAAGCACAAGCAATGATGGATACACTAGAGCCCAAGGTTAATAGTAGGAAAGGTTAGGGAAGCGGAAGTCAGGTGTCGAAACGACGTGTCGACACAGCGTATTGTTCCTTACCGAGATCGGAAACAAATCGATTCGAAAGCCCAAGCAAGCCAAACAGAATGTTTTAATTATTTTGTTCTGTTGTTGTGACAAAATTAGATAAATTTAAAACCAAAAATAATTATAAAAAAATGTGTAAAGTATAGCTTCATAAGCTTCGTTTCATTCAATTCTACACTACTAAACGCTGTTAAGAAGAGATAAAAAACAAACGCAAACAAAATAAACTTATTTGCTGTTCAGAGTATATCGTAACGGAAGAAAAAAAAGATCAAAACATTTAAGCCGGACAATAAAAGAAGGAGAAAACACTATTTTTCGGAAAAAGATAACAAATGCAAGCAAATTCTCAATCAACCGATTGTGTAAAATACACACTTTAACCCAATTCGATCCCTAATACGATGCTGCTGCAAGTTGGTTCAAAACTCACCTTCTTCCGTTTAAGGTTAAATTGCCAAATTTCGAACCCCTTTCTTAATGGCTTCCTTACACGACTCGGTATCACCGGCTTGGAAGGATAGCTCGTGTGTGTGCATCTCACTTAACATAAACGTAAACACTAACTACTACCTACACGAACGCAAACAAATCTCGCCTCCACTTCCGTTCTGTCGGGGTGCACCCGTTCTACAAGGTAGCAAGCCGATTTTTGTAACCTTTTGGTCTCCACAAGTCTTTCTATACTTGCCCAAAAAAACACAACAAAGAAGCAAACACAAAACGAAAAACAAAAAAAAACGCATGTACTATACTGTACAGTTTAGTGTTTGATCGAACGTCGATCTACACAGGAAGAAATTTAAAACCGCCGCTAAAAGACTTGCTTACGAATCGCTTTCACAGTCTGTCCTCCTCCTACCAATGTGAATTCATAGTCTTAAACCATTGTTAAAAAACACTTGCTTTCTTGCTTCGTTTTTTCTTAAATCGTACAGTATTCATATCTAAGCTTCGACGTTGGCACAGCAAGGTGAACTTGGTAATAAAAAAAACCCTTAATAATTGTTTTGCTAACATCAACCTATATTACACCTACGAATAATGCCAACGTGTGTGAACGAGCTGAAATTTGCGTTAGGAGCCATTCGAACACCGTTTCAGATACAATGAACCGTAAATATAGACGTGTTTCGATCTAATCAAGTGAAAAATACTACTGACAAAAATATCTAAAATGTAACACAAACCAAAAAGACAGGTTTACACACCGATGCGCTTCATTTATTGCATTCCGAACGATAGATAACCATTCCATGTCTGTTTATGTGGTTTATTGTTTTCACTCTGTATTTTCCATCACCGTTCGAAGTGAGTTAACAAAGGCATGCAAATATTAACAAATGAAAAAATAACAATGAATCTCATACTACTCAAAACGCTCCCGAAAAAAGGGTAAAGTTGCAGATAAAAAAAAGAAAACTAATCCAGTTCTACCTAACACAAGGTGTTCGTGAGGAAAGCGGAAAAGAGAAAAAAACGGTACGAAAAGAGGAATCGATATGAAGCCCATCAAACCAAACCAATGGTATAGTGCGTACATGTCTTTAGATATATTGTATTTTATTATTACTTAATGGATAAGGAATCGGACAAAATATAATACTTGTTGAAAACCTTACCGTTTGTGTCATGTTAGTACACTTCATAAGAAATAATGATTTGGTATGGAGAACACTCGAAAATTGTCGATGTGTCTCCGCTAAATCTAGCGAAGACATCGGTGTGTCTCGGGTTTAGATGAAACATTACCGGGGATCGCAATTTGTATCGTTAAATTTGACGAAGCTCTGGAAATATTTCGAAGCGAGTAGAAATATTTCGAATTGTTACTTGACTGCTTGAATTGTTTGAACATCGGAGCAATTCCATAAACAGTTTGGTGAACTTTACGCGTTTAATTTAATAAAAAAAGCATAACTAAGTTTATGATGCTTTTCCAATATCATAATTAATCGTCGATTATTGTGATAGCCATTTTTCGATGGGAACTGCTCTATAAGTACATATCTCAGTATCATGTAAGCAAAACATATTATTTACATTTTTATTCTGTTTTAATTACTATTTTTTATGTACAATTACAGATTAAATTATGTTTCATGCATCATAATACGCTCTATACATTGAACCTCATTTTCCATACCAACTTGGTGCCTACCAGTAGCAGGAAAAGCTTTAATCGTCGATTTAAATTACTGTAATGAGTTCTAATAAATTTTCATCAGGTACACCAATACCGAAATTCCGGAAAAGTGCAATGATCCTCCTAATATGCGCGCTAATATACATTTGGAAACATTCAGAATACCTCAAACGTTCAACCTTATTACTTTTTTGTTTGAATGGATGAAGTCAAAATAAAACTAGAACGTAAAACCCAAAACCATGCAAATCCTGACCGTGGCTGAGAAGACGCACCACATTCCTGGGTATACGCCTGCAATGGACATAATGATTATGGTGTAACAACATCGCCATCAACAAAGCACAACCTACGATAACGAGCGCAACTGGTCGAATAATCTTCCGGTGGCCGACACGGAAACACACGGCAGTCATTGCCGAGCCGAAACGGTAGCTGAGTAATTGAATTAAATTTCCAGTGAAATATGATCCCAAGTGTCCCATCTCGATGGCACACGGCGCAATAAGTGCGAGAATTAGACAGATTCCAACGTCCACACTTAGAAGACGACCCGTCGGAATGTGCTCGTAATGGTTTGGTTTTGATTCGCTTCACTTCAGATTCTGGTTGGAAAGTGCAAAGAAGCATGGTTGAGATTACCTTCGGAACCTTATCGTCCCAGCCTGATCTGTCGTGTTGTGTGTGCTGCTTCACACGTGGTGAGAAGGAGCTCATTGAAACCTCCGGTCGTATCTGATCTGAAATATCATCCACAATATTTATCATCATTGTCCGGGCTGGTTATGAACATTCCCGGGCCCACCGTACATGCTCGTTGTAGTTCAAAGAGACTAATTTGTTAGCCGGGCCAGTGGGCAGGCGTGGTTGGATGTGTTTTACCTTTGGGAGCATTACTGGAGATGATTTCCCATCGGACTACGTTCGGTTCGATTTGCTTGCAGGTATGTTTCTGACGTTTACGGTGAATGGTTTGGAATAAAAGTGTCTCTAACGTTGAGATCCCAATGTCTTTCGACTTTACTAAACAGAAATAATAGAAATTACCTGACTCAACCCGGTTAACATCTAGTCTTTCTGTTTGAATCAAACATCCAATAACTAACTAATATCAAAACTCATCATCAATAACTTTTCTAGCCACAATAATCGACCTGACGCTGAATATGTTGCGACCAACTCTTGCTTACAGGGAAGAAATTTATTAAAGAATGTTGCAGCCATTTCCTTCGATTCGTTCGCCATCCCCCTAATGATAAATTGGAACAGATTACTATGGAATTTGCGCACATGGAATCGATTGCTTACGGACCACATGTTCCGAAACAGAAAGAATGTGCGTAAGTTTTTTTTATCACTGATTACAAAGGACGACAAAGTGGTGATAAATTTCGGTGCCATTACGGAAAACCCTACTCCCCACTCATGGAAATTTGGGGTTTTAAGGATAGCAAGAGGTTTCGAAATGTCTTGTTGATATGTTTCCGCCGAATTTACCACAGGACAAAAGAAACATGGCGGCAAGAAGATGAATAAAACCCGACAAAGATAAGTGAACAAAACCTAATTTAACTTTATGCGCGACATCGGTCTTCCAATCATGACGTTCGTGTCTTTAATCAAATAAAATTAAAAATTTATAAAAATACTAAAGAATGAGGAAAAAACATTGGGAAAGAATAAAAAATGTCAAAAGAATTTTATATCGAAATAAAAATGTTTAAAAAAACACATTTTCTAAACACCCACAAGCTTTCCATACCCAAACCTTAATGTAGGAAGAAGAGTATTGAATTGTTTTATTTTTTGAGTCTGGATTATCTTGATTTTTCCTCCATCTTAATTAAACACTTAATGCAAAAAATCCAAACAAATTCGATGAAGTTTCATCGTTGCATAAAAACCGTGAATAGATAAGAAAAGCTTCTAAAAGTGGTAACAAATCGATCTAGATATTGTAGCAAAGGAAAAGATCACTTACAGTTACTGCATTGCAGTTTACAAACCAGGACAGAGAAAGCGTTTAAAATTAACAACATTTGCTACCAGATGTTGACTCTGTAAACCTCCCTAAACTCCCTGATGCCCACAAACCCGAAAGGAGCAAGTTTATTTAATGAAAACTGCACAGGCTACCGGGACATTTACGTCCACCGATCCAATCTGATCGTGCTGCGGGCGCCGACTTTCAACTCCCACCGTCCTGCCAAGAGCAGATCAGCTTCGCGCTAGCGGGAAAGTTGGTCAATGACAATAACTCCTTCATCGTCGTCAATTCGTGGCGCGTTCGTGAGAATACGAAACAAAAAAACAGCCAAGTTTCACAACCAAAGTTTTGCACTCACGTCGATAACGAGGAGAAAAGTTTGGCAAGAATACATTCCCGAAGAGGAATGCGGAAAATGGTTGAACAGTAGAATGCATGGAGACAAGTTTCCAAAGGTAAAAATATTTTTTTCGTTCATGCTAAACAACACGCTTGAACACGCCGTCCCGTATTTTGCACGTATAAGTTTTCAGATGCAGACTCATTAGTGAAAATGTTTTCTATATTAAGTTATGTTTAGTTTTGCTGCACAACACACAAAATTGATGTTGGTAAAAGTTGGTTAATTGTAAGGGAACATTTTACGCATCACAGAGAGAGGTTATTTTAATCATTGAGTTTAATATTGATTTTAGAATTTTATTCACCTTATGCAAGGCTAATTCTAATAATTTCATTACACCTTCTAACTACTTATCAACATGGAGAACCTTTTTTTCATAGAAATTTGCTACAGTCGCTATAGAAAGTTCACACGAATTTCACGAACTAAAGCCCTCAGATTCCAGTCACATAACCGCATACCGTAATAGTCATTTTCTTTCAAGTTGATTAACATATACTAACAGAAATAAAACATACACACACGCGACTGTTTCAGAGTTCAATGTTGAAAATACGAATCGCACTTTTTTAATATATTTCAAGCATTTTTCATTACAGATCTGATGCGAATCTATCGATCATGATTAGGATTTGTTCTACCATATGGGGGAGAGTGTGTGTTTTTTTACCAAAGCTTATCGTGTTGCTTATGAGAAGTTCCTTTACCACACCGCACCACAAACACCTATCCTTCCTTCAGTACATAAATGTAATTTCTTCCTACCTTCGTTCGGTTATGCTTCACTATACTGTTTCTGTTTCTGTTTGTGTGCTATATACTGTTTTGAGTAGTTTTACTAAATTTTAGTCTTCCCCCATTTCCTACCACAAACACACACACGACTGCTCGCACGTCCCAGAGTCGAAGAGGGCTCCCGTAAAACCCGATGTTGCTGTGTTGTGCCGTAATATGTATACGTGCAAGATCAAATATTTTCCCGCTTTTTCCGACACCAGCAACCGGTTCGTCTTTCTGGGTCCTTCCTCGACCAGTCGGTGGGCCGGTGTGTGGCGTGGGGTGGCGGGGGCCTAAAAACCGACGGGCGCACTTACTATTAATTGTTCATAATCTTTTCCTCGCTGCTGAGGATCGCGGACTTTGATTTTAAGTTGAGCGTTCGAGCCGGACGAGAGAAAGGGTGAAGGGTTGAGGGGGTCCGGATTCGAGCGCTGTTATGTACATGCCTTACGTGCTAAGCGTAGAAGGAAGTAGAAGTGGTAATAGTAGTAGTAGGGGGAAAAGCCAGATCAACCATACCAGAGGTGAGAAGGAGATGCTTGTAAAACAGCAGTAGAGTAGGTTCGATGAAACCAGATAGGATTCGGTTGAGGTAAGCTCGTGAAAGGGAAGAAACCTGTGCCTTTCGCATCGAATAGAGAAAAAAACGCGTGCTCAGTGAGAAAGAACTCGTTCGAACGCACCTGCATGATGGCGGTGCCAAAGAGGACTGATAGGACCGTTTTCTTCTCACTAAATGATCATATTATCCATCGAATTACACGACGACACTCGCTATAAATATATCTCACATGACTTTGGAAGGAAAAATCACCACATTCTTTTTTTTTTGTTACAAAACACTACTCCAATCTCCCCGGTGCACGGTGTACAAAACGTGCGTTGAGTGTGCGTTGCGTGTGAATCGCGCCAGCAGTTCGATCGCCATTACGAGCTAAGTTCGCTAAAGTGTACCGCTCTTGCGAGTGAGAGCACACCTGCTTTGTATGATTATCTTAACGTTTAGTAGTAGTAGTTGATTACTCCGCCGCCTTTCCAGCGGCTGCTGCGATTGAGGGGCTTTTCTGAGTAGATTATTTGCTCCAGCCAGTATTTCCAGTGTCCAGCTGTTTCGCGCGGGTTGCCGCACCGCTTACAATCTAAGGTCTTTATACAGTGTTTCCACACGTCTTGCGCCACTGTCCCACTCTCTTAGGTAACCTGACTCGGTCAGTGCAGTGAGTTCCTTATGCGGGTGTGTGATCCTTCTGCGTTCTTTGCTCCTTTTTTTAAATCCTTAATCCACCTTAAACCTCCTTAAAGCCCTAAGCAAAACACAATAAATAGTGTGGTAGTAGTACAGCAGGACTCTTCTCCGGTGGAAGCGTTGCCGCAACGCTTTCACCCTCTTAAATGCTGCCCCGGACGCGGGGGCTCTTCGGTTCCGGTCACGCATAGCTTTGGGCCAGGTTGGGTTGCTGTTGCGATTGTCCCGGCTGGCCGAGCGTACCGGCCGCCCCGCAGTGTTCCGACAGATGGCCGGTCAGGTGCGCGCCACCGTTCGGATCGAGCGTCAGGTTCACGTTGCAGGTGCCCCTTTCGACCCAGTGTTTTAGCCGCCCGCGGAGCTCCTCCAGACTCTTCGATTTGGCCTTGTTGATGCGCTTGTACTTCACATCCTTCGGTTTTGTTACCGACCGGTGGTTTGACATGACGCGGTTAAAGTTCGTGACCGCACCCTGCACCTTGCAACCCTGCTGCTGCTGCTGCTGCTGGTGCTGATGCTGTAGGAGCTGTTGATGCGCCGACGGTGTATCGCACAGATCCGAGTCGACGTCACAGCTGCTGCTCGTGATGATGACCGGCGCGACCGGTGTCGCCGACTGTCCACTTTCCGGATGATCGGTCGAGATACACTTTTCGGTGCGATTCTTAAACTTATCCCGCTTCTCGCTGACCGCATCCGGCTTCGGTGATGTTGGATCGCTCGGTGTACCGCCACTCGCGGCAGCCGCTGCCGCCGACGCATTCTGCGGTTCCGGATCCTCCTCCACGCTGTACACCGTCTCGAGGATCTCCGGACGGCGCAGGAAGCAGTTCGAGCGGCGGGTGTTGTTGTACTTCAGGTTCGTCTCGATCGCGTCCGATATCGAGCGCACGATCGTGACGTCGTTCGTCATCTTGTTCGAACCGCAGCGCGATTTCAGGTTGCCCCCGCCGCTGATGCTGCCGCCCCCGAAGTAGATCGAGCTGTTGCAGTCGGAATCGACGTCCTCGAGCACGACCGCCGAGTCGGAGTCGTTCAGCGAATCGAAGTCGTTGCTATTGCTGCCACTGTGCATGGGAGCGTCCATCCCGACGTCCATGATGCCGTGGTCGATCAACCGGCTGGAGAGGGTTTCGATGATCCGCTGCTGCCGGTAGATCGTCAGCTCGCGCTGATAGATCACGTTCGAGACCTGCTTCTGCTTGCGCATGATCCGTGACTCGAGCAGGAGCAGCTGGCTGGTGAGATAGTTCAGCTGCTCCGTTTTCTCCTTCTGCAGTCGGTGGTTCTGCTCTTGCTGTAATGGATTACCGAAAAAGAAATGATGATGTTAAAAAGATGTTACAACAGATAATTAAATTATTGGAGATAGTTTAAAATAGTAATAAATTGTATGTAAAATAGTAATGGGATTTCTATGTAAAATTACAGAACAACACATAAATTCTTTATTCACGATTAATCTATAAGACAGTTCCCTTTACTTGATCCTACAACGCTAATGAGTAACCTTTGTCGGGGTTATTTAGTGCAATTAATTTAAAAACAAACCGCATTAGAGCTCATTTCATTAAAGTTTAATGGAACGTTTGTTTACCACAGATCTAAATGCATATAGGAAGAAATCAATAAACATCATTTTTGCGATGGAATTACATGCTTTGCAAGCACTATTCACCACACTATATTTTAAAATCATTTGTGACATTTTCATCAAACTAAGGCTATCGTTGCCAGCATAAAATATCCTACAGTGAAATTTGCATGAATTGAGGTTAATTAAGCAAATTGGCTGACTATTCAAACCACTCAACTTTCATTAATAATTTATTAATGCTTTATGCCCTGTTCACCACACTGTGAAAAACATCCTGTATATTGAGGCGTATATTATTTCCGCGTATAGCATACCTTTCAGGGGTATATTTGCTTGACGTAGCAATTATTTCGAAAGGTATGCAATGCGAATAACAAATGACCGCAATATTTACTATTTATTTTAATGATTGTTTTGTGCATTTCTACTCATTCGTGCTGCTCGTTCTTTTTCCCAAGCTTCGCAAGAACTTTCTTGACTAGGTTTACCTGCAAAGTGAGCACAAGGGCGTCTAAGTGGTGAGGAAAATAAAGCAGCACTCAACTAACTTTGTAACACACTCAAGATTGTTGAATTTACCTCCAAACACACAACACATACCAGTGGCTGCGTTTTTTGGAGAACATCTTTCTCTTCACTTGCATTCCCTTTTTTTCTCCATTAGGAATCTGAGTAAACCGAGCCGCGGTTAGCCACAAACGTGAGCCGCATTCGGATGCGACCAGGTTTTGGAAAGGATTTATGCTCCAAGTCGAGCTTCTTCGATGCGAGCAGACACCAGAGAGGGAGCGAAATAAATAGATTACACACCCACCGCAAGCGAAGCAAAAGATTTAAGTGGTTGATGGGTGAAACTTTTCTCCCATCGCCAACATGCTGTTCTATTTCGTGAAGATGCATCATCGCTTCTTTTACTTCTCCCGCGTACTTTGCAGCGGTGCTAAAATCTTCACTCCGCGTCGGAGTCAGTTTTGTAACCTGCGTAATAAAGCAGCCACATTTCGTTACATTTTACCACCGCTGGATCCTGGGTTTCTCCCGTCCAATAGGATATGTAATCCTATTTGTGTGGAACATTTCACAGCTTTTCTTTTCTGGGGCAAGGAGAAAACTTTTAACAAGTAAAGCCGTTTTCTGACAATCGAATCGGGTTCCCGGCCCCGTCAAAAGGGTGTGTGTGGAGTTTGACGGGTCTTATCGCTACTTTATTCAACGGAGTGCGAACCAGAAAATGTTCCATTGTTAACTTACAATAAAAAAATATGGTAAAACATAATACCCTATTAAAAATACCTTTTGCACGTCTTAAAAATGCCATATTTCAGACCATATTTTGGTTTATCAAGTGTCATAAAATACATCAATTTATGTTTAAAGCTTAATAAAAACTGTGAAAATGGATATCAAATGTATTCGTAAAGTATTTTTTAATAACAAATAGATCCTTTTCGATTGATGAGGGCACTTTTTGTCCAAAAGTATGCGAAACATTATAGAACTACTTTGAAGAAACTGATTAATATCGACATATTTAGCCAATTTGAAATCAAATCTGACTACAGAGTAATGATATTCCATTAATTTTATTCAAAGTCCAGGTCTCAACGTAAAGTAAATCCAAACCGAAAGGAACATGCCCAATTCATTGCTCACCAAATCATGTCGAACAAAAACCCTAAATCGAAGTAGATTACCTGCGATTGAGTGCATGATTGATCGAGTCCTTTCGTGTACACCGTGAATCACGTGTCCGTTTCTCGCAAAAGCATTTCATGGTTTTCTAAACGCTGTTTTTATTTCGCTGCTTTTCGAGAAAAGCGTACACCGATCACGGCTCGAAGTCACGGTCAAATGGGTTCGTAAGCCACGAGAGTTCGAATTGCTGGTCCCTGACCACCTCCTGTAATCATGTAACAGTATCCCACGAGAAAGAGTAGGAGGGAAATTTGTCTGTCCATCGACATTCCGCTCGAGAGCCGCGTGCCAACAAAATCTAATTTGTGGTTCTTCCGTGGTTTGGGTTTGCAGTTTGTTTTACTTTTTGTTCCAGGGAATTTCCCATCGTTTGTACTGGGCGTAGACATACAGTGAGATGCCGGACTTCGGAATCACCACCTGACTGGACTGTGCTGGCATGTGTGGTGACTTTAGGGAGCGTTCAATGAAAAAAGAGCTGTAGGGAAAAGCGCTCTTGAAAGGTATGGGATGGCCCCAACACAAATCGATCCATGCTGGGGCTGATTTATTGCGAAAGTTTGTCTTCTAGTGAAGAGGGAAAACAAATTAGTGGTGCTTGGGGTTTGGTAAAATTATCTCCTTTTCATGACTAGACGTTTATTCACCTGAAACACTGCTGCCCCTAAATGTATGCAATGTTATTGTAGAGAGATGTTTCACGCTTGAATTGACATTCTTAAAACTTAAATGGAAACAAAATGAAACCACCCCGAAGTTCATAAGAATGTTCTACTCTTTCCACACAGCAAAAAACAGCCTAATCACTCTCACACAAAACCCAATCCATCACTTCCCTCCCATCCCATCCCCAGGAGCGATTCAATCTTGTGCAACTTTCCACCGTGTCTGGTGAGCAAGCAAACTGAAACGTACAAAGTTTAATCATCGTTCGCTTGCCAGTTCGCCGCCTAGGAGGGGGAGGATTTTGTCTTGAGATGTTGAGAACAAGCTTGTCGAGCTTTATCGTAATTTTATTTCGCTTCCCAGCACGCTATCACGCCAGCAGCAGCAGCAGCAGCAGCAGCAGGGTGTTGCTTCCATTTTATCATCACCATGGGATGGAAACGGAGTGACAACGTGCCTTCGTGTCTTCGTGAGCTGTGCAAAAACGCCATCAGCCCCCGCACGAAGGTAAGTTGACGATGTGGGAAATTTAATTTTGCCACATCCTCCACGTGCCCGGCGTGAACAATTAATCTCACTCACACTTACCCGGTGAGGTCGGTGATTGCGCACGAGTGACAAATATGAAATGCCCCTGTCTGCTCTGTGCTTCTAAGGCAATAATTCAGCACAAACGAACCGGCGTAACCCGTTTAGATCGGGTGGGGGGGGGGGGGAGCTGGGTTGTAGTAATCCTCTGTTTTCAGAATAACTAAAACCTAGACTGAACGTATGGAACGTATCGAAACACACGACGGTCAACCTTAAAATGCGATTTACCGTGCGGTACGTGCTGGTATTTGCGTGTCAAAAATAGCATTCCGATGTAAAAAAAATGCGAAACCAAAGGACTCGTAATGCTTTTTCCAACACAAGCATCCCTCATAACACGCGTGGCGTTGGTAACATTCACAAAACACATCCTTCAAATAAAAACAAACGCAAAACACATCCGCAGGCGGCATATGCGTGTACGTCGCATATTTGCTACCAGGATTTTTGATAAAAAAATTGATTGGATCCACCCTGGCACTGCCTTTCGCGTGTGTGCCATAAGTTAATCCCCCTGCCCGTCTGAATACCATGACGGTTCCAAGCCATTTACTGGCACCTAGGGAAAACTGTCGGGCAACACAATTTCGCACAAACGTCTGTGTTTAGAAGTTTTTGGAGGATTTTATAAAATGAAATAAAAGATGCTTGGATGTAGAACAAAACCATGTAACAGGCATCGGCAGCGATGGGAGAAACAGACAGACAAGCCATGCAGAATTTAATCTAGCTCCCATGAGCTTGAGCAGAATGTGTTGAAAATGTTCATTTTACAACGTGTTTCAGATGAGAGCGAGCGTCAGATGACGGTATAACATTCGTTCGATATACGAACATGGTTGTTAGGTGTTTCCTTCACCTTAAAGCCACCTGAAATAATGTCCGTACAGAGTACTCCATATTTCCTATATTAACATATATTAATGTATCAAACAGTTAAGTTATTAGGCTCGACACTTCTCGACATATTATTATCGTATTGAAATCGATACATCAGCAAAAACGAAAATTGTTGTAAAAAAAACAAATTTTGTATCGTGTGCAATGCATAGTTTTAGGCGCAATGTTGTGGAGTAAGCCCGAGGTTTGAAATAATTTACTCGTATTAATTATGATATATTGTGTCCATAAACCAACTTTTCCTAGTGGGATATAACTCGTTCAAACCGCACCTTATAGCGCTCTATTAATGATTAATAATCACGGATAAACAAATGTTGAACATACTTCGAACGTTACGCTTTAACCATAAAAACCGCTCCCCACCTGTCACATCAATATTAATTCACGGCTTTAGCCTGTTACGAACCAAAGTGATAACTACACATCATGTCTAAATTTCCTGCTCACTGTTGAACCATCGCGTAATAGCATCAGTGAAAGCGTACACGTTTTCCGGCTTCATCAAACTGATGAAAAACACGCGTCACGGAAGACGCTAGGAATAATTTATCTTCCACTCCCATCATGATTTTTTTCCGTCTAACGAAGCCTGCTGTGAGAAGGCTCGTTCAAACCGTCCCAATACGCTAACATACGGGAGTGAAGCTCTTTTTCGCTTATTTCTGTAAAGCCACTCAGCTCGATTTGACTTGTTTCTTTTGTTGGACCAAGTTCGTTTTTCACACGCCGTTTCTCTCCCATCGATCCTTCGCTTTTCCTATGAACAGGCCTCCCGGGAAAGCTGTTTTCCTATTCAACCTAACGTAAGCACCGCAGGATACGCTGAAACGCGTGCTGCACAGACCACGCTAACGATCGCGATAGCTTCCCCGCGCCGGGGTGATAATGATGTTGATGGGTTAATACGGACTCTTCACGTTAAATTGAGCGCAACCAACCCGACATAATGATGTAAGGGTAACGATAAGGGATGTTTTTATCCCAGCCCGCCCCTTAACCCCTCCTTCAATCACGATAACATCCTCTCATAAAGTTCGATCCGTAACGATCCGTGAGCCGGGGATCAGCGCCAAACGTCAGGTAAGTACCGGTTGCTCGTCGCTAAAGCTTACCTGCAAGGAGAACGCCTTCTTCCATCCCATGATTTGCTCCGATTGATTTCGGCACCGATTGCGAAGCTCGTTGATAATGAGATGCGCATTTTTCATGTCCTTAGGTTCCTCCTGGAATGGGTAAAACAAAAAATAATCAAAACCGAAGTGGAAGGTTAAGAGGTATCGTACGGCTTAAAAGGGGGAAAAGCGGCACCCACACCAAGGGTACACTTCCTAATTGGATTACCGACTAACGCAATTGGAGCAGACTGCCAAAATCGGAAGCCAAGCGGGGATTAGAATGTATTTTCGTTCAATATTTAAGACAATCCCCCATTTAAGACCAACTTTGCTCCGTAATATGACCCCCTTTACGCCGCCCTTGGTTGGGGAAAACCTACCTCCTCATTATCACAGTTGTTGTGCTGGTCAGTCGCTTCGCTCTTCACCGTAGTTGCCGGCATCTTGATGGGTTTCGGTGTCGATGATTAATTTCCCTCGTTCCTCTGGCAGGCCTTATGCTTGGTATTTCTTTCTTATTCTTTTTTATTATTTGGTGAGATCAAGTTTTTGCAAATCTAAAACCGCACTCCACCCCGCCCCAGACGTCTTTTCACTGGAAATCCACTAAGCCGTTCTCTCGAGCTTCGGATTGGCATCGGCTGTTGCGCTGCTGCTGTTGCTGCTGCTGGTGGTGGTCATGATTTTCCACGCTGTACTATCAATCATCCCGAAGTGTACCGGCATCAGCAGCCGGTGTCGCATAGTGGCAAATAATGAATCGAAAGACGAAGTGCGAACTGCTCGCCGGGCCCTTCTGCTGCCACCGGAGTGCTGTGGCGCATACTGCAAAAAGAAAGCAAACAGTAGACGGGTGCGAAATTAATTATAACGTTCGAAACTGGACAAATTTAGAGCGTAATTGATTGGTTCGGTTCTGCCGGCAAAGTTGTTTCGCGGTGTGGGAAATGAAATGTAATAAATGAAATGGTGATGATTTTTTTCATTCACTCCCCTTCCCGGGAGGATTGGAGGCTGAAATCACTGGAATTGATTTTTATTTCATCCCTTCACATGTGCTGCACAAATACGGTCCGCTATGAATGCGAGATTGCGGAAAGCCTTCTCCGAACCCGAACAATCGCTCTTGTGCGATGAATTCGATAAATAATAACAATGCCACCGAAGAGTTAGGATCTAATCTATCATGCTCACAATCCACACATGCTACCCTCGGGAACGGTGTTGATCCGGTGCTTTCGAAGATATGTAGGAGAAACCTCCAACTCAAACCCCAATTCTTTCCCAAAAGTTGTGATGCAAAATTAATGACGTACTCTCCATCAAAACGTAATGCACCTTTTCCGGCAGCAGCACGGGCCCGCACAGTGCCGAGACGAATCGTCACACACGCACACAGCAGCAGTGACCCTTCCGATCGGACTGGAAAATAAGGATCTTTGGGCAAATATTTTGCTTGCCAACCATGGGGGCCCTTACTTCGACGAAAAGCTCCGGATGGGTTCTTCTACCAACCAAGTGCGCTGTGATCTACTCAAAATCAGCATTACGTGCGCCGCTAGACGCTAACCTCGGGGTGGAGGAGATATGCATCGACATCAAAGCCTGGTGCCTCACACACTGCTGCTGAATCAGACACCAAGATGGCTTAGTGGTTTTGGTATTCGAAAAATTATTCCTCCCCGTCGTGTAAGTAAATCGCAACGCAACAGAACGTGACTTCGGCTCGTGGGGTAATGCGGTGCTGTACGCATACGTGTTATCTATGCGCCAGAAAACGTTATCTAAAATGAAGACACTACAACGCAAAAGCTATGGCATTTACAGCCATATTCTGTCTCTTGAGATTCTTGTCTTTTTGGTTGCACATTGAAGTAAGAGTAATTGTGATAAGATGATAAACATTCTTTGAGTTAAAAATTGTAAATATATTCAGTTTCGTGTGAAGTCTACGAAATAGCTTACAAACATATATCTGAATCTGATGTTATTCCCGTTTTGAGGAAAACCAACACGTTTAATCAGAAAATATTAAAAAAACGGCAAATTAAACATTAAAAACCCACAAATTATTATATTGGTACAATAATGTAGTAAACATTTTGTCGTTATTTAAAAAATTCCCTCAATAATAGAATCCTTACGACCACCGTTGAATTTTGGTATTATTATCAGTATCAGCATTTCTCTACCGAGCGGTCGCTTCGTTTCAAGCATCGTAGAATATCTCCTACATCCAAGCATCTTCCAATAAAGCCCCTTTTTATCGGCACATCTTGACGTTCGACGGTCGGAGGAGGCTCGTCGTTTTTACGCGGCAAAGGATATTGTTTCTTCCTCCTCCCACTGATCGCTTATGCATACGGTTTCGCAATCGTAGCACCCATATATGTATATTGCTCCAGTCAGCACGCTCGCCAAAAAAGCACCAACAAAGTACCAACCTCGAAGTAGCGGCGGATTTCCCAGAAGATAAACATGTCAATTATGTGGAAATTCTGCTTCACTTCTCACGTTTCGCGCACCGGTCTGCTCGGGGAACGAAGGATAGGAGGGCGGAGGAGTTATGCGATAGTACTCAATATTTCCTGTCGTTGCGAAAGAAATCGATAACCTCGCGGAACGCGACACACGCCAAGCGCAACCATTTATCACACGCTAGCACCATAGAACGGGCACGAGGCTCATCGTCACATCGTGCTGCGGGAGCACACGTTCCAAGACTGGCAGGGAAATTTCATTGATTTCCCGCCACGGAGACACCTCGTCGCACCTTTACACTGGTTTTCACGGTTTTTGCGACTCGTAAACTGACGTTCCCTGGAGCTTCTTGACGGTTTGTCGTGCGACTGGGTAGAACCTTCCTTCCTCGACTCGAAAGAGAGAGAGGGAGATTGCGAAGAACGCGGACGATCCTCCTCGAGCGCAACCCCACTGGTTGGGTGACAGGGGAACAAAAACAAACCTCTCGTCGACGCAAGCAAACGACTTGAGACGATATCGATCGAACGGTTCGATGGGTGCGATGGTAAGCAGATTGGTGATGCCAATAATGATTTCACCTGGCTCGCTTGGCATCGTCACTGCAATTTAATGACCCTTGGAAGGCTCTTTTCTCTCTGCATATTGCGGAGCACGTGAGCATGTGCACCGCAGTGCCATTAATTATGATTGACGAGAAAGCTGTTTGATCCTGCCAATGACGTTAATACGTTACACGGAAGACAAACCGTCATTGTGGACAGTTGCGATTCGATTTACATTGTTTACTGATTGTTTACGCTGTCAGGTAGGTTGACAGGATTGTATCGGGTTGTGGTGGCACGATAATTGATTATTTTACCCCATGCCTCGCTTTAACATGCTTTAAGATATGCTTTAATTATGAAGTTATCGTTTTTTACTATTGTTTTTGTTAAAATAAATCAATTGGAAACTCGGCATTCTCGTTTTACTTTCGCCAAAAATCACCTGAACATTTTGCATCGGATCGTTTCTTTTCCCATTGCAAGTCGAAGCAACTTGCTCGGGTTCGCTCAAAAAGGAATTTGTTGTTTTGTCGACAGCAATTCGCAAAAAACGAACAATTTTTTCCAATTTATTTACTTCCCATTTTCCTTTCACGGCTCACAAAGTGCAAGTGATGATTCTCCGGTGATTCCGGTGATGATTCTCTTGCACAAGAAAATCAGGCTCCGTCAAACATTCGATGCAAACAGTCGTAGCTTTTCTTGGTACAACGAGTTCCTTCCAATTCGGCTCTTTTAGTGAACCATACTTGCTTGAGCATGCAGTTGCCGGCACAAAACGGCACTCTTGGTGCACGGAAAGGCAACTGGCCGGATGGAATTTGTTCATTAAAATTGTACCATTTCCATCATCTGGTGGCAAAGGAAAGCCCCTAACGAGTTTCGAGTTTTTCGTTGGCCTAAGTCTAACCTTTTCTTCGCTGTGGAAACGGTGTGCGCACCAGAACGGATTCGGGTGCAGTGAAGTGAGAGAAGGCTGGAAAACTTAAAGATTATTTTTTAGAAACCTTTTTCCTTTTGAAATTGCCCACCGTATCAGGTGATGTTTCGACGTGCTGGCTTTTACAGGATCGAAGAATGAAAAGTTTCAGACGGATGGATTGCGCGAGTAGCTACAATAAAACGTCGAACCCGATTCGCTCAGATGCCAATGATGTTTGATTTGCGGAGGTAAGAAACATCAAGTTCAAACAATGTTTTCCTCGTTCGTAAGATTTCGCTTCGCATCTTGTGGTTTGATTACGAGAATTAAAATGAGATTTTACAATCAGACCGTGGGTTGAAATGAAGTTCAAAATAATGTATCGTTCTCATTAAACACTAATTATCTACGGTACACCTCACGTGGAAATGAGAAATATCCAAAAGCCAAAGAAAACGTGTCGGAAAATTATTATCTAAAATTAAATTGCTATGAACGCCTTAAAGTATGCAATGAATATTAACATTATATCGTGTATCAAGATTGTACACAATTTCTTCGCGTTAAAAGTCGAACTGAAAGACTTAAACCTTTCTAAGCTAACAGAAAGTTAATTAAATGTAACACAATTAATTCTTCCTGTAACACTATTTACTTGTAGCAATACGGCCAGGCCGTTCCTAATAAAAAAAAAAAAAAACTATTTACTTGTAGCAACACGTTAGTTTCACCTAACAATATTGACTTCGCTGCAATCACAACTAACAGGTACCTTCGCCGGATACCACCGAAAACACGCAAATTCCACCAAAAAGCCTGAGATTAACCAAACGGAAGCCCGCATAATCCCACCGTCGCGGCTGGCGTTCGGAAGCATCGATTCTCTTCCGGCTTAGCCGCCGCTTTATTGCCTATATTTAGGGAGGAATTTGCACAAACACTCTTATACATACACACAAACGCATCGTAGTTGGAATGGCCGATAATACTACGTTTGGGTGGGTAATCGGTGGTCCAACACACAGGGCAGTGGAATTTTGATTTCGACTAACTGCTGAAGCGCAGCGGCTTGGAGATGGATTAGACCATCGAATTCAAAGTCCCACCGGACTGGGCAGCATCCATCCACTGTCCACTCTCACATGCATGCATGCAACAGAGGCGCCCTCTCGAGGTACGTACTGTTCGCTGCTCGCGTTGCTTTCACCGGCTAAAGCGCGGGTTGCGCAATACGCGAAGCTCAATTAGCTGCAATCATACACATTGCATTAGTGGTCATTATTTCGCTCCTCCTGCACACGCTCGCTTTCAACCGTTAGTAGGGGGTGGGGAGGGAGGGTTGTATACACGTATGGCACCCCATCATGGCATCACCAACCAGGCAAGAGCCAGCTGACCAGAAGAGACCATATTTGTTAGATTGCTTGTCATCCCCATTTTACTCGGGCAGAGTGTCTCTCTGGAGCTCTTTTCCTTTCCAAACAGTAGGGAGTACCCATCCCAAACAAGGGTGGAGATGAAATTTGCACATGAAAATAACGCGTTGTCCCTTGGCCGTCCGATTCCCATCCAGTAACAGCATCGCTGCGGTAAGCGACAGGTGGACGGATCATCTCCGGTGCCTGTTTCATCATCTAATTTGACGCGACATTTCATTTCACGTTCACGGAATTGCAACACTGTTGTCTGGCAAGCATAACGCGCCACGGTGGCTGGCTTGGTCCAGCCACCAGCTACCAGTGTTACACTCTCCGGGCACACCCGGGACACAATGTGTGCCCGATGAACAGCGGTAGCAGCAGTATGAGCAGGCATTCGTAACGTAATTGCCACAATTACGCTAACCGGGTAGATGAGGCGAACCGAATAGTAATCCTCCCCCCTCAACGACCGAGCTGCTGATCTCCTCATTGATTACACTACATATCCACACACACACACACACACACACACACACACACACACACTCGGCCGATGTCGCCGCTTGTTGTTTACAGATGTTCTTCCACGCTGTGTGATCGATTTGTCCGGCTCAACATGGCTCGGCATTAAAACTCGATAAAAACCATATCGTGGTCGTGGTTTGCGGACCGAATTCCTGCACGTGAGATTAAAAAGCACACCATTTCCACGAAATATCAATTACAGCGGCCGGCGAAAGCGGTAAGCGGGCGTACCGAACGCAATGGGATGAAGAGAAGAAAAGCCTGGTTCGATTTTTCATTCCCACTATCGCTTAATGATTCGAAGCACGTGCTTTTCCTATACACTTTATAGCGGCGTGCTCTGAAGCTCAGGAGCTCAGGGCTTAAACACACAACAGCACGGAAAAAATACCCTCCACCGGGAAAAGTAATTGCTTGCGGTTTACTCCCCTGATTACGTGATACTATGTTGTGCGGCAGCGAATGTACTAATGTCGTATTTATTTCTCTACTACGCAGTGCGTCAACACCTCCCCCCCCCCCCCCCGGAGACTGAGAACGATAAAGTTCAACCGGCCTTGCATGCGATAATCGCATGAATTCTTCCTTCCGGCCAGCATCCTCGGATCGTTTTGGACGAACCATCTGAACGATATTAAAATCCAATTCGCGGTGGGCGTGAATCTCTTCTAGAGGGCGAAGAGGGGGGGGGGGAAGGGGAAGGGTAGGGTGTTCGGTAGTGATTTATGGCCTCACCGCGTAGATAAGGTACATCCGGTGGTGCCTGAGAGTATTAATCTGCCCAAAGTCGTGCCTCTCCCACCGTGTTGGACTGGGATTAACCATCGAAAAAGCTCGACTTTTGCTGTTTAACCTTCTGCTGCTGCTTTGGCGCACCTTTTTTTAACAGTAAAAGAGAGAGATACAGAGAGAGAGAGAGGGAGAGAGATAAAAAAATCCCCATTAAAGCCTCGCAGTAGCTTTCAAATCTCGGTGTCCTTTCGTCCACTTACCGGGGTGTAGTAAAAATTTGCCAACAATATTCTCGAGATAGCATAATGCTCGATTTTGTCAGGAACAAATGCTTGGCAATAGATGCGAAAGGCACATCAAATATATGCGGTTCTTTACGGCGCGCCCCATAATGAAGTGTCGATAATCGGGCCGGGTCGATGATGATGGGTTTGACGCGTAATGCAAACGGCGTTTGGGATGGCTTTTTTTCAGTGCGGTAGTAACATTTAATGGATTTGTTATGGATTAAATCGGGCATGGTCAGTTTATCCCCACATTGTAATAAAAGCCTTTCATTATGTAATAATGATGTTATTTCGGGCACAGATTCAGCCGTAAGATAAGCTGTTAAAAAAGGACAAGCTTAACGAAAAACATCGCTGCAGGGTGAGACAGATGCCTGAAACCAACATCCAATCCAATCGCTAATTATTTGTTGTAATAAAAAGCCTCAAATTTTGTTCCTATTATTTTACGATTTAAAATTTTACATGAAAAACAAATCTATGAAACGAATGAAAACGAATATCAAAAATAAATAATAAAAGTGACAACATAGCTTAAAGGAAATAAATCAACTAGTTTTTAGTACACTACATTTCTTATTTTTAACATCATTTTCTGACTGTAATTCTCTAGCTCTCAAATACGGTGGTCTGCTGAAAAAGAACAAAGTCTAAAATTCTTAAAAAAGTGAAACCTTCATTGCCGAACCGTGTAGTAGTTCATAGTCTGTACCTCTAATTAAAAAGCGAATAATCATGCTCATATCTTCGCCTTTTCCGCACCGCTGAGCAGTGCCATCACCACCGCTTGTCCTTGTAATATTAACATCAACCAAACTGACTAACATGGAAAGCGTATTCAATGTGCTCCTTGTTTCCATTGTTAACACCGAAAGCCATCCCCATCACATTTTCCCGTTGGCTGTGGTTTGCCTGTGCGTGTGGCTTTTCTGGCATCGCATGCTTTTGTGTTGTGTGTTTGTTCAGCATAAAGCTCTCACTTTTGTTTGTTTTTGTGTGAGTGTGTTTTTTTTTTATCTTACTACCAGTAGCCCACTGACATCCCTACCCTCCTGCTCCTGCAGCTGGCACAGGACTCGTGCAGGAAAGAAAAACACGAGTGCTTCCGACAGCGAATTTCAGCAGAAACAATCGCGAATCGCGAGCGCTCATCACACACAATGGCTTTGCCTGGTGGTTGCTGGTTTTTGTTTCGACAGAGACACGGGAGACAATGAATTTGCTACAAGGCGATTCGGATTGCAGACTGGTGAAATCATGCCCCGGTACCGTGAATATGCTGTTTGGTATCAAATTAAAGAAGCAACTTCATGTTACAAACAAGCCTTCTAGTTGTAACTTATAGCATGCTATAGCAACACGATTAATTTCAACACTTTTTCTCTGGATCCCTCTAACTGACTTTGCGATTTTGTCGAAAAAGCTGAGCCATTGACACTTCAACAAAGCACGGCTCCTTCTTAAAGGGCATTATTATAAATAAACGCCAGCAGCACAAGCCATAAAACCATCGTCGCAACGCACAGCATATGTCCTACGAACGCTCAACACGCCCAGTATCATTTTCCCACGCACGATTGCTGCTATTTTGGAGCAGAAAATGTTTTTCATCCCACCTCAAAAAGGGTCACCATGATGTGTTAAACAAAGTAGCGCCATCTACCTACGTTGGGAGAAATAGAAGTAGTTGAACGAAGACACGGTATGGGACGGGAGCGTTAATCAGCGTTGCGGGAAAATTGAAGATCACACACACACACAGCCACCGACCCGTTTTCCTTCGCAACGAGAGATAAAAAGATGACTAAGACATTTTGCCCACAACATCGTTGCGATCCTGAAACTGAAAGGACACCCAAAAAAGGGAACCGATAAAGCCCACTCAAAGCCCAACCCGCATGCACCGTTAGAGGAGATGGGAGAGGGAGGGGAAGGGGAGGGCAGGTGTGGGCACGAGTGACAAATTTCGCCGTTTTACCGACATTTAGGTTGCCTAAGGAGGATTTTGTACATGAAAAAACAGCAACTAGGATGCCATACAGCAGCAGATTTGCAATCGGAGCATTCTTTTTTTCCTTTCAAAATGGGATTTTATACAAACCGAAGGTTAGAAAATTATATTGTCTTAGTAAAAAATGATAATTTTTTTTCATTTTAACTTGAACGAACGAAGTTTTAACGAAGTTTGATACATAGATGAAAAAATCAACTTTTTTAAGAAATGAAGTTTAAAAAGTATAATATTAGTACCAATAATAGTAGGAGTATTAAATTATAATTATTAAAGAAAATTTTAAATTATCAAAATATTAATGTGAAACCGTCGTCTACAATGATTTGATTTACATCTTCATGTACCCTTGTAAGAAACATTTCCAACAAAAAAAAACACATTATTCTTTCCAATTCGAGGAGAGGTAAAAATGTCCAAAAATCAATTTACACCCAATGACGACGGCAAGCAGGTCGATGGAACGGAATGTTGATAACATTTTCACCGACTTTTCCTCTCCCTTGCTTCCACTACGAACACAACTCCCCAACACCACCCGACCCTGGATGGGTAAACATTTGCATTCCAATGAACGCAACGCAAACAACGTGCGTGCTTGCACTCGATGCTGTTCGAAGCAACCCGAATCGTCCGACCCGGAATGGTCCTAAACATTTCGGCTTTTAAACGTGATCTTCCACCGCAGTATGTCGTGTTTAACGCATGTTGTTTGACCAACTTTTCAGCATCCCTTACCGAAACGGAACGGCATTTGGTGGGGAAGGAGGGGGATGTGATCATAAGCATAACTGCCTGCCTTTAGCGCATTGACCTAGGCGGTTCTTGGTGGCTGGTTTGGGGACTCTCCATGCACGACCTGAAGAACGTCCACGACCGACCGTGTCACTGGGAAAAAGCTCCGTACGAGGGGCAGCAACCGGTGTGTGTTCTAACGGAAAATGCAAACACGACCAATTATCCAGCTGGGGATGGAATTTTCGGCTCCGTCGGGAAGGCACTGAGAAACAAGCAGTACCGACCGGCTGAGCTCAACATTATTTGTCTACTTTCTCTCCATTCGAGAGAGAGAAAAAAAACGCTCGCGCTTGGTGGTACGTTGTTTGGCAGGGCAAAAGACTTCAGAACAAACGCATAAACCACACGCACAACATACGTTTCGGAAGATCGTGGTGTGTCTTTGCGTGAAGCGCAAGGGACACAGTCACTAATCGGATCGAGCTCAGTCTGGCGGAACATGACCTGGACCGAAGGCTATTAAAGAATGTTACTGCCCAGCTCGGAAACCACCGGACCGGAAACTCTCCACAACCCGGCCGTCATTTTCTTACGCACCACGCACCAAACAAAAGCGGTGGTGAAAAGCGGTAGAGGGCAGCAGCGGTAGTGGCAACAAAAACCCAACCACAAAGACGAAAATACCGAGCTAAAACGCACGGCCGACTCCCCTATGGGCCATTGCCGCATAATACACCGTCGATATGACATATTTTACTTACTGGATAATGCGCCTCGCTCTCTTCACTGCCCGTCCACCCTTGCGGCGGACTCGGAAACCCGCCGGAAGAAAAACCACGCGACGCAAACGTTGCTGTTGCAGCGGTGGAGGACCTTAAGCGGTCGCTTCCTTCCCCTCGGCAGCCACAAGACAAGACGATGAGATGACGGTGTTCCGCGGTAAGCTGAAGGAAAAAGAAAATAAAATAAAAAAAAACGAGAAGGAAACGTTAAAAATAAGCATAATGAGCCGGGAGGTGGATCGCGCCCAGAGAGATGAATACATTACACAGCGTTTGACTAAGAACAAAAGCACACACATACAGTTTGGCGGTTGCATGTGTGCCCCAGCCCCGTAGAGGGGGAAAAGCTGTACCGAAAATAATAACGACTGTAAGTCACACTTCGCTGGTGGCTAATGTAGAAGCGAAAGTAATTTGGTTTTATCAAAGTAATTTTGCATGTTTCTTGTTTCATTCAGAAGCGAAATTAATTTACATCATATTAGACCGTAGGGATTTTACGTGTACCGGGAAAGAAATTAAGATCACGAGGGAAAGTCATTGTTAAATTGACGCTGGATTTCATTGTTACATCTTATTCCTTTCGGAGCGTCAGTAAGAAAAATACCAAATTCTTTTTTCTAAGAAATGCTTTTAAAGTGAAAGATAATTTTGAAAAAAACCTAAAAGAAAAGAGTAACATTTTATTATTATAAAAAAAAAGTAACTCGACATGTTGTCCATAAAATTTTGTATCTCCTGTAGAAAACATACAACTAAAATATCAAATCGTACAAAACTCAAACACAGACGATAAAATTACCCTTAATCTTCATCATATACTGAGAAAATTGTAATGAACATCCAGGCAACTTGTATGTATCAAGTCAAACTTTAATCAAAAGCTCCTCTTAATCCCGCTTGAAACTTGCCTTACACAACTCCACGCTACTCCAGCTAGCAGCACCGAGGTAAGCATCAAACCCGGGGAAATTAATCTGGGTAGCAAACTTTTGTACGCTTTTGTGTTCACCTCAAATAAAGCTTTCTCTGCTGCGGCAAGAAGCTACACAACGGTGAATGTAAGAGTGAAGTTAACTTTAAGGATAACCACCAGAACCAGATGATACCCCACGAAAAGAAGCCAGCGAAGGCTCGGTTCCTTTGCTGTAACGGTGTGTTTGATTTATTGTTTGCCGCAATGCTTCCGGACACGGAACCGGTGCTCGCCGCCGAATGACGTGAGGAAGGAATCCTTTCACACGATGCAAACGTTTGCCTCCCGTTGACTCTTTCTCTGGCCGGTGCGAGTGAACCAACGACACCGGGAGAGTAGATAGCATCTTCGGGTTGCAGCTGGATTCCGGAACAATGCACCGTTCGGTGACGGTTCTATAGAGAAAAAATCAAATCGGACCAATTTCCCTGCGGCAAAAAGCTTTCAAATGCGGCACATTGTCAACAGGCAGCACTTTCGAGGATTTTTAAGCAATGCGATGCTTTCCGGTGCACTTACAGTACTTGGAACAGGGAAGCGAGGTTGAAATTGCGGAAAAACCTACCGCCGTTTCGGGTGCAGCAGTACGAGCTGTGCAACATTTCACACTTCATTCACTTCACACCCATATACACACACACACACCATACGGGGAAAGACGCCCGTCCAAGCAAACGGAACGTCCTTCACGGAAAGACGCTCCAATATGGAGAGGTTTTCCATTTCATTTTTTTTCTTTTTACGCTGAGCGTATCATTTTCACCCGCGACGAACACTGCCGCTCGTTTCCGTAGAGAAGGGAAGGAGCTTGAGGTGCCACCTCCGAAGCAGGAATGTGCAACCCGCGGCGCAAACCAAAACCTTTTGCAACCCGCAAACGTATGCACATTTTGTGCACCACTTGTGCCTTTAGCTTTTCTTTCGTTTTTTTATGGGTCGATAGTCTGGGGTGTTGTTGTTGTTTGGTGGCAGCTTAATTCGAAGTACCTGCGCGCACCCCATTCAGTAGGAGGGTGTGAAGTTGCCGCACTTTTTCGGGGGGGAAGAAGGCCTGACACAGCCAACCGAAGCAACCGATTCGCTGACGGCAGCACTTTTAATTGATTGATTTTCGTGTGCATGTCTTTCGCTTCTTTCACTGTTTTTTTTTTTTTTGCTAACTACTGCTGTCTCGGCATAAAACCTCCTACTGATTCCGCCAGCAGTCGGTGCAGCAAAATGGTACGGTAATTAAGACGTGCATGAGGAAAATTTGTGCCCCGCGTTGCGCTTTCGTCTCGATCTTGGCGTTCAATTAAAAAGAATTCCCTCCTGACGGTGACGGTGACGACAATGAGAGCGGCTTCATTGCAACCGACCCAATCGACCTAATTTCGAGCGCAATGCACCACTGCTCATTAGCTGCCGCGTAGTTGATTTCGTCGTGGTAACGTCTCGTCGCATTACAGCGTGAAAGTAATTACAAGTGCGCGAAACTGCACTCGAAATTTCCCTCTTTCCGGTGACATCCGCGTGTGGCATATAGAAGTCGGTCGGGATCGATGCAAAAGCTCCGAACGGTAGCATAATTTAATAACCCATTCCTGCCCGGGCTGGTTCGTCGGTTCAAGGCCTCTTCTCTTGTGGCTGTGGAAGTTGTCCTAGGCCACGAGCGGTTAGTCGTGTAAAGCAATTAAAACGACTGCCGGGTCTCATGCTCGTAATCATTATGAGGCCATGAGCGTTAAAATCGCTCCGATCGCATCATCATCTCATCGCTTTGCTAATCCATCCCCAGAGCTGGGCCCGGACCCGGGACACCTTGGAGATGTCCGACCGGTCTGATTCCGTACATGGGGATGCGCCTCTGTGCACCCGCACTGTCCGGTGAAATAAATATGGATGAAATTAAATTTTATTCACCCAATTAAAAAGCATGTCGGGTGTACGAGACCTACGTATGACCTCCTTCTTGTGCTGTCTTGCGAGAAACGATCCACGCGGGAAACGAAATTCGATCGGTCGGTATACTTCCGCAGTTTCCAAATCGAACTAGAAGCGGGCTGCTCTTACCCGTCCCCGGTTTTCATTAGAGAACCCGTTCGGGCCGGACTGGTCCGCACGGTAGAAAAGCTCGTCTGAAATGGTGTCGATTTGAAGAAAACACCCCACCGTCTGACGGGAGCGGACGAAACTAAAAACAAAATGGAAAGTTATTATGCTGTGAAGTAGCAAACTTGGGGCCCGCTTTATGCTGCCCCGCGCGGTTTGGTTGATTGGCAATTTTTGTACATTTTTTGTCGCTATTCCTCTACACCAGATTTCCAGCATGCTGAGTATACACGATCGTAAATTGTGCTCATTATGTGTTTGGTGGTGGTGGTGGTGTGCCTGATCCCCATCCACAAGGCAAAGAAAGCTCTCCGATCGATATTGGGCGGTCGATTGGCGAGCGGTACCGGGCAGCACATCCCAATGTTTTTCTCGCATTATGAACCTATTAATGAAACACTTTGGCGCGCAAGATACATTTTCTTTACTACCCCGGGTGGATCGTTTTGCTTTGTGTTCCCGTGTCAGCGTCGTCTCTATCAACCCAATCCGATCGGCAGGCAAAGTATTGTTATTTGGGTGGAACCTCTTTGTGGAAGGTCCAAAATATAGCTTGAAACCCCACCGGAGAGCCCCGGAGAGCACGAGATGCACGCCAATAATGTGCATAATAGATGAGAGACCCTTTGACGGTGGGATGGGTAGCATACCAAACTCCGCGCATGCAGGGAAGGCTAATTACTGAAGGCTTAGAGTGATTGATGAAACCGCTTAAAAGCGGTTCACTAGCTGGCGAGGCTTGCGCTTCGAAAAATATTATCTGCTACTTCGGCTAATAATAATGCCGTAGCTCATACTGTCGGTGCGTAATGAGATTTGATGAGTGCTTTAACTGGTGGTGGCGTTGTTGAAGTCTTGTGAATCATAGAAAAAGGGTGTATTGCTTTGAAATTTGTAAGAGATTTAATCTTAAAATATCTCTTTACTAGTTAGCAAACTCCATAGAGAATGTATTACTCTTTCATACATTTATTTCATGTATTATTAATCTGATAAAATATATCATTGGATACTTTTTAATATCCTTCTTAGTACTTAAATAGTAATCTTCTTTTGTTGGAATATCGACCAGCTTGTCTTAAGATTTTATATCATCATTACTGGCAAGTCACTAGCAAGGAACACAGTCTAGGTGATTATGGGATTATCGCTGCTTCAACTATAATGCTTTTACGTAACAATGATTTTGAGTTTATACTGACATGGGAAACTTTACCGAGCAACTATCTTTGAGCTCTTAACTAAACATTAAGATTAGTTAAGAATAATCCAAGTGTTTCATCTTTCTTAAACGTTCTTCTTTTCGCGTATGGATCCATAAAAATACACACACGATCGGTCAGGTCGTTTCTACGTCTCGTAGACACTTAATAGGATTACCAAAGTTTCAACTCCCATCGCTTACTGGTAGAAATAAAAAAAGTCTTCTCTAATGCAATTTCGCTTCTACTTTGCCCATAAAAACCCACCCCGTACGGTGGACAGGCACACGTAAAACGCACAAGCCAAAATCTCTCCAATTCTCGACCCAGACAAGACGGCGGCTGTGCGGGAGTTATAAACTACCCCGCCATAAAACAACCGGATAAGATTATTATCCTGGGTGATGATGGGGGGTGGAGTATACGAAAGGTGAAGTTAGAACTTTATTGCATTCCGACCGCGATTTCGCATTCGCAACAATGATCGATCTCGCAACTGCTTTGCGAGACAAGTTCTCGTTGTCAGCGGAACTGCTGCTCTTGCCACCGGGAGGGGAGGAAAATTCTCTTACGTACCACAATAAAACACTTCTTAGTTTTCCCACCGTCTGCTCGGCGAGGAGTGAGATATCCATTATCATCATCATCACCATCATCATCATCACCATCATCGTCTTCAGATCTAAACGGTGGCATCTGCTTTCTCGTCTCACGCCTGGCAATCGTTCAAACGATGCTGCTGCTATTGTCCTTTGCCCTGGCGCTGAAGCTTCCGTTTCCTGTCGCCCGCTTCCCTTGAACAACATCACCCTTTACTTACATGAAAACTTTTAATGAAAACGTACTTCAGGCATCTACCAAACACACGCACACACAGAGGTGAAAGACCCTACGAGTGGAGTTCCCGAGGCTGTTGTGGTGCTTTGGGTGTGAGAAGGACGCTGCTGTAGTAAAGTAAATACAGTTTATAATGCAATTAATTTCCGCTAATTAGACATGGCCACACTACACACGCGCACCATACCGGAGATGATGTACGGCTGTAGATGAAGTTTTGATTGAGCTTTCTCGCGTTCGCTACTTCACTCGCAACGAGCCCCGGCAAACCGGTGGAGTTTTGTTTATTCTACCGCGGAAAAGCTGCCGTTCTCGTTAATGGAAAGAAAATATTGTGACCCCACCACGTTTTTGTGCAATTCGCGGCAGGCCGATTGGCCGTCAGCAGGGTCAGATTACTGATGGTCGACAAATCGCTACACGCAAAGCTTGCTGGGGTATGACTTGTCGTTAACATTTTAATTATGCAAAATTGTAATAAAGTGCCGTGTAAAGCACAGAAGACGTACGCATGATAAATTGATTGAGCTGCCAAATCTAGATCTTTATTGAATCATACTTCTAACTTTTATCGGCTTAGGAACAGATTGTTTCAACTGAGGAATCTGCTTGCAATGAGATCGAATAATATTTTTGACAGATTATACTTATCAAATATTTATTTTGAAATATCAACTTATAATATGATTTTTAAATATAAAAATTTAATTTATAATTTTTTCATTGTTTGAACAAAAATGTTTTGACGAACTAAATATTTGAATATTTTGAATATTTTGAATAGTTTTCTATCTATTTAAAATTAAAAAAATATATGACAAAATTAATAGTGACTATCTTTTTAAAACTTTAGAATTTAGCCATTCAAATAGCCTCTGAAACACCTGTTGCTTCTCACAGAATCCACAAAAAATGCAAATTAACAAAATGATCTCACCGCATCGGCCTTTCATCGTCCACATATAAACACCACTGTGAAAGCACACCAAAACCACAATCCATATTTCACCGAGTGTGAAGCATGATTCACGAATCTGCTCGGATCTAAACGGTGCTGATCCTTTCGCCCTCATATGCCACCAAAACCCTGTTTATTTTTTTTCTCCTTTTTATCCACTCTACCTTTTCACCGGGAAAAACTGCACCACCTGGCGCTGGATGATGCTGGCAGCGCACGGATACACCGAAAATAACGCGGGACGAGCGGTCGACTTTTGCTTTCATTTGTGCCATTACCATTTTTCCAATTCCATTTCCACGGCCACGAAACTTCCCTCCCCTGTAGGGCACGGTTGTTTTGCGGGAGCGAAAAGGCGCGATACATTCGGTCTCTACTATTAGCGAGGGAATATTTACCAGCTCGCCACCGAGTAGAGTGAGCCACCAACGCTGGCTTGCCCTGGGTGGGTGAAAATAAAGCATACCGTTTCACCAATTACTGCAGCAGCCCAAAACGAAAGCTCACACCGGTGCGGGGGTGTCTCGGGCACGCGCCCAACCATCCCGGGAATTTCCTCGTCCGCAGCGCGCCACGATCGTCCGGTTGCAACAAACAAATGAGGAAAATTTTCGGCCCAGCAAAGTTTCGCCCCCAAACGATGCGTCGCGTTCGAAAGCACGGTGGAAGAGCGAAAAGAAATTCACTTGATTGTGTTTTGGCTTTTAATAAAATTAACTTGAACCGCAGCATCCGCTGCCTCGGTGCCACACGGGAGATAATTATCACACGAGCATCCCCGGCAGAATTGGCCGTGATTGTGGCGGTGATGCTGCAAAGAAGAAGAAAATATCGCCCATATGGCAGAAGAAACTCATAACGGCTAATTGACACGTTCGTGCTTTTCTCCGATTATGATCAAAACAATATTTTGAAGCTTTATGCACCTTTTGCTTCCCTCATTATTGCATTGTGCAATGGGCGCACATAGCAGTTGTTCGTTTTCATCATGTTTATTTGATTAAAATCAGAAACAAACCCCATATTTCCATGTTCGTTCCCACCGCTGCTCACCGCGTTCGAACATGTTTGGATGCAATATTAAAAACCAACTTTAATGCGTTGACATTTTCCATTGATGTGATCTTTTTTTCTCGTCTGGTGTTCATTTTCGTTGTGCACTACATTAGTGTAAATGGGTGCAGAATAACTATACGCTTCGTTTGAGAGAAATTATGGTCCCGTCCGTTCCCTGTCGGCAAACAATGCGCCATCTACGTAAGCAAATGAGAGCGACTGCAACGTGAATGGCGAATGGAGATAAACATTTTCCCCCCGGAATCGTTGCCATTCTTTAGCACGCTGGAAAATGCATACAATTTTCCCAACACTTGGTGCTCTTGCTACAGCAAAGTGTAGATGATGATAAGCGACGTAGAAGATGGATTAAGTAAATGGAAAAACCATTGATCGTTCGGTTGTACGAGTAGTGTAGGTAGAAAATAATAAAAATGAAGCTTTATTTCTGATGAAAAGCAACATTTGAATTGGATTGCATCTGACCAAATGAGTGAATTGTAGATAGCAATTTTCCAGAAAATGAAGAGCACTTTATAGATTCATATAGAGAATGTAAACCACTAAAAACAAAAAAATAACAAAAATTCGCTAGTTTCTACAATAAAAAAATCTTAATTATTTTTATCATAAAAGTCTAGAGGTCCCTGTTACCTCAATTCTTATCAATTTCTTACTCAATTCTTTATCAATTTTAACTTAAAAGTATAAATATTTTATCTCTATTGCGTAAATTAAGTTCGTAATTTGGTCATTTGGCGGATTATTAATAATTTCCATATTTAAAAACCATTAAACAACATACTTCCTATAGATTTCCTAGAACATGAAATCATAGAAGAAATAAACCTGAACTTCCTCAATATGCTTATTATTCCTCCACAAAAACCGTCAAAAAGCCTACGGATAGAACAATGAAATTTTAATTAATATTTTCCGCCCCGAAATCCGCCATGTTTGCACAACTGTCGAAAGGCCTGCCTTGCGCGCCTCAAATTAATGAAATACAGCCAACACCAGAAAAGACACACGCATACCGTGTGCACCGGAGGAAATGCTAATTATGTTTTCTTTTGCAGAAAATTCGGCTCCCATTCATAGGCCTAAGGCGTTCCACCCAAAGGATCTCAATTTATCGTGCTTGTCTTTACGCCAAACCGTTGTTCTACGTTAGGCGGCTAAAAAAAAGGAATCATTCTACCTTTCGACGCCCGACCTACCGTATCATACGCTGTTTATTATTAATGCTATACCGCATAAATGAAACATGAATCAGGCTCAATGAAAAGGAGGCTTGCATGTCGATGAAACCGTACGAGCGTATACATTCCAACCCTTCCAACAACATTCGCGTTCTCGATTCACAGGAAAGCCCATCGGATGACCCACATCCTGAGGTCTCTCTCAGGCCGAACAATACCAACCCCGAAGCCTTTTTATTCAAGATCCCTAACCCAAAAAAAGGGTTCTATTGGCTTCTAAAAACTGACCACAGGATAGCCATCCCGGAAGTACGCACTTGCGTGTGTGTGTGTGTGTGTGTGCGTGTGTGTGTGTGTGTGTGTGTGTGTCTTTGTATCTTCACAGGAAAACAAGATGGCTCCCAGCACGGGACGTTATTGTCAGTTGCGGTTACCAATTAACGCCATGCGGACCCTCCTCGTTGGCATGTTATTAATCGCCAGGTGCGCTCTGCACCTACCGCGTTTAAGTCGACCATATTTTGGTAGAAAAAAGAGCCGGTGTTCTGAATTGTTATGATGAGGGCATTGAAAAGGAGGGATTAAAATTGAATAATACCGTTGGGTAGGACATTAAACGAGCCCGTTATCATTTTTTTTTTTCGATTCAGGAACAAAAAAATTAAAAGGATTCTCCACGGACCGATTATTTTTTGTCATAATTCGTTTTATATTTGCAGTATAAAAACCACAAGAAAAAAATCGAGCTAAATTGGACAACATGCCCGCATCATAAAAGACAAGTTTGCAATGTTTTTATAAGACAAATTTTCTTTCTCGACCCGTTGGATTATTTCACCGGTCTATACGACCGATTAAGCCCAAAATCTGGAAACACTTGACAGGCGGCTAAGCGGGCGGAAAAAAGTTTTCCCGCGCAATCCCTCGGGGCAGTGAAAGTAAAAGCAAAAAAAGCTCAACCTCGGCAAGTTTTTCCGGGGAAAAGTGTGTTACCTCAGCAAAACAATTTTAATGCGAAACGCCATAAACAAGGCGTTTCGCAGTGCCAATCATGTGGCAATCGATTCCAGCACCGCCCGCGCAATATTACGGCTCAATTTGGGCAGGAAGGTTGTTGCTTGAATACAAAAAATAAAATAAAAAAAACGCCTGGTCACATTTGTTTGATCGAACTTGAGGAGAACTTTTGATGGTAAATTCGATTACAAACACAAAATAACGATTTATCAATAAACACATTAACCTGCCAGCAGAAATATGGTAATTGGTGTTAGATGAACCAAACAGAACAACATGCTAATCGCACGAGAAGCACTTTCTCGTCTTGAAACGAAACTTTATGAGAACGCCGACCTTGACGAGGTGGTAAAATGAGTTGTTATCGGACGGACTTTAGGACCAACCATCGATAGAAACAGCACGATACTATCACGAACCCTACGTTTCCTTACCGTCGTTCTTCTGGCCAAGGCTAGCCATAAATCGATCATTACCCGCCGGTCGGTCTGTGCTGGATATTTATAGTCTTCTCTCTGACCTTCAGCAACGCCTGTTACAGTACGCGACTCGCTGCCCTGCTGGTAAACCAATTGCGATGAGTCGATATGCATATATTATTGATCCATGCGAAGAAATTATAGCACACCGCTCTGATCGAAGAAAACGAAGGCAAGGTAGGTGAAAAACTTTATTCCACACTCTTGCCCGGAAAGAAAAAAAAACTTGTGCTTGCCACTTGTGAAACTTACCACTTCCAATTGTATTTTCTAGGAACCATTTTACGCATCCCCGACAAAACACGTACGCAACATAAACGCCATAGTTCCGGAAGTACGTCGTTATTAGGCTTTCAAGGACTCCACATCGTCACTTCCGTCGCCGTCTCCACCGTTGGCTACGGCAATAAAAAGGGCAACCGAACTGAAACCCTTCAAATTGTTTAGGCCACCGCTCCGAGTGTTACATTTGGATCCAGGACCAAAAATCCACCCGAGAGCGTCGTTTTGGGAATAATCTATTCCCGTTACCGGTAGCATCCATCCAACTCAACGCCTGTTAAGTTAGCCGGGTCGAACTTTTATCAGGGTTTTTTTTTCGTGCCTCGTGACGTTCGCAAATGGCTCCCTCCTTGCGTAACTCGATCACAAGTGCATTTGAAGGGATTCTCTAAAGAATTACGATTTGCTGCTGAAAGGGTTCACATCCCGGGCTCGTTCAGCGTGCTTCGATGAAGATAAATGCTATCGATGCTTCGGGACGGCAATTGTCAATATTTATTACCAATCGAAAACACATCAACTCTGTATAAAGCACGAAACTAATGCTCGAAAACATGCTGCTCGAAAAAAAAAACGAATCGATACTCAATTATTCATGGCCGAAGCAAGCGAATTTTCCATTCACCAGTTCGTGTATATGTGAGCGAGTTACACGAATCGAAATGAAAATAAATTATTGACTGTTGTTTGTATGATTCGGGCGTTCATGCAAAGCTGAATTTATTATTTAAACTCGACCCATATTTCAGGTTTTATTGCAAAGCTCACACACGTGTCGCTGCCTGCAAATCGACGATGTGTTGTCAGCACTAATTGTATCGGATGGACCGAATGTTATCGGTAAAGTTCACAGAATCCTACGGAAAACCGAGAAATGGAAGGAAGGGCATTTTTTTCTAACGACCGCCTCAAAACCGATCCTGTTTTTTTCCCCCGATTGCTTGCAACAGCTTCCAACCTTGAGCCTTGAAGTTCATCCCACACAACGTGTCGACTAAACCCTCAACCGCCAGCGTACAATCAGTGTAATGTCAAATGATTGGCCGGAATGTAATCGGACCGATTTCACCTCTGTGTCGCTGGACACTTTCTGCCACAGCAGCCAACCCACACCGTCCTCACTGAAAAGGGCAAGCGCCGGGAGAGAAAAAAACACTCTCTGCTAGACGCCAGACACCGTAGGCGGGTGGTATTGTGTCCAGTTGTCTGTGGCGGACCCCTAGGATCCCGAGGTCCGTTATCTTCGCAAGCGTCTCTCGCCAGTTTCTTACACGTACGCACCACGTACACCCGTCGGCTGTAATTATTTCCCTAACTAAGGGTGACAATCGAACCGAAACCGAAGCCCGGTGCCTTACACGCTCGCCAGGCCAACGACACACGCGTGACGCTAACATGCCTTAATTGCGGCCGGGTCAAGTGGGAGTACCGAGCAAGGGAACGGAGGCACATCCATATACTACTGCGGCAGCCACATAAACAACCCAACCCGGAGCAGCAGTTGTGTGTGTCTGTCGGTCGCTCTGGGGGTGTGACATAAATGTGACATAAGATAAAGCAGAGTGTGTGCGCCAACGTACACAAACGCACACACACACACACACAAACGGACCGCCCATTCGCAAATGCGAAAACGGAGGTGTATGTAAAGCGAAATAAAAACCTTCTAAGAGGCGAGATCCGTTTTATCTCCTTTTTTGTTTTTTTTTTGCTTCGGAAGGGTGGAAGAAACTCGAAAAACTCCCATTGAGAGCTGTCAGGTCAGGACGATACTGGACATCGTCGTCAAGCCGTGTCCTGTCCCTCTCGGAAAAGACATCATGTAATGAATTCCGATCGGTGCTGGCTTGACTCCTTCACTAGCGGAGCGGAACCATCCTCGGGTGGGGAGGATGGGGTGCACCGAAGCACCGGAGGGGGATACAAATCTGGTAATGAAAACCTTTACTTTAGATCCATCCATTGAGCCGAGAAGAGAAAGGACGGCCTTATCCGGGGGGCCTTTTCTTGAAATAAATTATTCACACAAACCACAACCGACGCTGAAGTGCTCTAGTTCCCAGAGCAAAAAGGCGATCCTCCCTCGGTAGGCCCCCGGTTTTCAATCGGTGACTACGGGGGAGAAGTTGTGACTACGTGACCCATTCTTGAGCGCCACCGGGAAATGAGCAATCCTACAAAACAGCAACAACAACGAGCGAGCCGTCGTATGTTTAGGAAATATTTGGATTGCAAAACTTTCGCCCCTTTTTCCACGTCTTCCTTCCTGCAGCAAATGGATCTAGCTTTTAAGATCCATTTCATGCCCGCTGCTTTCAGCAGGCAGATGGTATGTGGTCGTGTCTCTCGTCGGGCGCACGAATTGCCGTGTCGTGGCGTCGTTTTGCCGGTAAATTAGTATGTCCGGAGACTTGGCAGCGTGCCGGGTTAAAGGAACTGATTGTGCAACTGATTTACTATCTGATTGTTTGCTTGCGGTAAACGCGTCTTTCCAGGTGAAGGCGCTCGGTGTCACGGAGCGGGCGAAGTTTAATTGAGTTTTCCGTGAGGACGTTGCGCATTCTGTGCCGTGCTTGGGTGGATGGGTTTGTAAATATTGAGCCACGGGAGCCTATTCTTAAAATGATTGCTAGGTTTGAAGGTGGCTGCGAAATAGATCTTGTCAAACAAGATTGTATACTTTCACCGGCAGATGATGCTCTCCATCCTTCATTATTTCGAGTAGCGATATTGATCGGAGGTCGATAAATGGTAAGAATATGAAAGGGGCATTTTGAAACGTGAAGTAATCCGTATCAAATTTTAACCATCAAGCCATCATTTACAGCGATGGAGATGAGGTGAAGTTGAAATGTTTGCGTGCTATGAAGGAGTTTGAAATCGCTTCCGAAATCCTTCGCAACAACAAAGCGTTCCGATTACTCCAAAATCAACAAAATCCACCCGCCGTCAAGAGTCGATTTGTACCGGGGTCAAAAGATTTGAATTATTTATATAAATAACAATTTGAATAAGATTTATTTTCACGATAATAACATTGATTTTAAATATTTTTCTTTTACTACTTTCAAAAACGTCAATCTTTTATTTCGAAAAAATAATTTCTATCAGTTTCATTTATTGTCGAAATTTTTTTAAAAACAATAGATTGAGTTTCAAGCAATGTACTGTATGCTTTTTTACATTACTTTTTTTATTTTTTTTTTTGTAAGTTTTAAACAATTACTCCAATCTATTGCTAGCAGTTATTTTGAAAAATTCTGCTTACATTAAACAATGAACGAAATAATCCCTTGATTCAGTTGTTACATTAAAAATTGCAGACTTTAAAATATCTTCCAGAAGACTCTCCCAAGTCGGTCGCCTTTTCGTCGAGAAGTCACTCACTTTAGCGAACTCATTGCCGAGAATGGTTCGCGTAATAACGCTTTGCGGTGGTTACTTCAATCGATCTTCACTGCAGTTCACTGCAAAGTGCTAGGAATTATCTTTGATTTCCGGCGAAGCCATCAGTAGGAACAAAAAACTTTAACGACTGTTCATGGTGGAGCACCGGATATCGGACGCTCCAGGCAGTCGTAATGGAAGTCATGGATCAAACTGCACCGCCGATGCGACCGGATGCTTCAAGGACAGACAGACGAGCCCGGCGGCAACATTGACACTCCGGGTACAATAACCCAACACCCCACGCGAATGCATCCCAACCAGCGACGTTTTTACGACGTTTCTACCGTGGCTGGAAACCGCGGGCATGTCTCGTTTCCTCGGGTGCGCACTGGGGATTAAAATTCTTAACTGCTCAATCCCATTCCGCTCGGTGAGAACGGGCGCGGTCGTTGGGTAGTGGAACGCGAAAATTTAATTAAATCCTTTACCATCATAACCGTGGTCGCGGGTGCGGGGTTTTGTCTGCGCTTGTAAGCGAGTAAATGTTTCCAATGGCGAAGGAAAATTGATAAACGTGTCGATGAAAAACTCGTACACGTTAGGAAGGAACGCAGGAAGCGCCGAGGCGGGGTGGAGAGGGACAATGCTTTTACCTGTCGATCGGAGCGGAAATTGGAAAAACGAAACTGATTCCACCGCGGTGGGAGAACAACTCGTGGCGCGGCTAGAACGACGGTGCGTTCCCACGTTTCGCGGCCCAGATGAAGCCTGAAGTGTGTTGAGCGTTCCTCGAAATCAAAAAACCCAAGAGTTTCTAGCTAAAGAATCCTTATATCGAAAGCCATACTGTACAAGCACGCACGTGAGAATTTCTATTTTATTCGCGCCTCCCGGACGGGTGGTCTCTTTAGAGTTGTAATAAAAAAGCTCTCCTCACGGCACAACCGTAAGATAATTACCACAACAATACACCCGGCCCTCGTTGGTCCGTTCACCAGTCAAACACAAAACCCTGGGAGTCCCAACACGTATCACGTATGTCCATCGAAATCCATTTCGCGCCCTCCCCTTCCCCCCAGTTGGGGCAAACTTTAGAACTTTTGCATCTAATCAGCGACCCACGATCGCAGCACCAGTTTTATGCCTTTTCGCCAACGAAGCTAAAACACGACCGCGACCGAACACGACCCGTTACCTAATCAACCGTGGTGCGCGCGTCTTCAAATGCGAGCGATAAAATCCTTTTGTCATATCCCCGAGCGTATTACACACGGCACGCCCGGCCCGACTCTTCCGCGAGGCAGTAAAATTTATGTCAAAATCCCAAACCCTGCCGGAACCGGCGCGCTCCGGTCCGATCGATTGCGAAATCGAGCGACCCGAGATCGGAACGGGCCTGTTGGGTGCGAGCACCTGGGAGATGACGTTGCTAATCATAACATCTCGCCCCGGTTCGCAAAGGGGGTACGGGACCAGAATCAAAGCACCAAAGAGTGCCGCTCCGCTAACGAAGGTCTGGAACGCCGTCGAGGTCTCCATGAAACCGCCGGTCACCGGTTGTCATAAAGTTTGGCTTTGTGGAGGAAGGGGGAACGTTTCGGGAACGGACACCCGTAAGCCCGATCAACACAACCCAACCGAAGCAACATAAATCAACTCTCGCGGCGCAGATCGTACTAAACAAATTTCCCTCTTCCCCTGTCTTCCGACGATCTCGATTTTGCACGTCTTCGAGACCATTAATATAAGTCAAAACGGGGCTTATCTGCGCGAATCGATCTGCGCGACCGGCTCCACACCCCTCCTAGTAGTTCCCCCAGCCCGCCCACCCGGCGACGCGGAATCGAGGACATCTCCCCAAACATGACCCGGTGCCCAGTTGAGCACACAAACCGAATCGGGCAATAAAATCCACCATCCGAAAGCGCTCCTTCTCAACCTCTCCTTCCCACCATCTCCGGATCAAAACCAGAACTCCACAAGGCGACCAAGACTTGGGGGCCGCCTTCGCGATAAGCTCTGGGGGCCGTGGGGTCCACTCACTCTCCGCCACAGGCCAGGAAGAAAAACACAAATAAAAAAAACAAAACAAAAGGCCGCCGGGCAGTACGGTGAACTTTCTTTTCCCTCACCCGATACCGTTCCGCCACGGCGATCTTCCAACCTGGCACGATGGTTTATCTTGCGCTGACCCACTCGGGACCCATCCTCAGGGAGGGTCGAAACGAGGGCCTAGGGTCGTATGACTTTTGCACACTCCAAAACCCAATTACCGTTAAATAATGGATTAATTGTTGTCGACAGCGCGGGTACCGGTTTCGCCTGCTTTAAATTAGTCGACCCTTTTTCTTGCGGAGCGCAACGGCGCCCTCGACCTGCCCTTCCTCGCGGGGAGATAGCGGAAAGTGTTTGACCTTATTCTGGTCCCAAGGAGGCTCGCGATCGCGGGGGGGGGAGGAGGAAAAGTATCTCCGGGAGTCAGCCGTTTTATATCGTTTCTAATTCTTTCGTTTACATTCCACATCAACCGCATGTCAGCAAGTTTGGAGCGGGCGTACGGCCGTCTCTCCCAATTAGACGCCACATCCCCAATCCGTCACGGTAGATTAAACGCGTGTTTTTTTTTTTTTTTTTTTGTTCGTTCTATCCCAAGGGCCGACAGGCGAGCAGGACCGGGAACGGGGCGTTTGTAGAATGAAAGCTCGCTTTAATCACATCACGACGCGCACCGTGGATGATGATTGACACTACCGGGGGTTTTATCGTCCCGGTCACAACCGGGCGTTCAATACCAAACCAACCACCACCCGATGCTGTAATGCTATTATCGAGCGGAAAGAAAGCACCTAATACCAGCCACCAGCCACCATGACGGCTGAACTTCGCCACACTAATCCTCGCTGCAAGCCCGGCCGGCTCAGCCCCAGCCGAGTGGGGCAGGGTGAAATCCACGGGAATTAGATCGCAGTCGCAGTCCGTTAATTCTTCGCATTGCTTTGCCGGGGTTGGAGTTTGGTGGAGATATTTTAATTTGCCACCTTCCGTCATGTGCCGTTTCCGTGTGGGGTGTACAGGTTTGCGGTGCACGACGTTCCCCGGTGAGGAGAGATCCACGAGCCGAAGTGACACCGGTCGGACACAGTCCCGCATTCCGAGCGGGTAAGAAAAGAAACTAATTAAACTCCAAACGGGAGTGAGTGATGGTCGCTGGCTGGTAGGGAGGCACATCCGACGCCACGGTTCGCTTCCAGCCAGTGTAGATGGGAGTGGAACAACGGGGCACTACAATGTCAGGATGCAGCAGCCTATAAATAACACTCCACCTTCTACGGTATCTCTACCGTTTTGTTGATCTTGTCGAAACCATGTCGAAAGCTTCTGCTTTACAACGCCTTCCAGCTTCTCGGTAGGTGGTAGGAAGTTGAAATAGAACTTCTTGCCGCCACCCGTCCAGTTGAGACCGTCCGGAGCGGATGTTCCCGTCAAGTCACGGCCCCGCCATGCCACCTGGAAGCGTCGGTAGCCTGACTGGAAACCGGTCACCGGAGTGTTGGCGCGTCCGTCATGGTTTTGATTTCTCACGGAACACCCCGGTGTCGCTGCACTTACATAGGTATACCACCTCCTATGGCTTCGGTTCGGCAAACCGCCCGGTTCATCGGGCCACTTCGAACCATTCATCCGTAGCGACATCCGTCCTAACCTTAAACAAAAAACGCCTCAGCTGCAGTGCCGTGATTGACGCGAGATGCAAATCGATGGCGCTCTTCCGGATGTGCTCGGGGACGGACTCCTCCATCGGGGAGTGCTGTCGAGTGGAACATGACAGCGAAAAGGTATATATACTCGGTGCGTTTTTTTTTTTTATTGTCGTCGCAAAGCCCCAGGATTGACATTTGAGATCTCTATGGATAGCCGACAACAGAACCGGGGCCGGTTGTTTAGATATTCAGCTCGTCGGGTTTTATGTTCTTGTTTTTTCATCAAGCGCTCCACGTCGTTCTACGATGTTGCAAAACGTATTAAGTTTATTAAGTCCTTCAACCATCTGCCGTTTAATCCCTCCGGCTAACAGCAGCAGCAGCAGCAGCAGCAGCAGCAGCAGCAGCAGGCAGACGGACGACGACGGTACGCGACTGCCGCTGACGTCGGCTGTCAGTCAATCCTCCGGAGCGCCAAAGGCAACCCCGGCAACCGGGATCAGATATCGTAGCAACCGACCGGGCCAGACGATTGTTTCGACCGAACGGACGCGTTGGAATTGGATTGGATCTTGAAATGAAACATTCAAAGCAATTACTCACTTCACACCTCGCGAGATATACGGTCTCCCTTTCCGAGGCGGATTGAGGGCATAATTTTTCAAAAAACACATTCCGTGGGATCTCGTTCGCCGTTTCGCAGTGCTTATCGAGATGAACTATTTATTTGTGCTCTTCACGAGCCGCATCGGGTGTTTTTTTTTCGCGTGGCATGTCCATTTCAAGCCTGGTGCGTGGGAAGTTCAGTGCACGGGGTTCAGTCTTGCCCAAACCGGTCTTCGACAACAACATGAGCCTGACCAGGGAATGATCCACCCACAGAGGATGGGACGAGCACGAGTCGTTGTAAATCAATAAAGTACCGATGCGAACGGGAGAACGCTCGTTCGATGACTTCTATCCCACCGTAGCAGCACCGCACTCGGACGCTCTATTAGACTTCGCCGGTTGTAAGGTGATGCGATTGAGTAAATTCATTGCACAGGATCATGTTTCGTTTGCATAAAGTACACGAGACGGGCGCTCTGTTGAACGGCGAAGCTGCGTTCGTTTGTTGGAAGGGAATTCAATATGCTGCTTGCGGGTCGTTTTTCACAAACCCCCGGTACCGGATGACGCAATCCTCCTCTTACTCCTCATCAAATCATCTCAAATTAGCAGCACATAATCATCCTGCCGTTCGCCGGAAAGCCGTCCTTACCTAAAACGAAAACAATCGATAAAAGAAAAGCTTTCAGTATTCGGTGTGTGCATGTCGATCAAACGGTCGGATACGATAGCGTAATTGTTTGAACATAATACGATGCATAATTGATCCCCAAACTCACTCGGTCCAGTCCGGCAAATAAAGCACCCCGATTACGTGACAGCACACAGCAAATAAAGCACCTCGGCGTGTACGTGTGTATGTGCCGTAAGCTCCCAGCTCTATCATTATCACACCAACGTCCACGTTGACAGGGGCGCCTGTTACGATAAACAAACGAACGCTCGCGCAGCCCACCTGGTTTGGTTTTAATTGGAAATGAGATCGAGATTGGCTTTCAGACACGCGCGTAAAACAGTATTGGGATATTGATACGATCAGCGAAAGAAATTCGCAATTACCAATTGCAACTTCTGCATACGGCACTCACGATCCGTTGTGGACACACCGGGCGCCCTACTAGAGTTCTCTACGCCTCTTTCATAGCGAATCAATTTCCATTGTCTGGGCAACTAGTTCTCTAAGGTTTTGTTTTCCTCGCCTCTCGCGCTCGATCGTATAAATAAGATAATCGACCAGACCTCTCCGCGCAGAGCCAGTCCAACTTTCTCGTGCGCACCGAACGCCCCGAAGTCCACCGTTCGAAGCGACCCACAATCGGCACCTCGATTTTTTTTACATCCTCCCTCGAAATTGTAATCGATCAGTCAATCGGTCGGGGCAAATATTTTAATATAAAAAAGCACCCTTCACCGCACCCAATGTGAGATTGAGAGAGAGAGAGAGAGAGAGAGAGAGAGAGAGAGAGAGAGATAGAAAGAGAACGAAGGTGCCCATTGCGGGCAAGCATAGCATCATGATCTGGTGTAGTTGCTGGTAAAATGCAAACCGTACAACAATAACACCCGAGCGCAGTGGGACGGAGGAAAGCAACATGAGCAGCAAGCGATCACGACGAGCGATCATGAGCCCTTCTCGGCGCAACATAGTACTACGACTTAGGAGCGAGAAGAGGGGTTTTTCAGTTTACCCACTTCCTGCCCGACCCAGATAGAAGACCCACAGTTCAAGCATCCTCCCTCCCCCCTTCTCCCCTCCCCGCCACAGGCGTATGGAAGTGATGGCCAATCGTTTTCGCCCGGGTTTGTTTGCGGCTCACTCGGCATCAGCATCACCTCATCGTCGTGAAGAAGCCCGCAGGCTGCTCGCACCTTTGGTTACTGCTGCCATCGCTGCTGCTACTACTGACCCTGTTTATAACTTACGATTTCATAATAAATCTTGTTCCACACCGTGTGCTCTCAGCTCGTCAGCAGAATCGTTCGCAATGCGTTTTTCTGTTCTTTTTTTTTCTCTCACCACTGCTGCTGGCGTTGCCTTACGGCGGCGGAAGAGTAATCTCCCGGGCAGTAGTGGTGCTCCCGGAGGGCGATTGGCCTTGGTGGAAGGAGGAGGGGGGATGTTGTTGCACAAATGTTGACACACGAGGTGTTGCTGATCATCTTCTTGTGCACCGTCGTGCCCGGTTCGAAGTGGGTAAACAGTGTCGCCACATGATGCCAATTCTGGACCGGTCATCCATCCTGTCTGGCGGCCAGAAACCGGCTCATGTGCTCTCTCTCTCTCTCTCTCTTGCTGGCTATTGGTAGATACTGCATGAAACCATATCCAGTTTGCCAGCGAATGAGTACGGAGAAGATCTCACGCGACTGCACCGTCTTCACCTCCTTCCCCGAAGGGTACTAGTTTAGACCGACTAACTGACTAACTAACTGACAGACTGACTGACTGACTGACTTGTTTGACCCGCTGTAAGCGGAGTCGCAGGTAATGCGAGTCCCGCTCCTACCAGCCGTGCTCAGATCAAAACCGTTTCCCACCGCTCCACCGCGTGCAAGACGCAGCGCACCGAGGAGGGATCACATATCGTCCAGACGTCGCCAATTCCTCTTGCGTTCCTCTTGACGCCCCCTGCACGAACTTATTGCCCCCGCCAGCGACAGTAAAGAACCCAAGATTTGCGACCACCGGGCGCTACGAGGTGCCCAAGTATCTGTTCTCTTTCTTTGTTGCGTAACACCCGCAGCATGTACCGCCACAATTCGCTCTCCAAAAACCACCTCCCTCAGGTGGCTCTCGGGCAGCTCGGAAGACCGCGAAAGGACCCGGGGTGTGTGCTCGAGCGCGATCCGCACAAAAATGGTACACTTCTTCACGTTCCCAAAAAGAAAACTCGTTCTCGGGCCAAGCGCTGCAGCAGCGCGCACAGCACCATTCGTTTTTCGTATTTTTTTTTTCGTTGCCGTCTGCAGAAGGACCCACAGATGGGCGCGACCGGCGGCCTATATTTAAATGTCAAACCGGTTCCGCGAGGCACACATTTTCACTACGGTACAAGCGGACCCAACCGAGGCTGCTTTACGTGTCTGTGTGCGAGTGCATGATGTTCGCTTGATTAATGCAGGCAAAATGGGACAATTTTGTAATTAAATCAAAATGAAGTCGTTGGATGATGATTATGTTGTTTTTGGCTTCCGCCGAGAAATCGGGCGAGGAGGATTGTCGCCGGTGTGGGATTTTACGTTCTTTCCGTTCCATCGGCGGGGGCTAATCGAATCGTTGGGCTTTAACAGAGCTTTAATTATGGACCAGCGACAAGAAGCGCAATGGAGCGCGATGTGATAACACAGCGTTTTGGGGCGGAAAATGGTCCGTTATATCCATATTTTACGATTCCAGGTCAAAGCTGAAGTTTTTTTTTGTTCAAAGCACTGATAAAGGTAGCATTTTCGTAAGAGGTGAAGTGGCAAATTCTACGGGATTCGAGCATTAGTTTGGATTCTGTCCATGATTCGATTTGGTCGTTCATTTAAATACTGATTTACAATACCATATTTGAAAAAATCTATACTAAATCAATATTAAATATAAAAAATCAATAATAATAATTTACAAGGTAGGGATGCCTTAAATATCTCCCTAACGACAACTTAAAGTTTATTCAATGATGACGGTGCTATTTTATTTTGTATAACTCATATCTTTCCAATCATAAGATAATATTATGGAAAACATGTTGAGATCGTGAAAAGTTTTAATGTTAAATTAATTTTAACTAAAATTGCGTAACTTTTGGTAAAAAAGACTAACCATTTTTAAAGACATCAATAACATGAATCATACGTAACGTACATACGTAATAACATTACAACATTGTTGCTAACATAATCCAGTGCACACGACAATCTAGCTACAAAATATACCGACGATGACATTCAATTAAATTTTGCTGCTTGAACATGCACGGGTCGTTCGTCCGATGGTAATGCTTTTGGCCATAGTGAGGGTAGTGGTGCAACATCTGTCTATTAGCCCAAAGTGACAAGCAATCACAGCCACCGCCCGTCCGAACGCTGCCGGGCGTCTGGCGGACGAGAGAACATGCTGTTAAAATATAGCCATCAGGAGAAGAGAACCAGCGGAACCAGCGACGAGCACAAAAAAATCCAAAGCCCGCCTAAGTGTTGTCCAACATCCACTCGCGGAGATCGTAGATATGTAGATCTAAAACGCCCGCTAACGCAGCCAAACGCTGTGTGATTGGCATCATCGTCGTCTCGGGCGTTAAACAGTAGCCCGAGCTGCGGACACACTCCACGCGGCTCTTCACAAACATTCGACTTCGGTACGTCTTTCGGCGCCAGCACACAGTTGGCACACCCACCCAGAGATCCATCGGCGTCTCGAAAACGTTCACATTTTGTTGTATTTCTTTTTTTTCGGTTAAGTAATCTCTTCTGAGAGGAAAAAAAAAGCACCATTTCGTGACTCCCGGGGATGCCCTTTTAATGGCTTAACTTCCATTTTTTCCCTTATTGGTTATTAAGATGCTTTTCTGGGAGAGGAAGGAGGCAGACTGAGACTAAGCAAACTTCCCGTTGCCCGTCACGTCGTTACGCTCAATGTCTCCTGCATTAGGAACATATCGACGATACACAACAACCCCCGCAGATATGTGCAGTGTGTAGCGAAGGGAGCGAAGACTTCAAAAGCCGTCTCCGGACATACTGATGCTGAGCTTGGAGCGGCGTGTCGTTCTTGTAAGATGGTTTTTGCCGGTGTTTATCGTTATTTCACCGGGACCCGGTTAGACGGATAGAAAGCTCCCACCCCAACCTGACAGCCGGACCCAAGCGGGAGTGAAATTTATGAAGACATAGATCGTGACCCATATCCGCCACAACCGTGGACGATGTGCGCCGCAATAAAACACAACTTTTCCTTCGGTCCATTTGTAATTTTAATCCCAACCCAACCCGTGGTACCGTGGAAGCCTTGGAAAAGCCCTGCGCCATTTGCCTTTCCCTCCCCCCTTCCGGAAGCGGTCCATCACAGCTGACAGCTGACGAGGGAGAGAAGATCCGGTGGTGAGACCGGTACAGGTGTGATCGGGTGACATTCAAGCCCAACTCGAACCCGGGGTTCGTTCTCGACCGTGGACCAGCTGAAGATGGCTCCGTGGGAAGCGACATGATCGCGCCCCTTCTGCCACTTCGTTTAAATCTGTGGGATCAAAAGTCAGTGTGCCAGTTTGGAAAGAGTTAAAACGCACCGACGAGACGACCTTCGTGTGATTGCGGATCGGAAATGGGGTCACTGTCTCTCGGGGGGCATTCAGTTACTGGTCAGATTTCCTGCATGCCCGTTGCGTAACGTTGCTTCAGCTTGTTTGGTAAGCTTGTGGAGGTATTTCCCATTCATCTGCATTAGTTATTCACTGATCTGGAACGGGTTAGTTTCCTACTGTAGATAGATTTACGGCATACAGGGGCGATTGAATACAAACAATCAAACAAGGGCAAATTCCAAACGGATCGACCGACAAGTCAAGATAGTAAAGTTTGCAAGCAAATATCACCAAGCAAGGAAATACATATTTTTTGTGGTTTAAGTTATGTAAAATAGAATTTTTTTTAACTGAAATCTCTAAATATCTAGAATCCTAGAATTTTTCAATTTTATGCATTTTTTTGTTTGATTTTGGTAAGAAACGATTTTAGAACCAAATGTGAAATTTGTAAAAAACTCTCAAAAGACAAAAATTTATAACATTTCAACAAATTTGATTTATATCTAACTGTTTTTCAAACAAATTCTCCAAATTTACGTAACAAAACTGGAACATAAATTCGATTGCTTTTTAACGATCGAGAGTTGTTTTCGATCTGGTTTTAATAGACCTTCCCAACTCTTTATAACCATCGAGATACATTTGCCTAGAAATAAATTCCTTGGAAGCAGCAATGAACAGGACATATTTAGATCACTTCTGCTGGCATCAGGAACCGTTCTTGGCTTCCTTCGCAAAACCATCGTCACTAGGTAGCTCCAAACACAATGGGCGGACCTTATTCCGCACAAATATTCAAACGCCAGGTAGCAACAGCAGCAGGTTCTATTCAACTAAAGCTCCATTACTATTCACGCTGCCTCGTAGCACAACATCGAACATTGTGTCGAACAACCTGCTCGCTGAATCAATACATGAAAAGAACCGTGCAGTTGAGTATATGGCTTCCCTAAGCGCCAACCCGAAACCCCTTGCAGCTGTAATAATATCTTGCAAACAGAATATTACCATTTTTCCCTCCCTTTCCCCGGATGCGTTGGCACGTTCGGAGGCAGCACATGCTCTGGATTCTCTTCCCCAGTTTGGGGCTCCCGTCGCAAAGGGAAGGTTTTGTGAACTAGACCTAGAAGACGGTCGACTGCTTTCCGACCATTTTACGAGGCAACATAACGTCGTCAACCCCGGCAGTAGTACCTCGCCATTACCGGGCTTTTCTAATCCAAACGAACTCTCCTGTCGGGTCGCGTGGATATCGGCGACGATCCGAACCCCCGCCGAAAGGTACGGATAGAATTTGCATAAAATGTACAAAATGCTGCTACAGCAACATGCGCGGCGGGGTCACGCGCTTTTTTCCCCTCACTCTCCTTCTCTCTCTGTTTCCCTCCATTTCAACTTGTTGTACCGTTTTGTTCAGGTCCGGCGTGTCCAACCCTCGCTGGAATGTTTTTCATTCCCAATAATCCCGCCCGCATGCCACGAGAGCATACGGTGGAAATCTTTACCCACGCTACGCTCCGCACATTTCCACGCTCGAGCGACTACAAACTACCCCACCGAAGACTCCGTTAGTATCTGATTCTACTCTCGCTGCGATTTCTTTACCGGAACACCGCCAGCGGAGAAGGTTTACCGGTTTTACTCGCACAGCATGTGCTTTTCTTACTCGATTTACAATTTGAAAAAAAAAACCCCAGCAAACCTTGTTCGACCGTTGTTTGGACCAAGGAAAATTCGAAACAACCAGAACTAAAATCGGAAGCATCCAAAGACCTCCACAAAGAAAACCTTCTAATCGTTCGTTCGTTGCACCATCTGAGCTCTAACTCTCTTTCTGTCTCGCTTTCTCTCGCGACGAGGACGGACCGGATCTGGGGTGATTTATGAGATCCCCACCCTCGAATATCCCCAACCTGCGGTCCTCTTCAAACCACCCGAATCGACCGGTATTAGTTTTGCGACGTTCCGGTGTATTTATCATTCTTTTGTGGGCTCTCCCGCCTCTAGACGCGCGTCTCGCGTTCAAAGATCAACCTTCCCCAACCCGGTCCATGACTTTCTTCCCTGCAGGAGCCATAAATTCAAAGGACAACAAACATTTGTTCATCTCGAGCCTTTGCGTACCAATGCCCACGCGCTTGTGCTTGCGGTTCCCGGGACCCGGTGTCGTTTCTTAGGAAATGTTTCCACTTTTCCTTCGCGAACAGGTTGAAAAAAGCTTGGTGCTCCGACCACGTTGCACATTTTATTTAGGCATCAAAGGCCACCACGGCGTTCGAAACAGGCGTCAATTTATGATCCTTTTCGTGCTGGGTGGTCTCGCACCAACGTTCTCGATGTGGGCGTTTGTTTAACCAGTGGGGAGAAAAAAATTGAGAAAATACAAAATAACCTCACTTTATTGATTATAGTGAACTCATATTCTGAAGCAGTATTCAAACTTTAGCTACGAAGAAAAAACACCCACAAATAGCGCTGCCTGCCACCGGCTCGTAGATTGTTTAGATAAGTTCCAGGCGACACGTCCAGCAACGGCAACAAAAAGTCAACATCCGGGCGCCTGGACCAGCGGGTGGTTTCCATTCTCCTACCGGCTGCCCTCCTGCGCGATTGGCAAACTTAAAGCTTGCGATCACGCGGCAATATTGTGGCCCCTTCCCCACCTCACCCACTGCTGCACCGTCAAAGGCTGCAGGAACCGAACGGTCCTGCCCTGCCCGAAAACGGGTGCACCGAACATAATAACTCGAGTTATTACTTCAGCCAAAATAGCTCAATCAACACTAACCTTGAACCTCCGCTCACGGCGTCCGAGCTGACAAGTTTTGAATGGGATTTTTTCTCGGGTTTTAGCTGTTGCGCTAGTGATCATTCCTTTTTTTACAAACAAGCTTTCAAACTACCAAGTTCCGTGAGAAAAATTGCCCACAATCTGGTTACTTACGGTAACTGATGCTTGGCATTTTTTTCATCTTCTTCTTACTTGCTGTTTGCTTCTTTTGCGCACAATTATCTGAAAAGAATGGACCCGCCGTCTCTTTTGCCGAATGGAGTAGAGTAATCGATTTTCAACAGCACCCCACAGGACAGCGGGTGTTCTTTTAAACAAATTAGAATCATTTCATCACTTGCTGCAAGGATTGTGGTTGACCGTGAAGGCCGTGAAGATCAGAAGTGCTTTTTGTCTTGTCGGGCGCGGACTGTTTCGAGCGATCGGTTCGGTCGCGAATGAAAGGGATTACTTTGAGCAACATTAATCTTCCACCGCTGTGAGAGATTCGATCATAAAGAACGTGAGTTTGTATAATAAAGTAAAAAGTGAGATATTTGCGAGAATGATTACGTGATTATGAAGAAAAATTAAAACCAGATTATAATAAAAGAGCAAACATGGGTATAAGAAAATGGATGGATGTAAGAAGTAATCTCTCCACAAACAAAAAAAAAGAAACAGCAACCATTTATCAAAGTAAATAATTGCCTTCAAATCAGATATTAATCTGGTTACCTTCGACTCAAATGTATAGAAACAATTTTCCGAATAAATTCCTGACTTTGTGAAAAAATATATTTTCATGAAATAATTATGCTTCTTTGTTTTATAAATTAAATAACCACAATTAAGGTTGAGTTTAGTATTTAAAATACAACACATTTTCATTTTTTAAACTATTCAAAGGAATTAACTAATCCGCAAGTGATTTCAATTAGCAAAACAGGCTATTTCTGTAAAATGTGTCATTAGAAAACAGAATTTCTAATTGAGTGCACAAGAACCCTAAAAAACACCATCCTGACGCGAAGTATGTCACGGATAATTAAAATTTATCTTCGCTTACCTTTATTGGTCGCTTTTCCCCCCAGCAAACGTTTTCCCTCAACGCACGTTTATCACGAAAGCCAATTTTCGCACCGTTGTAATCTAAGCGCTTTCGCACATGAAATCGCTATAATCTAAGCTCACACATCCCCTCCGCATACTCGTGCTCTCGAAACACATACTCCCGCCACTTGAACAGGCAGCCACCTCGCAGCTTAAGTGACAAATCGGGTCGTATTTGCACCGTTTTTGCGCCACTCCTGCCGAAGCAACCGCATTGCAACTAGAAAGCTTTTTGCCGTTCTGGAAAGTTGGGTGCCGCGACCTCGGCGTCACAAGTGCGAGCGCACTCGCGAGCATAAATCGAATGAATGATAACAGCAAAAAACAATTACCCACCAAAAACCGCCACGTTTCTTCTCCCGAGAAATGTGTTCCACAACATTGTAAAAAAACACGACCCAAAACCACATCGAGCAATACCAAATAAGTAAAAAATAAAAAACACCCGCAACACCCGGCCCAGTAGGCGAACCACAAAACGCTGGCAGAGAGGAGAGAGTGAGAGAGAGAGAGAGGTTTGTGAAAGATTTATTGCCCCTCATTTCCTTCATAAAGCTGGCTCGGCAGCAGCACACGCGCGCATATTTGCACCATCACCCAAACGGTGGAGGGGACGGTGGGAGAAAAAATAAACCCCCAAAAGCAATAATCAAAGCACCAAGAACGAGAATACGGGCAAACAACAACACCGACATTACATCGCCACACTATAAACGGGGACGTGATCATTTCTTGTAGGCCACGGCTGTATAAAGCGTATGATATATCCTTGCCGTGTTTTTTTTTATTTATTTGATCCTTTGCGCTGTACGCGAGCATCCTGCACGAAACCGAGGGCTTCTACGGGCGGGTGAAATTGACGTGCCCGGCAATATAAAGCAAACCAAAACTTATCTCATTTTCGCTTATGAAACCGATAAGAAGACAAACAAATGGAGGCCGCGTCGGGCCGCAGATCGACCGACATTCCTTGGTGTGTCTTCCCATCAGGGAAGTGAACATACCAAACCGCGCGTACACGAAACGGTTGTAGTAACACAACATCAAGGCAAGGATACCGCGCCGCTCCAGAGAAGTCCCTGAAACCGCCGACAAAAAGGCACAAACCGAGGCCGGCATAAAATATGTAACGGCCGAGGGGTTGCGGTTTCAAGTGTTAAATAAACAATGCCACGGAGGGTTTTGCTCCGGTTTTCGGAGAAGGAACGCGCCAGGACCAGCAGTCCCGGTCGTAACGCGGTTTGTCTGTGTGGGTGTGTGTGTGTGTGTGAGTGTGAGTGTCGGATCTGGAAATGTACTACCTGACGCTGCAGATGTTGCTCCATTGCAACATCACAAGTCACTACAATCGTATCATTTCCTACGCCTCGAGCAAGATGTCTTCCCAACACGGTACCGGTTCCGAAGCTTTATTAGTCCCAAGGCTATTTCCACCACGATGTCCGTTCTCCATTTCCCAAACTCACGGCTGGCTCGTGCGTGTAGTGTTTGCCGGGATAAGAAGGATCTCCATCACTACCCCCGCCCGATGAGAAACACCGCCTGTAATGGGCTTCTATCGGATTTCGTTTCTACATCATCATCCACATCCCTTCAACCGGACGCACACACTCGATTGGCCAATATCAAGTGGCATTAAGGAAGCAAATAATCGACGACATATGGCCCAGCCCTCGAGGGGCCGAACGGGCGCCTGCACGCGCTCCTGTCAGCGGCTGTCGGAGCGAATATGTTGTGATTGTGTGGCTGGAAACACCGCTCGCGCCGGGCTTTTAATAAGCGGAAACAAACGTTCGAACCCGGACGCAAAACCGAACGGTGGCTTGTGACGGACGGAACAATGCGGATTTGGTAAACCACGTGTTGGAGCTTTGGCCAACTACTCTTTGTAGTCTTTACGGGCATTATGCCTTCACGAGATCTTCCGGACAGTGGGTGTGTGCAATAAATCACGCTAAGCCGTCGTTGATTTACCGTTCCTGGGGGTTGAGACTAATCTCTAGACTTTATTGATTGCTCGAATCAGTTCGAGGTTTGGTTGTAATGTGTCATATTTTCAATAAAGACGCTTAAGCCGTCGGTTTGGTTTGGTACCATGATGTATTGACAGACGTATCACCGTATCGATTCTTTCGCATTTCGTTGGCAATTGGTACAAATTTGATTATCTTTAACGAAGCCACCACGCGTTAAAAAGAATTATAAATTAAAGGAAATAAACTAGGCATTATTTTATAAAATTTACAAAACTAAGTAATATTTTCACTATGTATTTATAACACTAATTCAGTGCAATAGAACATATTAAAAGGTGATTTTTAACCTTAATTAATGTTATTTTTTTCAATTCGTAATTAAACAAAAAAAAACTCTGGAAATAATCAAATGCTTTAACCAGTGCATACATTTTGAAACAATAGGATAACGAAAGCAAACAATATAAGAATGTTTAAATTTTTTTGTGCCGAACGATTTTAAATTAATCTTTTCGTAGGACATAAATTTAATAAATATTAATAGAGAAGTAAATTAATGATTTTTATGTTATAAACATTTTAAGTGATATTTATGAAAGAGTGTATTAAACACGTTGATCCCCATTTTTATCGAAATTATAGAACCTAAACCAACCACAAAACCATCAAACACAACCAGGCATAACACTCGTCAGCATTTGTCCCACCAGCAAAATCACGCTTTATTGCTGTGGTTTGCACGTTGTTTGGATATTTTGTATCAATTTCCACAGCAACCCACCGAACTGTGAGCTCCAACCGTAAGCTCATGCGGTAAGCTCATAAAAGGCGTCGTATAATAACATTTTCACACTTGCAATCTGCTGCGCCCACAGTACCGTGTCGATACAGCAACCGCACCAAACTAATCCGATAACGATAACGCAACCCGGGCACCGTTCTGCGGCGAGCGTTCGTCCCGAAAACAGTTTAATTAACGATCCATCATCGATTCGTGCGCGCTTTTGAGGGGTAAGGGTACGGAAGCCTCACACGGGACGATATTGTGCGTCTTCCGGATTCGAAGATGGAACGAAAATGGGTGTTGCAAACCTCATTAGCAATGATCGGGAACCGGAGCCAGAAGAAGGAGATGAAAAGTTTCTCTCCCTCCGAACCACCATCGCCTCCCAGTGGTTGGGAGGTTTGATCGAAACATCATAACCACAACACACCGTATCGTTAGTTGCCGTTTGCCGGTGACGAGGGTGGTTGCGATGGGAGGATGCCGAGCTGATTGGTCGTCGCTTCCGATTCTCGTGAGATTCAATCTCCTCGCCGCATCGCCGAAGATCTACAGGCGACATCAAAGGGATCGGAGTCGAGCGACGGCAACTTAAGCGCCGAGCATCGTCCGAGCCCGTTTTTTGCTGGTGAGGATGACGACCAAAAATGCCAGTGCATCATTATCTTCCAGTACCTTCCTAGGTACCCAAGGGACCTCCTCGCCGCATTCTGCCCGGCGTCCTCCACCTCCCATACACACACATATCGTCGTCTTCATCGAACTGAAGGTACATTCACGTTGGCAATTGATGAGCGCAGAAGGTTCCGTTAGCGCACCAAGTGCCGACCGTTGGAAAGGGTTGCACAGCAAAAACTGTACTGGAACCGGGTGTTCCACCGTCGAAACTCCTTATTTGAGGTCGTTTCCGATCCCATTTCTAGCACCCTTTGGTGCAGAGCGGTCAATTTGATCGTCCCGAATAACCACTCAGAACCTTTCGGAACAATACGAAAGTTTCCATTTCCATTAAAAACTTCTTTCGGTGCGCTTCCCTCACGTTTGAGTGGTCTCATTTAAAGTATTGTGCGCGCCCCCGAGGGGGGTTGATGCTCCTCCCAGGCTAGTTATTAGTTTTTCCCGCGAGACTTATTCCCATTTCCGACATGCCGTAAATGCTATTCTTCGGAGCAAGCGACGACCCATCATCATCAACCGTGCGCTAGCCCTAAAACCGGATGAAGAAATTTGTGTGGAATATTCGAGCACCGCAACAGAACAAAAGTACGGCGAATAAGACGGATTAACTTCGCACAATTCAAACCCAACCCGTGAGAAGCTCGGAGTTGACCCTGAAAAGACATCACCAAACGAGAAAAAAAGTATCACCGCACATCAAAAATTAATTAGCAGCTGGTTTGCGCCCGGCCCGGTCGAGATCATAAGCCGCAAACTACATAGGTAATGGAACGCTCGCTCGAATGGAACCAGGAATGGAACGGAAGGAACCAGCCGACGGCGGCATTTTCGATGAAATCATTCATCGTAAAGCCTCCGGCGATTCGGATGATGTCGTGCTCATCGCCGCCAAGATTTCTGATCCGATCGGTACAACATCGCGCAATAGATCACGGGAAGGGAACGCGAAATTAATCCTCCACCCCGGGGACCCGGTATATTACATGGCCAGCGCTGGATTCCCCGCTCATAAAACCCCATTCAATGCGCGAAAGCGTCTCGTGCGGGCGCAAGAATCCACAACGAAAGCTACCGATGATTTCCGTTCGCACAAATCAACAGGTTTTTGGAAGCTTCGAACACGGTGGGAAAGGTCTCGCTCTTGAGCCAACGAACGCCCTCGAGTGGGTTGGAAGCTGGTTGGGAACGTAAACACGCAGGATCTACTCAATAAAAAAGGCGCCCCGTAACGAAACTGGGACTTTCGGGACTTGCCCCTCGAGCACTCGAGGAGAGGGAAATGCGAATGATGTGTTTTTTTTTCCTCCTCTATTTTTTTTAGCCCCTTATTCCCGCCGGTAGAATCACTCCATTTGGCATAATAATGTTTGGAGAGCATTCCGCGCGCTGCTTGCTGATGAGGAAGCGCCCAAAAAGTTGCTCCACCAAAGCCGGAAAAGCTCGTTAGTGCTTCACCGCAACTCTTATTATCGAACGAAAGAACTCAAGATCGATCGCCGTAAAAATCCTCCCCGAAAAAAAACGCGGTCTTAACTGGCAAAGCAGCAAAACCCTCAAACAAGACATGCACACAACAACCAAAAAAAAAAATTACCCCACCGGTCGGGAAGAACTTTCCATCGCCAAAACAAAAACAACCGCTATCAGACAGACGGGGCGCGCGCTTGCGGGTACTTAGGGAGGGGCCCATTTTTTTTTCTCTCGACCGCAAGCACACCACCACAACATAAGCCCGTTAGGCAAAAGGCCCCACTCAAACCCTTGGAAAGATGAAGCGGAGCAACAAACACCCCGAAAAAAAACCTAAATAAAATCGTCCAAAACCGTTTCGGTGATCAGCACACGGTGAAAAAAAAGCAGGCCCCGGCTGGATCCACCGGCGAGATCGGGAGAGACGGGCGAGTTCTTCGGCGAACGCCAAGGGCTCTACTTCCAATTTGGCTTCCAACGAGAGCCCGCGTGGTGATGGTTCGATTAAACGTTGGCAAACCCCACCTCGGTTGACCTACATTGGCGGCCGAAATTGCGCCAAACGCTCCTGAAGTTTCACGCGCACAAACACACACGTACGTTGCCCTGCGTGCGCGTATTAGCAGTGGATCGTTTGACCAAGCCAGCCACAGCTCCTGGAAGCTACAGGGCTACGAGCCTGTCGAAAGTTGTCGAAAGATGCGGCAGGCATGTTTCATTTCTCGCCATGTACAGGCGCGTACATGAGGTTTTTTTTTCGGACGGAGACCTCTAAAGGTGTAAACTTGGGCATCAGCCCAATGCACATAAAACCGATTCCTTCCCAAATCAGAATGCGTCAGTAATTCCTCCGTTCATACCAGTGGAGCTAAATAAAGAAAACGTTTTAATGACAGGCAAACTAGACCTTTCCCTCTCCCGCTCTCTTTGCACTGCCGCCTGTCCAGTGTCAACTTTTCATCGTCCATTGGATTCACCACCACCAGCGGAACAGCAGCGGAGGGGTCGAGCAGTGAAGAGGTGACTCATAAAAAAGCGCCAGCGCGCGCAAGTGTCACATGAGAATGGGAACGCACACGCAACCCACCACAACCCTCCTCGTATCGAATCCGTGACCAAACGGGTACGAAATGCATAGCAAATGAGGTGGTGTGGAGCGCGACTCGCCACCAATCGAATCATTACCACCAAACGTTTTGATAGTTTTCTCACACATTCTCACATGCTCAACCCGTTTACGATACGCGTTGTTTCTACTGTTTCGAAACGGCAAGTGAACCCCTGCGCCAAACGATGCAACTCGACGCACTTGCAGCAGCAGCACCAGCAAATCGAGCTTCGAATGCCATCAAGCGCGTGGTAAACCGTGGTGTGAAAATTGAAAAATATATTGGGTCATAATTTTTGTGCCCCGTGAGCTATGAAAATCGTGTCCACAAACGCTACTGGCGTGGTCCCACGGGATCAGCCGTGATGCATCGTTTCCTACTTTACTTCAGAGTGATTTACATACTCGACAGTTGATCCGGCAACCGGCGACGGTAATATCGGTTATATGGTGACGCCGTTTTATGCGTTCCCATCATCATCAGCGGTCATGGTAAAAGCAGAACATTTTTCTTCCATGATCTCATTTTCGAATTTTATTATCAATTTCTGCTGCCGTCGTCTGCAGAGCAGGTGCGGAAGTTGCAGTTGCGGTTTTGAAATATTATTAAATTCTCAACACGTACGACTGTTTTTGTACTGTCGTTTCAAACGAAAACTAAAATATGATGCTCTGTGTGATTATTGTGATTCTTTCCATTCAGTGAATTTTTATATTTATTATTACTCTTGTCATGTGAAACGTTCTAAAACTTGAGGGGTTTTGAGGAAATTTTTAACAGTTTTAAAATTTTTATTTGTTTTTTTTTACAGTTTTTCTATGGGTTCTTCACAAATCCAAGGACTCATTTTTTCTTATCACTTAATAAAATGATTATTTTTTTTATTTTTCATTACTTCCTCGACATTAATCTTGCAAGTAATAAAAAGTAAAAGCGTTTAAGTCTGTAACACCTGATACTGATTACCTTAAACATATTTATCACACATTTATATAACGACTCAAACAATCTAGTTTATGTACCACAATGAACACACCACAGGCTACAGATAACAATCAACTACTATTTCTCGATCAAAGAGGCATCGTAAACACTCAATTTTATCACATAAAGCAATTTCAACCATCTTCGCGATTCCACCGCAAAAAAACACGTATCGATAGTGAAAACCAGCTCACGATTGTAGTGGCGCTTCTTGGCGATCCCTAACGCATTTCACACCGATGGCATAACCTGTGAACTTTAGTCACGATACCGATCTTTAACCGACGCAACGCGCATCCCGCCAGCTGTCCTACTTTGTGTCAGTTATTTTAGCGTTCTTTTTTTGTTTTTTTTTTCACGCTAATCGAACCACGAAATTTTAAATTTTTTTGTTGTTGTTTGCACGAACGAGGGCTTATTGCATAATTGACTGTACTCCCTTGTGCGCTTATGTTACAAATTGCCGGGTAGAAAACGGAACGCAAATGGGGACACACAGGCACAACCTTGTAAAATCCCCTTTAATAAAACAGAGCGCGCCATCCGTCCCAGTTGACGGGAAGTATAAATTTATGATGAAATTTATGTTTCGATTGGACGGGGTTTCAAGAATTTTGGCGATACATTTTACCGTCTGCTTTTCTCGCATTTTGAGATTACATTAAAAATACACAAACGAAGCAAAACAACAACAAAAATAACGCACCCACCAGTTGGCGAAATGAAAATTCACAAAAAAAAAACACTCAAATATTGAAACACAACCGTAACCCGTTTACGAAACAGCGTTTGGGCTTACCTGTATCGATAGCGACGACGCAACGGCACGTGTCCTCGGACCCACCGGAACCCACCAGGACCTGCGGCAAGCACGAAGGACGAAACAAGGCGCAAGGGGCAGTTCCCGGTTTTGTTGGAAGGTGCTTCTTAACTGTTTTGTTTGTCTGCCCGGCTCGTTGCCTTGGAGTTATTTAATTTTCTCTTTATTTATATCCTGACGAGGGGTCCCGTTTTCATTTCCCGTGTGCGCGCACACACATACACATACACACAAGCTCACTTTCTCAAACCCTTCAGAGGAACAGGTGAAAGCACCTGGAGAGGGTTGCAGGTGTCTGGGAATTGGAACACACCACGAAACCGAACCCGGGAAGATGGCTTCACCACGGTGACGATTTTGTTGCACAAAAGTGTATGCAACCGGCGCCGGGAGCGATTTTTTTTTCAACACCACCTTTCGCGCTGGTTCCGACAGAAGCAGTAGCAGCGAGGGAAGAAGAAGAACGGTGTGTTCTTTACGGCTTTTTATCACAACCACACACACACATACACACACACACAGAGCAAGCACAATAATTTAAAATAAAACTCGCTCACTGTGTTATCTGTTACAGTGCACAAGTGGTTAATTTTTCATTTTATTTTTTTGCATTCAACTTCAGTAGTTGCCACGGTTTTGATTATCTCATAGCGATTCTCCCCCCTTCCTTGGGAGGGCTGGACTGCTCGGGGGATAGCGGGTTTTAATTCAAGCTTCTTCTATTCTTCACACAAGCAGACGCTCACCACGGTTTGAAACACACATTAAGGGAGGGCTTGTCGTATTGCATAAGTTCATTTACACCTGGTTTTGAGCGAGTACACATTCTTCACAACTTTCCACAAGCACACGCGACGAGCTTCACGCACACTGCACACAGCGCACACACACACGTGGTCACACTTCACGAAGGAATTCTTCGCGCAACGGGTTGATGCGCGCTAAGAACCAATTAACGAGAACAGCTCGTCGCTGCATTTAGGCAAGTCACAGAGAAGAGTCTGACTGAAAGGGGGTGGAAGAAGGGACACTTAGAAACATAGAAAACACGACACACACGCACACATTAATTGCCAACTTTTTATCGACGCCAAAAACGGTTTCCAACGGCATTGTGTTTTATTTACAGGCGTGCGATGCGGTTGAGGTGCAGGCGAAGGCTTCCTTTTGCCCCGTTGCCACAGTAGCGCACCGGTGGTAGTTTTGTTTTGTGTTTTTATTTATTTTTTTCTATACGAATTCTACCCAATCTGCCTTGGTTTATGGTGACGGAACAGAACGGTGGTTTGGTAGAAGCATAGTTATGTTGCATTTTTAAGCATGTTTTATTTTCGTACCTTTTAATCAGTTTCATCGCATATACAATTAACACATTGAACCAACAGCTCAACGACACTTTGATGTTTAGAATAAAATGTCATCAGCAATTAGAATCGTAAGAACATAATTTAATAATGGAAGTAAGATTCAAGGATTACAATTACAAGCCGATTTTGTCATGTAAATGGACTAAATGTACATCTAAATGATATTTTTGATTACTTTGTTTAAAGCCGATTTTGTTTGGTTAGTTTTAGGCTCAAGTGAAAACATAAAAATTCTGTCGGATTTTTTTCAAAATTTTCGTTTTTTCTTATCATATGACAATTAAAGGATTTATTTTGAAAATATGAAAGCTTTAATAGCTTTATCACCTTTACATTACATTTTGAAGTTTATTTTCCTTAATGTTTACCTTTTAGCAATCGGAATGTTCATGTAAAATTCAAAATATGGTTTCAAGCTGATAACAAATCTAATAAATTACCAATAATGTGCATGCCAACATATTCTATTCGGTAAAAGTAAGCAGCATCGCAGTGACACAATAAAACCCCCTAACAAATGACGCAAAAGAAGCTCCAAAATGTGTTCCGAAAAAACTCACAATCCAATCTGCCAAATAACTAGTATCTCGTTACCGCATGCACCTACTAATTCTAGCATGAGGCATTAGTGGGTACAAAAAAAACTCCCAAAAATTAGCACCTTCACTGCCATTTGTCTCATACTAGCACGCCAAGCACGCACAATATTAGCCGGTGTCGATCGTGTCGGAAGAATAAAAATGCAACATGAAGGGACAAGAAGCAATACGAACAAAAAAACACACAGCGCTTGCAACAAAACGTTACGTTGCAAATTTGCTACACCACCGGTTAACTTTGTCGTTTGGGGAAACTTTAAAAAAATATCGTACATTGTGCTTCGAACGTAACCTGATCGCCACCTTGCGCCCTATTATTTGCACGTCCATAAGGCTCACGTTTGTCGCTCTTTTCAATTGTAATCGCAGCCGGGTTGGTGTGTTGGTGTCAGTTTTTGAGCTGCGATTTTGACAGCGCTTATATAGCAGCTTTGGATACAAGTGTAAGTATTGTGCGCTTTTTCCACAAAAAATCCACAACACTTCTTCTTTGTTTAGCACTGTTTTTTACATGTCAGTTTTAATCCACTTTTAACACCTTTCGCGTGAACTAGTTCGAGATTATCCAATACAACGCCCGGTCACGATGCATCATTTAAATCGATTTTACTTGTAAACACACGGATTGCCTTTTACTATTTTGCTGCGGCCCACAAACAAATATAATAAAACAACATCACACCGTCTGATCGTGCTGGGATCGCGTGTGCATGCATGCAGGTGCACTCGGTGCAGTCGGTTGCGATCGAAGGCCAGCAACCACCAAACAGTGTGCCAATATTTTAACCGATTGTCTTCGATCCGATCGCTCGAAAGTGTCGCTCCAAACGGTGCTGCACTTATACTACCGCACATACACAAACGCGCACGACGAGTCGATTCCTTTTATGACACGATCGATGGCGGACTGGACCGGACGGACGGACTTTGCGTTTCGATTGTTTGTGTCTGCACGATTCGCACTCTCGGAGTGGACGGAAATGACGGATGGCGAAGGAAGAGAAGGTGATGATGGCATTAAAGGCAGCCCCAAAAAAGGGCACAACCAACTGAAACCGGGAACACCGGATCCGGCACCGGAACGTGTTGTAGAACAGGCGATTATTATGCGATGGACGCGCGACGCTGTGGTTCGATGACAGTTCTCGGCCGCGTCTGTTCCACCTTGGCACACACCAGTTTAACGTTGCATCGAGTGCTCGCCGTTCGTTTATTCTATCACTGGTGAGTTAGATCGTCCCAATGATCACCACGGGGTGAGCGTTCTCACCGAAACTCTGTTCGGTGGTGATAGTTCTACGGATTGATTTCGATTCGCCACAATTCGGTCCGGTTTCGCAAATTAATTTTTACTGCTATCGATCCCTGACGGACACGCACAGGTGGTGTTAGTGTGATTTTTTGTATATACACCCCGTACGTAAACAAGAACACAAAAAAACACGTGCAGCTAATCAAACTCGCTTTCAACACGACAGCACTAGAACGGAGTTTAGAACGCGTCACGCATTTATTTCGAAACACTTTTTAATCGAACCTCACTTGTGATCGCCTTTGCTTTCAAATGGACCAATAACCCTGGTTAGATTTTTTTAACAGAATTCGTTGCCGAAACACACATTCACACAGCACTTTAGCAAGATCACTGCTTTAGGCCGTGTCTTTTATAAACTTCTTTTCCTTTCATTATTTCACCTGTGATAAAACTACCTTTTCTTACGTCTGAAAATGCCAACTACGAGCGAGCCCACTCGCCGGAGCTGACGAAAACGCGTGCGAACCGTTGAAATGAAATGAAGAAACTGACCGGGAGAGCCGAAGAGAAAAGCTTCATTCGACGGTTTCGTTCAACTCACGTCGCCCGAGTAGTGAGTGTGTTTTTACACGCCATCGCAGTGAGCTTCGCTAACGAACAAAACTGTCGATGGAGTGGTTGAAGTTGCTCTGAATTTAAAAGTAATCTTATTCATTTGGCGAGTTTTTACATATTGTTATCAGTAGAGAAATTATTCTACTATATCGATATTATTTCGTTAAAATGTTATTTTAAAAATTTTTCTCTACCCGTTTTTGTTTGCAGTAATAAAATCTCGTTGTTAGACATTGTCGAGTCTGAAACTGTGCGGCTCGCTGTAAAGCAACCCGGGAGAGGAGGCTTGGCCTTTCGTAAAACATCGGTTGAGTTACCCTGTTCTCTTTCGGGTCAGTGCGAGATGCTTGCAGAAGCAGCCGTTACCGGTAAGTTACGAAAATTAAATGAAACAAACAATCGTTGTTTACCAACTATTACTAGGCAGCTGTTGATGAATGAACTTAATACCAATTTGAATCTTATTGTTGTGTAAAAATGAGTTTAACTAGAGCCTGACGATGTAGGAAGAAAGTACAGTCAGCCTTGTAATTTGATTTGAATTGTTTGTGATTTGCTGCAGATGCTCCTGTAGACGATTGATTGATCAAAATTTAAAGTTATTAAAGTTACAGATAAAATATTATAAAAAATACAGATTCTAGCCTCATCTTATCATTCGAATTACAGAAATTTTCTTGGAAAAAGTAAACCAGATAAACATAATAACATTTTTTTAAAACGTCCACATGAACAACATAAAGCACTCTGGAAGTCAAAACCCTGTTGCGCATCGGCTCTCTTTCTTTCTCCCTCTCTCACTCTCTCGCTTTCGTTCCTTCCACTCACCGGGCGTGAGAGTGAGCATGAGCTTTTGCTGCAGTGCGGAGAGTAAATCGTCGTGAGCTTTAGCGAGTTACCCGTGTATCCATCCTGCTGCATCTGTTGCTTTATGATTCGGCGGAAACCGCCCGACAGCAGCATCCGAGCCGTGAACCTTGACCGTCGTTCGGGCGAGTGAGCAAACGAGCCCCTACCTACAGCCATACTCGGGCATTTTGGAGCTCCAGCGATCCAACAGAGGGGTGTCGATAATTGATTGGCGCGATTTTACGATTATATGCTTTCGGTCCGACCACGCCAGGTGCGGGTTGATTTCGTCGCATGGGATGCTGCAACGTCCCTCGGAAATGATTAGCGAAATTCGAAATTCAACTACGGTCGTTATAGAGAAGTGAAGCCGCCTCCATTCGGCGCATAACGCACCCTCCACGGGGGTGCATTGTTCGGATGCTTACCTTTGTTACTGCAGACTATGAGCACCCCAAACATTCATACACCCAGCCAGGGTCGTTCACGTTTCCGACTGACCGGCAAAACGCGAAAAATTGACCCAATCATGTCGGCGGATTCGATCGGGTTTGAGTTGGCAATTCAGTTCCGAGCCCCATCGTCCATTGTAACAAGCCGCGCAGTTATTGCGGCTCGTTTCATAACGTTTCTGCCCCGCCGATCACGACCAATCACGATCGAACCGAGGAAAGGTGAACCCAAACCCAACGCAATTAAACTAAATTTTCTTTCGCCCGACCGCACCTTTGCCGCGGCTTCGAGGGAGGTTTGAACGCGCAGACAATGAGCCTCCTCCGTTCTGCTGTTAAACGCTCGTCGAGCGGTCGAACGTTGCGCGAGCCGAGGAGTTCATAAGGCCAAGTTCAGCGTGCTTTTCACGGGCGCTTTCCGATGCGTTCGCGAGGCTCCTATTAAACAATAGATCGGGTGGCTTTCGATAGGTACGTTCCTTCCAGTTCGGATATCTCGCGTGCCTTATCCTCATCCTTAATCCGCTTTTTCATCATTTCCCATCCCATAAACATTCAATCCGCCGCGGTGAAGATCTCACGCGCTGATCGAGCGCACCTGGGAAATAATAGACCCACATCTAAGCCACGCTCGCGAACAACTCATCCGCGGTGACCTTCCGACAGCCGGCGGTGGTTTGCCAGCGGTGTAGAATCGTTTCGTGAACTTATCGAGCCGTTTTATCTAGCTCAGGCTCGAATTATTAGCTTCAGAAATTGCAAACAAATAACGCTCCATTTGCAAACGTACTAAAACGCAGCACGCATTCGAGATCGATCTCCTGCCATCGATCATTGGGGAGGAGAAGAATTGCACCGTGCCAGTAAATTATCTCACCCAAGTCTAGCTCCCCGGGGTGGGGAGAAATTTCACCAAATTCATCACCGCTACGAAGGTGAAGGTTAATCAACTGAAGAACTGGTCTGCTGTTCGGACTTCCTGCTGTGCCTCGGCTCCGTGTTTCGACTTTTGTTTTGTTTCTTTTTTTGCGAGATTCCAAAAAACCTGCCCGATGCTGGTGATGGCCCGATGATGGGGCGGAAACAGCGAAAGCATCAGCCTTGCCGTGGTCTAGGTCTCGGGGAAAGAAGAAAAACAAAACAAAAGCTCGACAGCATACAAAACGCGGCGACACGACGAGCAAAAACGGAGAGTGAGTTGGCTCATTTGTAATCAGCTGGCGATAGTGATCTTCCTTTTTTCTTCTGTTGCGGTCCGGCGCGCTTTGGAGGCTCCGCTTTGGAGGCTCCCCGAAATGAGTCCCCTTGGGTGAGGTGTGCGTGAGGGTTCTCAAAAAACCGGGGGCTCGTTTCGATGCGGAAAAACCCACACTCTCCTTTGAGATGTTTGGTGTTAGATCGGTTAAAGCTCGTGATAAGTTGGCAAAACACGGCCGAGTTTGGTTGTGTTCTTCACAGCCAGTGTTCTCGGGAACGCTTTGTCAATAACGAAACAGCCTAAGGCGAGAAGAGTCCCACGTTTTGTGGAGGTTATCCGACAATGCGACCTATCTCGGTACTCTATTCGCTTTGCTTTGTTCGAACAAGAGACCTTCTCAAGATAGCAGATAAATCAAGAGCAGCAAAGAACCATTTCTAATTAAAGTGCAATCTTTTGCTGGCCGAAAGCTACCCTCGCCAGATTGCTGCCATAAATCAATCCGGGGAGAAACGAGATTAACCGCTTTTCCCGACCCGAACCCCCTCGTCTAATTTTAAACGAAAAATCTGCCTGTTGATTCTCGGCCCGGACGACGAAATGAGGCTAATAAAGTCTTCGACGAGATGAGATCTTTCAAGTTCAAGGGATTTATTTGCTTTGCCGAAAGCATGATTGATTCTTTTCCCCCACGTGAAGGGGAAGTTAAATTTGGACTGCTCAAAAACCACCCCAGAGCTCACCACCCTTTGAACACCGCGCGAGAGCGAGAGCGGAAAAGGCACTCAAAGCAACGGAAAAGCTCCCTCCTGTTTGAGGCTCTCTCTCTCCCGTGCACCGCGGACGAAACTGGTTCGCCTTTTCCGTCATCAGCCCTGCACGAAAGCCGTCGAGCGTGGCTCTGACCGTGGCTGCCACCAAAAAAGGGATGGAACGCCCGGAGGCCGCCGTAAGCGTCGCGCTTCTGCCGCACGCTCTTGCAGTTGGTCAGTCGGTTGATCTCCCGTGCTCGTGGTTTACCTTGGATTAGCTGTGCTGCGAGCGTTTCCGTTTCACTTCCCGCTGCCAACGTCTAGTAGGCTGGGATTTTTAGTGCGAGGCGACACCGATGACGGCACACTTTCCGATGCAAACCGACGAACACATGACTTTTGAATGCTAATTATAATCTGCTCTTCCAAATCACCGCACGGAAAGGTAAAGCTCACTCTCTTCGCCATTGATGAAAAAACAATTGAAAGCAAGATGAAAAGGACTCCCGCGGCTCGAATGCCGACAGTGCGCCACAAGCCGCAGGTAGACGTGGTGGCTGAGCTCCGAAGGACGTCCTTGACAAACCCGAACAGGTCTCTTGCCGCACTTGACGCAGTCGTTATGCACTTGGCCCGGGAAAGGGAACCCGAAAACAACAATCTCTAATGGACCCATCGAGAGCAAGAACCACCACCACCACCTAGCCCTTCGGAGCGTTCTGGGAAAATGCTGGCTTTGTGATGCATCCATGTAAACATTAGCTATTGCATGGGCGATTTGAAACGTACCATAACAATAATTAAAGATTGCAACAGCAGCAGAACTGCCAGAAGTAACGTGAACCGAATAACTCTGCTGCAAAGATTCTGTGCTCGGTGCGGGTTTCAGCTATCGAGGGACGGTGATGGTACTTTTCTCGCACACCACCCATCGCTTCTCTATGAAGATAAACAACAGACGCCGAGGGTTTCGTTTGATGTGCCATGTAAACGTGCCTCTCATTGGAATTAAATGCAGGCATTTGGTGTTGTCATTCCGGATGATTAAAGAGCACAGAATGTGTTCCTGGTATTCTGTAAATAAATAAAAATTTTAAAGATGTTGTTACAGATTACAGATTATGTTATTTCCGATTATGAGGTATTTATTTTTTTAATTATACCAAAATCAAATCCGAATGAAGCATGAAGCGGAATATGAGATTTGCATTTTTGATTCGACTTTTTGTGTTGTGATGCTGAACATATTTTACTATTTTAACATATGTTAAAAAATGTAGCAGTATTTTTGTGAAAGAATTATTATTTTTTAAATTATATAAAAAACACTTGATAAAAAAGTTTGTTAAGTGCTTGAAGGATTTAGATTATTTTGATTTTATCCTGATGTTAAACGAAATGCATAAATTCAGGCGTTGATAGATTTTTGTCCTAACAACACTGGACACTAACAAAGAGCGTCGAAACATAAAATCAAATTAAGCTGAAAGTCTCTATCAGACAAAGACTCATTATTTAATCAAAACTTACTCTACAGATTACACAGCAGAATATATTATTACCTGCTAGTGCAGGCCTTGGCAAGCCACAAGTTAAACACGGCAGCACATTCCCTCCGCACTGCACCAATTACTAATGAATATTATATTCACCACCAGCAGTTAATTTGAACTTTCACAAATCTTCCTCCTCGCGCACGCTCAACGCGTTGGGCCTACGCCGAACATGGTGCCGACTGAAGTTTTCCGTCCACGGTACGGCTACATGCTATTTGCATGGGAGCACGATCCGGTACAAATCTTCTGTTGGATTTTCCCACATCCCACATCCCAATCCGTTCCTCCAAGATCCGGTTGCATCGAAACTTCAAAGCCACAAACGTCCATCGCTACGCCTTTGGATGGCGCAGGAAAGAGAGGAAAAGTGCGAAAAGTTTTCCTCCTGAACACTGCGCGTGACCTTGGGACTTGGGCGAAGAATCGTTCCACACGGCGCGAATAAAAAAATGTTTTTGCCCCGGCAAAGCACGAGAAGTTAACGAGGGAGAATCGACCGCATCATCCGGTCGCATCTGGTCGGCGGCACCGATGCAACCCTGCGGTATCGCTTCGTCCCCATCACCACGGACCGAAAGCTCGCACCGGTTAGGAAAAGCCGGCGACATCTCACGGCATCCGCACGGCCGTCCGAAAACGGCACACTACTGCGGCCCCAAAGAAGGCAAGCAATAATTAAGGGCTTCCTGGGCTGGGATGGCGTGTGAATCGTAGATTATACGGTGAAAGGATAAATCCGCCATCCGCCATTGCCGTCCTGGGTTCGGCTGCCACGTTTGCGAGGGAGTCACTGAAGTGCACACAATTGGTTTACGGGCTTACGAGCTCCTCTTTCACGTTCAAGTCACGCGTAGATCACATCCCACACAGCGCAACGCGCGGTAGCTGCTGAGCTAAGAATCTGAGCATGATGAAGCGACTACTGGAAGGCCCCCGGACGGAAGCAGTATTTTAAAATTCCACCGGATAAATTCGTTCATTTACATTCAACCCGACCCGGGCTGAACGAAGGAAAAAATCTGCAATTATCCTCTGACCCTGGGCTTTTTTTTTTTGGGGAGGCGGATAGGTTGGTAGCCTAATCCAGCAGCCAGGTAGCTTCGATGCTCGAACGAAAGGATGCTCCGGATCACAACCTCCCGGAGAACCTCAATCGTTCGCCTCGAACGCCCCATCGTACGCCGATGAAAATGATATTTGAGTAATCGTTCGGGCAATTGGATTATAATGGTAGGCATCCAGCAGCACGTTGGGCCGGCCGATCGAATGCTGGTGAGCTTCTGCTGCCTCCTGCGAAGTATGTCGATTTTTCCCGAGTCATCATCGAAGCGAGCGAGCAAAACCGAGGCGGCCAGAACGGAAGTACTTACTCCCTTCTTCGTGGCGTCCGAGTTTTTGCTGACTGTACTCAACTATCATCATCAACATCTTCCACCCCGCTCCGGTGTTCGGAATCGGATAAGTCGCTCACGCGTTTTTCTCACGCTTCTTCAGGAGAAGCACGCGAACGGAACGGGGTGCAAAACAGGGGCAGGGTGAAGTTTAAAAAATTCAACCTTCATTTCGTTCTCACTGCCGGGGTGGGTAAGCCCGAACGATTAGGATGTTTGTGATTATGGTTAGAGACGCGAAACGGATAATTGGATAGTACGTCTGCAAGTCATCGGTTTTGTGCGACGGTCCGGAACGAACGATGGCAAGCTGCCTCCCACCGGGCGCCATCGCGAAGGCTGCGTTTGATTGAGCAGTGTGAGAAATTAAACACTCTCAATTTTTATCTGCAAATGGTTTTGTTTTTACAACATCACTCGCCTTTTGAAGGTAAAAAAATTTGGTAGAATACGAGCTAGAAACGAAGACTTGATTCTACGCGTGTATTCAAAGGCTGACAGTGGTTTTAATAAGTGTTTATAATAATAAGTGACAAGAACCTAGCAGAAATAAGAATAAAAAAATATTTCACTTTTTTTCCCAACGACAAAATCACAAGATTTCGAGTAATTTTTAAACGAACATTTTTAACAATTTTCCACAATAACATTCTATGATAGAATTTGTAATTTAGTACCCCTTCAATTCAGCATTTTCAACAGAATTGATATTTCCTTGAACAATATAAATAAAAAAGAAACGGAATAAAAATATGCATCAATATTTCTTGATGACTTTTACACATTTTCTTTATTTTCTAAAACAAAGCCACAACAACAACGATAAATATTCAAATACTTTTTTATGCACCCCCTGCAAATTCTCTTACTGCTATCATTGTCGCTCTAATCACATAAAGCTCTCGTGTGACTGTTCATGGCAGTAAGAAACCAGCGGCAATTATGTTACGTCCTATGCTAAACACACCCAGTGCCTGTTGTATAATGCCAACCCATGCTGCTAATAATTAGAAAAAAACCTCCACCGCGGACAAAAACCACACAGCCTCCCCGCAGAAGCAGACTCCCTAACCAGTGGACGGCTTTTCGCACCATTTTCCTCCGGTCGCCATCGTTACCAGTTGTTACCGGGTGCAGCGAAACGTTCGAAATTATGAGACATCTGCGAACACATTCTACTCGATCCTCTCAAGTGCATTGCGCAATTTCGCGACCTTTGAACGATCTGCTCGACTGGCGGAGCCGCGGGATGGCGCGGATTTCGCTGCTCGCTACCAGCACCAGATCAGCCCGTCGTCCCGTGGGCTCGTTACTTTTTCGCGGCTATATTTAGCGCAGGGCACCCTCCTTATTGGAAAACTCGTTTCTGTGTTTCTTTATTCGAAACCATCGTCGGTGCTCTCGGTGCTTTGTGCCCGACACGACACAGTAGGGCCGGCCAGTTGGTTCGGTGCAGCTGTGTGCAGTTCGTTGTTGCAGCGGGCTGCATCCTGCTGCTCGTGCCCATTCTGCTGCGTGTCCGTGATATATCCCTTGTAAGAGCGGTTTTTTGCTCTAGCAACGCTTGCTTCGTTCGGTACGGTTGGTGCGATCGTTACTTTGGTATAGGGGTAAAGTCGGACGAAACCCTACCACGTCCCTTCGGTAACGCTTCGGTGCTGAACGCGTCGGTGGATGAGTGAAATCAAGCGAAAGCCAGTCTAGCTTTGGTGCATGACGCTCAATAGAACAAAGTTCGAACGCTTGTTGGCCAGATGGAGAATTACTACCAATTTATTTTGGCTTTATAACGTTTTAAAGAATTTTATTTTATTTGAGATTTTATTTATATGAGAAACAAAAATACACCTACGAATTTTAGAAAATAATGTTTAAATTTACTATCTATTTATAAATCTGACAAGAAACTTAATTTATTACAATAACATATTTTAATTTTGAAGCAAACTTTTTTTTGCTCAGAAACATTTTATAGTATGAGAATAAAATTAAAAATAGTTCGAATCACGTTCATTTTCTCCTGAAGTTAAAGCTTCCTAATTAAAATAAGACCTCATTCCGACTTTCCATTAGCGCAACAGAACAGCCAACTTTGTATTATTTACATTCAAAGCAATAAACAAGCATGCTACCTTTGCTCGTAAACATCTCTTTTCTCACTTCCAGCAGATTCTTTACCTGTACTCACTCCCTCCCCCCTCCCCACCTCCTTCACGCCCTAACACTGCGCCTTATCTCTGGAGGTTTACTTTCGCAGCCATGTGTGCCGTCTGCCCGATCCCGTGAGGAGAAAACAATTCCGTGTCGGTGCAAAACCGTGGCCACCGTGGCTAGCACGACTTTGGCCCAAACAGAGCCAAACACACACAGCCACCTCCAGCGTGGCGTGTGCACCCGGGAAAAAGGGCACCCGGTCCGTGGGTTTACGTTTGTGTGCACATTAAAAAAGGCCATTGCAGCAGCATCACTATTTATGCACCAGATATTCGATTGTAACTATGCGCACAAACCCCATCCCCTCCCCCCTTCTCACCCTTCCCACCTCCTTCGTGGATATTATGCGTTTCTCTTTATTCTTTGTTTTTGTTGCCGTGCAATTTCAGGTTCAATCTGCGCTCACCAGTTGCACAAACGCTCGTTTTACCTTTTGCATGTGCGGTGGTTTTGACTTTACATTTCTGGTCCGATTGGGTCGTTCGTTGTGTGTGGTAGTAGTAGTGGTAGTAGTAGTCACGGTAGGCCACTGCTACCTAGTCTTTCTATGCCTCTGGTCTGGTGAGCATAAACAGTGGTAGTTGAAATATCGATGCAACAAGCGGCACCAACAGAATCAGAACCACAAACACACGAACACGAGGGCGCGTGCTAAACGTAGCAGCAGCTGCGAAATGAATTCAAGGGCAACCTACAGGCAGGAGACCTTCTCCAGTCGCTGGTTTGGAGCGCGGGTGTGTGTGTGTGTGTGCTTGTACAGGCCGAACACACAGTCTGCGCTCGAAACCATCGAAGTGTGCAGGAAGTAATGAACTTTTGCTCGAGAATAAATTGTTCACCAGCCCGTGTTGCAGCGCCCTTGCTCGTGCTTTTCTTCCCTTGCTCGGACGATGATGATGGAGAAGGCAAGAAAAGCTGCAGGAAAATCATAGCATCCATCCAGAAATTTGTGCGTATTGTGCATACAGTGTCTCAAATAAAAAAACAGCAGACAATTAATATTTTTGTTGTGTGTTTTTTGTTATTTTTTTTTTTGAGGATAACTTTGAACTTTTTTTGAGGATAACTTTTGTTTAAAATTTATGGTTTTTCGTACATAAGACTAATGTGGATAGCTTAGTTTTAAATCAACAAAATTCTTAAGGGAGCAGGTTGAGAAAGAATCAAGCAAAAAGTAATTAAATAATTAGAATAACTTTTTTAATTTTAATTTTAAATTCGAATGTTCCAATAAGCATCTGTTCTTTCGAGGCACTGTAAACCCAAGACGCCCTCTATCCAGGTGCATCGTGTACCGGAAATGATGCTTCATGCACTGGTGCTTACGTAAAAACTGAACACTCACACAGGAAACCTCATCGCTCTCTCTGTTCTGAGTGTGTCAGGCCGGTTAATTCCTGTGACTAGGCAAATGTGACGTACCTATGTGGGCTAGTAAGATCCAACGGGACGGTCTCACCGGCCACTGGCCTGTCAACAGAGCAGCTCGCACCATCACATCACACGTCGAAGACAAATTGAATTTAATAATGCAAATAAGCTGGCACTTTCTGCAGACCCGGCGTGTCTCCGGGTCCGCCTGTTGATTAGGCGCTTGCCATCGTTCTCGGCGGATCGAATTCCGACTCCGGTGCCCCGATAATGATGATGCAGCTAATGATCCCGACCAGCACGATGACGGGTTCGGGACCACGAAGACACCCGCCGCGGTAAGTGCAAGCCAATTACGTAACATCGGTCCAAACCCGGGCCGGTTCTTGCGAACAAAACGAGACACAAATGGAGAGGAACCTGTCTGTGGCCAACCGCCGACTGGCTGATTTCGCTCCATCTCCATCAAACCGCCAGCGCGATTGAGCGCGTTGAGAAATAAAACAAGCCCATCCACCCTCACCCCACCGAGAGGGCCCTTTGCAATCGGATCGCATCGATCAGTGTGCATCATTGAAATGTCACTGATTACGGGCGGTGCAAAATTTGCTCGATCAAGATCTTGCGCGATGAGGGAACCGCGACTTGCGCTGGCACTCGAGCATGGAGACGTGTTCCGTTCGCGGCAACATGCGGGGGTAAAACAGTGCATGTCCCGTTTAGGGCATTGCTACGAAAATTGCTCGCGGAACGTCCCAGCGAGCGCGCGCGCGTGGAACGCAAAAATGACAAATGGAGTTCCTCGGTGGTTTAGACGGGACGGGCGAAGGAATCTTGAGTGCGTTTCGGGACAGCTGTAATTCCACCTATTTTAATCCCTCAACGTTCACATCGCACTCAATCAGTGTCCGGACTTCTGGTGGAAGATTTCCCCTCCCGGGGAATCGGAAAACCAAAAATAAAAAGTTAAAAACAACATCAAAGCAAGCGAGTAGATGGATGTGATATTAAAATGGTTTATTAAACAGTCTAATGCTCTATGGGTTTCGTCCCTATCAACAAACCAGTCGGAAGGCATCGCTAGATGTCTTTTATCCTTTTTAAGAACGCACCGGAAGGGGATTTTAATTTACCTGTCAAAAACAGATGCCAGCAATATTTTCCTTTCATCCAGGTTGCATGATAATTTGAATATTCATTTGTTGGACAGTTTATGGAATAATTTTTATTTTTCATCTCGCTGATGTTTTTTTTATATATAAAAGTCTATATTGGGATTTTTTAAATTCAAAGGATTTTACTGGATCTGGACCAACACTGGTTTAACCTGGTACTGGTTTTAGTGAAATCAGTGCTTCTATCATGGATCTTCCAAAGACAAGCTATGATTACAGAGAGTATTCTTCGAAATTATATCATGCTTGCCTATTGCTGCACATATTCTTAACTCGTAAGGACGTTTTATAGGATTTAGACAAAAAAATCTCAGTTTTTAGGCTTGATTATCGGCAATCGTGGTCAAATTGCGGAAGACTTTCGGATGATCTTCTCGAACATTTCGCTATTATCTAACATAGAGTAGTTTTGTAATTGATTCTGTTTGAAAGCTAGATACTCGTAAAATTCGTTTCAAGAGCTATGTCCATCTTTCCAGCTGACGCCATAAGTTTCTTCCATTCTAAAACGAGTACAAGAAATGACAGCAGCTGCTAAAAGTTCTTCCACCACCAACTCAACGCCGTCAATCAAAACCAACCTGCCACGGTTGATACGCGTGTGTCATATCAAATCAACGCACATCCCTTCCACGCGGTCGAGTTTTCCACCCCCAAATCGGCACCTCGTTACCGGAACACTTACCCAAACAGCTTGGCTGTTATGGTTTCCTTTCTGCGAGCTTTCGGCCAGAGAAAACAGCAACAACAAAAACACACACTCACACAATCGAAAACAATCAATCAACCGCCTTGGCTGGCAATCCAGTTCGCCGACAGTCTAGAAACACGGTTACGGATCCGTGTTACGATTTCCTTCCGCGGTGGAAGGAGAGAGAGCAAAATAATGGCAAACACCAAGTGGGAAGCAAAAAGGAAGACAACGAACGGCCACCTACACCCGGGCCCGAACGCCTCGTTACGGCGTTGCGTAGCCGATTCGCAACTGTGTTGTTTTGCCCGGCCCAAAACTGGGTTGCCCCCAAGTGGGTGGCGTGATCGATGTCCAGCCGGTGCGTTGTATTGGTGCGTGGTTTGCGTTCAGTTGGCTTCCGGTAAGTGTAGCCACGAGCCCTTAGGGTAAACAAGCATGCGCACGGTGCTGCGTAATGCGTAAACATGCGCGTACACGGAACCGCAGCCAAGCTGCGAGGATGCATTGCCAACATTCCAACCGTCTGTAAGTTCCCCAACGTCTGAAACACCCATTGCTTTGTGCGCAAGGGTTTGCTGCAATTGTGTTGTGTTAAGCATTCGGCCACTTCGGCGTGCAGATCGGGATCGTGTTCCTCCCGCACCAGAACAACCACAGCAGGAGGATGCTCTCACGCGTGGCCGACATGGTTGCGGATGTTGCGAAACCGATCGGATCCACTTGCGTTCCCAGATGTTTGGTCGATGCGTTCCTCCAGAGAGTTGGAGCGCCGTTTTGGCACGACACGCACCGGGTGAGACGATCGGTGTAAGTGTTTTATGCAATTTTAACGATCGACGCAAACGAACGGCCACCAATCAAGCCGTACCGATCATCCTTGTGCCGTACGGTTGAGCCGGCGAAATCGGGACCGGGTGCGGGTGTGGAAGGCTTATTTTATTTATTTTCGCCTTTCGTTGGTACACTCGTGGGAGTTTCCGCGGGTACCATTTTCTTATGTAAATGTGTCATATGCGTGGCGCGACTGGTACGCTGCTTGCCGGTCGTCTTGAAACAGTGTTTATGCAACCAATTTTAAGACTCATAAGACACGATTTTTATTTTTTGTATCAATTTATAATGTGTTTATTATATTATATATTTTATTGCATTTTAAATTATTTTTGTGATTAGTTGTATCAAACAAACTTACTTTAGATGTTTACATTTTTATAATTTTCATTAACCATTATTGCCTGTTCATACCAAACAGTTGGCACCTTAGTTCAATTTTCGATATTTTTCAATTAGAATATCCACCATTTAATTTGTTATATAAAATATTAAAATTATAATTAAAATATACTAAAAATAGCTTTCAAATCTTCTTGTTTATACGCGAATGATTTTATTAAAAATATTTTGAGCATTCTACCGACATAATTGCAGCCAAACTATAACAAAACATAATCATTTCATGTTTCAGCCAATAGTTTCCTTTTGATAGCGAAAAATTAACTACCCTTCAATCCATCGCAACTGAATGCACCGGATAATTGATCTAATAAAAAAGAGCCGCACTAGATGGAGCAAGCCACCGTTCGTACTGCACCACTCAACCACTCGGACCACCTCCCTTCCGTCCATCCAACATTTCCCTACGAAATTCCGATTGCATCATCCATAAATCCGATAAGGAAGTCTCGAACTCGATTCAACCCGGCATCGAACGGCATTTCGAGTACGTTAGCGTTTTGCCAGCAAGATGCGAAATAGCACTGCTGCAAAAAAAATGCCGTAACAAATCGCTGCCCACCCCGTGATGCTTTCCCTTCCACGCGGACATCCTTCGCCCGATACGTTATTGAATACTTTCCATTCTTGACGGGCAATTAGCTACATATTATTGGCATGTGAGGAGGTGCAAGTCAGCTCTCGTGTGTTGCTGGCGATCGGTACAGAAGGAAAAGAGACATGAGCCATGAACCACACGGCATAAATGCACGGTAAAGGCTTAATTATAAAGATGTAATCGTACGTGAAGTAATCTCTTTTATTTATTTAATTAATTTCCTACACTTCAATCCGATGGGCTGTCGTTTTATGCAATGTCTCTATATAATTATTACTACGAACGAATGCTTTTATGAATGATTCGTTTATTATTCGAGCTCGAAAACATGAAAAAACGTATCACGTGTATTTAAAAACATTTATTGAAGAAAGCTGTAAAGAATAAAAATAATAAAAAGTTATTCTTTTTTATGAATATTAACCTGAAAAATTTTATTTGAAATATTTTCAAAACACTAGAAACACTAGAACAGAACACTAGAAATTTAAATGATTGATAAATTCCTCAATCATTTGAAGACGATTTGAACCAGGGAAATGCAAAACAATATCTAAATTTGTTACAAAGCCATTTTTGCTATACTACTGAACAAAGTTTTTCATCAGTTTTCCTTTATTTTGTAATTCCTCATTTTACTGATTTTTTTTATTTTAAAATGAAACCCAATTTATTATATTTTAAAATAGAAATAAAATTTTTAAAGCAATAAATTTCAAATATTTTATTCACCCTGCCAATTACATACACTTTTTCTGCCTTTTTATGCACCACTCGTTCTTGTGATGCTTCAACTCTCATTATCGTACATAATGAAGCTTTCGAAACAAAAATATTAATTAAATTAATACAATAATAGCACCCTCAAACATCGATCCACCCCTTATTCGACTCCCTTCGTTAAGTGAGTATAAAAACTATACACATAACTCCCACACACAGATCCTAAGCATCATGACCGTGGCTGTTCAGTATAAAGGCGGCAAACATAAAAAAAAAACGAAAAACAAAAAAGCACACACACACAATTGCTTCAAATTGCTCAATAATTGTGCTGCTTACAGGTCGAAGCACGCCGCAACTCCACCGTACTCCAGATCTAATGCGGCGGCCGAAATGGACGGATTTGTCCGAAAGGCCAGCAGCAGCCCCGTCCATTGCCGGTCATTACCGCTTTCGGAGTATTATAATTGAAAATTTACTCATAATTGGCATATTTGATTGCAAAAGTTCGCATCCGAAAAGGAGAACAATGACTCCGCGACCACGCATTGTGGCCGGGCGTCCATTATGGGCAGCAGTTCGGACGGTCCCGTCCGAAGAGGGTTGAAAGTGGGTACGATAGCGTTCGGTTTTATATACGCCTAGTGCACAGGGCAGATGAGGACCCCCGCTTGGCAATAGATAGCCCGTTAATACGCTAATAACACATCCCCCCGTGGTGTGAACGAATAAAAAAGGGACTCTGCGGTGGCTCTGGTCAATACCCGTTGTTTGCTGGCTCCCGGTCAGGTGCGAGTGGGTTAGATGAAAAATAATACCCACTGCTCCATGGCCTCCAAGTTTGAAGTCTCCCGCTGGATGACCGGTTGCTATCTAAGCGATCGAATATCGGCTGTCCGTCGTTCTTCAACCGGGCTAGGTTTGCCCACACTATCAGGAGAAGCGATGGAGAAACCACACGCACAACCCAAATGAAAACCAATCCATCAGGACCGGATCGGATCTGATGGATGTTGTAAAATAAATTGCAAGCTTTATTACCTCACGCGAGCGCGATGGGAGGTTTCGGGTGAAGATGTTTTGCGCATATTTTCACTCTCCCGCCCAATTGAAGCAGTCCATCAAAGCGGACTGTCCGCGGGCACTGAAAATCGCTTTCCAGTGAACCATTAAACATTCAATAGCATTATGCCGCAATAGATGGAGACACATTGGGGCGTCTTTTTTTATTTTGGAGGAGAAAATAGCTCGGCCGCATTATCAACAACTTCATGGCGAGAAATGAATCATCTTCCTACCGGTCCGGGTTCGGGCAGAATGTTCAGACAAATTTTCCACCGAGTGCTTCGAGTTTTCCTATTCCACGAACCGAATGCTCCAACGCAAATCGGTGACATTTTCCACACCCAGTCCACGCGGAGCGTGTACGACCGACTGTGCTTTCCATTTGCCAACGGCAAGCGACACGTTTTTCCACGGAATCATTATCGTGCCTGGCGACAAACAACCGAACGGAGGATCGGATTTTCGTGCGAATGCATACGTAAGTGCCATAATTCGGAAGATGGATGGTTGAACCCAGAGAAATTGGTATTTTAATTTTCAATTGTTGTTGTTTTGTATAGAATTATGATGTTTTTACTCTCAATATTGAATATTAAATGGTGTTTGGTAAATAAATAATGGGTAAATGACTAATAAATCATTTAGCGGTACGGTCAAAATAGAAATAAACGGTTACAGCTCTTAAATAAGAACAAAGATAAATAGTAAAGATTTTATTTTCAAATTAAAAATTAGCAATTCCATTCCTTGTATATAATTTATTCGATTGTATACGATCTTCTCAGTGTGCCTCTGGTATACACAAAATTCATCCCATTGTAAGTAATCGTCTATTAAGTCCTCGTATGCATCTCTTACACCAACCATTACGTTATTATTTTTCTAAACACTCCATCGACTCATAATCTATTACGCCTCACTTTCCAAGCCTGCGCTTACCGAATGCACACTGGACATAAAGTAAACAAAATTCGATACAAAGCTATCACCTCAATGCACATACAACCGGCATTAAGTAAAACTCCCGCGATAAATGGACACACGGAGCGGAATGTCGAAAATTGAACGCACTGAAAACTGGAGCATTTTACGGGGAAACGGGCTCGGCTTAGGAAACGCGGCAGTGTGCGCTTTCACACCGCCGAAATTGTTTCATCGTGTCAAGCGAACGGATGATGATGTTGCCGCCACCACCACCACCATCTTCGCCTCCAAAATCGATCGATCTGGGTAAAAAAGGATTGCACATCGCCCCTCCTCCCGGCCATCTGCGCCATCTGCGTGGTTGGAAATTACCAAACTCAACAAATAAACGAAAAATTCGACGATCAATCCGTGAGGCGATCGGAGCATAAAAACAAGAAAATAAAATGAAAACACTCAACAGTTGGTGCGTGAGTCGACGGGAAAAGCCTCACTCCCAGCCTGCCAGCTGAGTGGGTGAGTGGGTGTTTTGTCGGCACTTTTCACTGCCGTTCGCGCCGCGGCAAGGAAAGAAAATGAAAATCCAATTTCGCTGGCTCCATTCTTGAAAATCGGGCTCCTTTAGCGGGGAGAAAATGCAACCACCCTCGCCGCCGAATAAGGGTGAGCGAGGAGAAACACCGCCGTACTCCGAATTGAAACCGTATCGAGACCACCACCGCCACAACCCGCCAGTCGACCTTGATGATGCCCGGGGTGCTTGGTTGCAGATGACGGCGTCGGAATTCCACCTGCGATCGGGGATGGTCAGACGGTTCGGGAGCGTGATGGGAAGAGTGAGCATGTGCTAATTTACGTGAGAAGCGGAATTCGTACAACCGCAACCGCATGTCGCATTCCGGACCCCGTTTGGCCAGCAAAGCCCAGGAATGTTTCCCTCCGACGGGCTTCGGGATCCACGGCCTAACCACACGAGCATCCAATAGAATACCAAAACAACATCGTACGGCAAGAATAAAGCCTGTCCGGTTACACCCTTTTTTTCTATTTCGTCTTTTTTTCCTCGTCGTCGCTACCTCATCGCTTTCCATTTGCATACCGGCACCACTTAGGCACGCATCGGAACGCGAACGATCGCGAAATCGATCGCGACCATATGTTGCACCCAGTTGTTTGTTGTGTTGTTGTTATTGCTTTGCTTTTGGGACGTAATCGAAACCGAAAACTGGCGCACGCAGTGAAAACAACCTATCAAGGCCTGAGCCCGAAAGCGAATGATGGCCGCGGGGCTGTAGGGCTAGCCATAATGTTGACCTACCACCAGAATGGTGTAGCAAGGTCGATAGATAAAGCATTCGAATGTTTTACGTGTCAGTTAACAAGGGGTGTGTGTGTGTGTGGGTGCCACAATGCATTGTGCGTAAATGTGCCACGCGTTTTTGATTTTATTGAATTTTATTTGATATCGCTTAGGACTCCTACTACCTCATACACACAGATTTATGAGTTTTATTACTTCTGTGAAATATATTTACATATCACTGGTATGGTATTGGAGATTTAAAAATTGAAGAACTTTATTTCTCGCTTGTTTTTTTGCCAGCTGTTTGTTCACTCATTCGAGTACCTCCTTACAATTCGCGTAGTTAACTAATTCTAGCAGTGTTGGCGTGAAAAGTGTTTTTTAAGGTGAAAACATTATTTTATAGTTAGAAAGATTTCTTTTAAATCCCAATAATTTATTCGCCAATTGAAGATCATATTAAATCAGAGAATATTATGAATAATTGCAATGTTATTTAAGGTTAATTCAGCAATACGGCCAGGCCGTCCCTAACAAATAAAAAAAGGTTAAATTTAAATTTACCTTGCTTTTATATTGTTTAAAATTTTTTGCATATACATGCACAAATTTTAAATAAAATCTTTAAATTATGCATAAACAAAATATTCTCCCAATGCAATGGTTATCTAAAAACACATCAAATAAGATTTATAGCTGAAACTACCGATTTATAAATATTATCAAATAAATCTCTGCAAATAGAAAATAAAACCACCGCACCAGCATCCTTTTCTAGAACGCCAAAACAAAACAAAACCTGATAGCTTTCAACCTGAACATCTCCTCCGTATGAGTACGTATGTCATTCTCATTTTTTCCCAATCGCTACAAGCGCAAAACGTTTACACAACAATGTGCTTGCTGTAACAATAAATAACCACTTTGTGACTTATTCGTTTGCTGTCCGCTACTCATGCTTTGGCTTCGTATGGTGTATCTTTTTCGGTCTGTGGTTCGGTATCGATTATTTACATTTTACATTGAGTGGAACAGAGTTTGGAAACATGTAAAATGTAAGCTTCCTACTCTACCTTTGTTAATTTTTTCCCGGAAAGTGAAGCGTTAGAATCATTCTTGGGTGTGTATGTTCGTCATCCATGTAGAAGAAAAATATTAAGTGTCATTATTTCAAGCTTCATCAAATGAGCTTTTTAATACGCATTCCCATAGCATTCTTCACCTTCAAAACACTTCTGCTGGTCGTTACCGACGATAAAGCCAGTTCTACGGCAATCGAAAATACCATCAAGAGTCCATCATCGTCTTCAGCAGGGGCAATAAAAGTGAAATTAAATTTCATGTACTTGCTGCACAGCTTCGCTGGGATAAAAGCCCTGTTCTACCAGTTTAAAGAAAGATAGTTATTTTATGTTCACTGCTTGCTAATGCCGGTCGGTAATGTGTCGAGTCCGTTCTAGACGAGCAAACTGTTCCAGTGTGGTTGAAGCATTTGCAGATATTAATTACATCAATAACTTGCTCTCCAGACTCCGGGTGGCACAATAGTGAGTCGCCCATTATGATTAATACTACCGATAAAGAAGAAGATGGCAATCTTTGTCAATTATTTTAATAAACTTGCACCGCATCGAGTCAGAGCGCAAGCCGGCAAGCGTTACCGACCGTTTAGACATGTCGATGGCTAACTTCCAGCGAAGGCCACAAAGACGTCCAATCTTTCTCCCAACGGATGCACCCGTCAGCTGACCGCTGAGGTGAGACTGTGCGGCCACCGACCTGAACTTTGACGTCTTGCTCCTTTCCGCCATCCATCCGGACGCTTTTTGCGAGCTAATGGACGCCGCAGTCTCACCTTGGTAAGTATCTATTGAACCCGAACTTGCCGTCCCTGGAAGCATGGACCACCCGAACCGGAAATGGATACTCAACCCATCTGGACGCGGTTCGGTATTTGGTGTTTGTTTCTGGCTACATTTTCGGGCTTCTCCTTCCATCCGCGGCATACCTTCCTTCCACCGAAGGTTCTTGCCCGATAATTAAAGCATTGATGTTGGCGGGGGGAAGTCCACTGGTGGAACGCGTCTTCGGACGTCTGTATAATTGTATGCTACCGGGGCAGTGCAGAGCGGCAAATTCACTATGCAATAATGGCACTTGCTCGTAATAATCCAATTTAGATCGGTCGGTATTTATTTCATTTAGACTTCCTTCATTCCACGCGGGAGATGCGTTTCCGGTGGTGGATATTTTTGGAACGTTCGAATTTGGGGGATATGAGATTTGGTATTTTTGGTATGTATCTCATTACTGGGATGAAATTATCGCCGATGAAAGGCGGCTCGCGTTGAATAGTTGTTCTATACGGAGGAAAATAAATCGCTTACATAGTCGGGACATTGTTTGATAATAAGAGAAGAGCTATCTTATGGCTATTATTATACCTAGAAGTAACAATTGTTGAATCAAATCTTTTTCTTTAATCCATGTATAAAGTTCGTATCTGAGCGAAGTCTGTACACCAATAACTCTCACCTTTTAAAGTCTTTTTCCCTACAAATATGAACATAAGCTCAATGAAGTATGAAGCTATTCGGTTCAGCATCACGCGAGCGGCTGTAAATGAGCCTCCACACCGGATTAAAAAACAACTCGCACGGAAACAACCAAAACAGCGCGTTATTTACAGCCACAAGTCGTGCGAATGCGTGTGTGTGTTCTGTTGCCTTTGGTCTGGCGATTACGTATGAAAGATTGTGTTTTGCTACTAGTGCGTGCGCCACATTTCTTCCTACCGAATCGCTAAATCCCACCGAGATCCGCGCACGAATGCACGGGTTCATCGGGCTTCGCTTCGCTTCCACCGAGCGTTGTTTGTTTTGTGGAAAACGAATGTTTATTTTTTATTTTTCACTCTCAACACGCGCTCCACACCTTCTGGGAAGATGTAATCCGCCGCTGAAAACCGTACGAAACCAGGGCTGAACGAAGCCGTAACCAGCGAATTTCTTCACGTACTTCAGGCGTCGTGTAATGTAATATTTATTGTGCCACTACTCCCCGGCCGGTGGCTTCCTAACTAACGCAAGTGTCGTCGCAACGCTTCGAGCACCAAACCGAAGGCAGGGAAGAATAGAACCCAACCCAATTCCGGTCGCTACAAATCCTTCCCAGGCGGTGAATTACACCCAATGGTGGAAATTTCACACGACGACACTGGCGTCGTACGGCAACTTCGAGTTACGGGAGCTTATTTTGCTTGAACCACTAGCGCTCCATTGTGCGACTGACAGCAAGATATGGCCAATCCGGGGATTAAATTCTCGTACCAAAACGCAACGCAAACCGTCTCGAGATGGTACGGATTTCATCTCGAAAGGTGGTTGAACGTTGGACGTACGACCGGCACCGGGGTGTCTTTGTGGTCCTTCCCTCCTTCTTCGGGTATGGATGTTTATTTTGTTTTGACGTCGGTTGCGTTTTTTGATGCGTGCGATGGAGTGGCAATGTAATGTCGGTGTTTATGATATTTTGAGTGGCTCCAGTGTTGAGTGTATGGTAATGTGGGATTATTCAATTGAGCTGGATATTCTAGTACAAATTGAAACCCAACGTTACGACGAGCTCTTAGTGACAGCTGATGTCAAGAATCGCCAGAATGGGAAATAATTTATGAAAATATGGAACTTAAAATAACTGCCTGTGATTAATAAATGTACAACAGCGATTAGATACGAGAAAAGCAGCTTAAATGTAATGCTTCAAAATTTATAACAAAAATTATATAACAAAATCAATGTGTGGAGGAGTGTTTTGCTATTTGTCAACTCGGTGATATAAAAATGTATAAATATAAAACCATTTTTAATAGCTAGTTTTCAAAATTCGTGACGTACTCGACGTAAAACTTTAGATACATCTAGCGAATACACAGCGAATGAGGTAAAAATAGCTAATAAAAGAGAAAAAGAAAGCGTTTATTGTTTCATATGATCCACCACCAAGGGAGTAAATCGCCAACAGAATATTGTAACAAACCCAAATGATGCTGTTAAATCTTAGGTGGAAGGAAAATAATAATTTATTTATTTCAAAATTATTAGTTACATATTTCATCTGTCCTCAATAAATAAAACTAAAACTCTTGGAATAACATTACAGCTCATTTCACCACGAGTTTAGCCTCTGCGGATAGTCTTCTGCAAGCAACATTTAATGGATACTATACAAATCTCGCTTACGGCCGTTTGTGTTAACGCTATCGGTCGGCCAAATGTCACCGCGGCTCGCAACGCCTTGATCTTGATTTAGCTGCCGCGGTTTCGCCCAGGATTACGTACCATTCCCCAACCCGATAAAGTCACCCTCGGATCGCTTTCAGCTGACATTTCAGACGGTGGCGCCTTTGTTGATCAAACATATAAACACACAAACGCCAACGTTTCACCTTTAGGCGCGCATTTGGAATAATGATACATATTCGCTCGGGCCAAGCCGGGCCGACCGAGCTCCTCCAAAGACGTGGAGTCGTAAATACGGTCGCTTTATTTTCGCGTGCCCTCGCGCAGGCGACCCTGCGTCCGGGGCCATGCTGGGCTGATATTAAGCGGTAAGCTGGCGGGGACCGGAATCGGCCCAGAAAACAGGCGGATTCGGCTGCTCCAGTTCCCGACGGTGGATGTATGTTCTGATGCAGGCGCAGGCCATAGTGAGCGAGGCAAGAAAAAAAAAGGTCAATACCGTTGCAAATGCCGTTGCACATTAGCGGTGCTCTTTTCGCGGGTCGCCAATTTACGCTCGACGGTGGGAAAATTTGACAACTGACCTGAAACGAGCGGACACAAAACAACAATGAAAAAAAGAATCTGACCACTTAGAGAACCACTTAGCGTGTGCTCTGATGGTGCTCGGACCGATCCAGTGCAAACAATGATGCAACTGTCCATGCATGCATCATCAGGTACCGACCTGGGACCTTGCATCCGATTGTGGTGCAGCTTTTTGCGCGCATCTAATAACCTCGAATCTGCATTGAATTGAACGTCCATTGAACGCGGCTTGGAACAAACTCGTGTACCCGAAACAAAAACCCTCCTCGTTCGAGTTCGTTCGTGTCGTCAGGTAAAACTCCTAAAGACTTGCTATCATCACACGGAAAACACGGCACGGATCGATAGCAAAAAAGAAAAAAGAAAAAGTCAATAATCACAAACAGCCCCGCTCAACGCTCAGGAAAGGACGTCACGTGCGACAGCAAAACGTGACAGGGAAGCGCAAAAGCGCCCGTCCCGACGGCCTATAAACGTCGACGTCGCTCGGTTGGCACTGCCAATCGTCACGACGCCTCGGCCTCGGTTTCAATGACCCAAATCCAGTTCCCAATCCGTATCCGTCCCGCGGGGTCGGTGAGCCGCGGATCATTCCCTCACCCGGTGCATCCTGAGCCTCAAGGGGAACGGAAACGTCAACGAACCGAGCGCTTGTTACTTGCGCAAGATTAAGCTTTCATCTGTGCCACCCCGAACACCGGAGAGTCTCCCAAATCTTCTCCCCTAGTCTGGGTTCGATGGGTTGATTGAAACAAATAAACACCCATTAAACTCATCCTCCCCTTCTCGTTCGTTTTAAAGCTCACCATGCAGCAAAAGCCAGACGAAGCCGTCGTTATTGCCCATTTGAGCGACATGTTTACGCTGGCACGACACCGTGAATCCTTCGCCGAAGCTGTCCGTCCAGACGTTGGAGAAACCAACCGAGCGATCGGCAAACGGTCGGGGAGTTAGTTGGTTTCAGCGAGCCGGCAAAAATTTGTTTATCGCCCATGCCACGAAGCAATAGTATCTCGTTACCATGGAGAGCTATTTTCCCGACCGTTGGAGCCACATTTCTACAAAAATAGTAATAATTGAACAGGAGGTTGGGAGTGAGTTTTCTTGGAACGGTGCGCTCGATATTGAATTCGAATGATTTAGTGTTCTATTTTGTATTCAAATTATAACAGAATAATAATCACATCTGGAGCTAACATGGTTTCGAGCAAATTTGTTGCGAAACAAACCGAATTAAAGTTGATCTTTTTACAGAAAAAAACGCATAACAACCCTTTGGATGAAAAATATCAGTATAAATAAAATTTGCAATTTATAAATGCTAATGATTTTTATAAAGTACTTTTAAAAAGAGTTACTTCAAAAAATCCATCCAGTTATCAGGCTCTTGTAATAAAAACCGTGTTTAATATTTTTCACAGTTTTTATTATCTGTTCATAAAATATTATTTATCCACAGAACATAATGGAATATTTACTCTCGTAACATATAAAAAAAGAAGAAAAATATCAAAAATATTCAATTATCCTCTGATAAACCCACCTTTAAATTAAATTACCCCGGCGTAGCCTATGCTCATGATGGCAATTAAACCCAGCTTACATCCTAACTACCTGCCTGTATTTCGATATCTTTCGCGTTCCCACAACGAATCAACAGCATAAACTCCCAATGAAAGCGGCTATTGAATAACTATCAAAGGCCACCCTGCTAGCCCTTTTACCATAAATACATGCATTAGCAGTAATTGCTCCGGCTGACAACTGCATCAGTGCATCAGCGTTGTTGTTATTTGCCAAAGTGCCACCAGTTTGACCACGGGCTGCACATCTCTTTCGAAACAAAAACCTTCACACAAAGCACACACGAGTGCGCCCTTCATTTGAATACCCGCGTGCTACTATTATGCACTAAGAGTGGAAGCTACTAAGCTACCGGGCGTGTCACGTCCATGGTGGAATAAATTTCGCTTCCAAAGGTGCCCCCGGAGCTCTCTGGACCACACGAGTATAATAGAGTGACCTGGGAGCCAAACGAGCGCTCATAACGATGAGGATGAGGGTGGAATAATGGTCCAATCGAAAATTCAGTTGAGCTTTTTACTGAGTTGAGCGAACGGTATCATGTGGACTTTTGTGTGCTCGACATCATCGTTTTTCGACGACCCATGCTCCAATATTCGACTGGCAGCACTGAGCTGCACCACCCGAAACACATGTCGTTTTATCGCATATGGAATATGGCGTCAATCTGTAAAATGAGGCATAAAATCATTGTGCAGCTGATACCTTTCTGCAGCATGTCAAGCGGTATAATCCCGGGCAGAGGTCGGTTGCGACATTATGGGAGAGATTATGCCAGTTCTTCAAGCGAGAATAGCTTGATTTTTTCACAACGAACGATGGATTTACTGGCATTGGTTTGCTGAATCGAACAATCTGCTCTCCTGGCCATCAAGTTGGCCATGTAGATCGCACAGTGGATGTTTTTTTTACGAAAGTTTCAACCGCAATGTCGTGCGTAAATCTAATCATATCGACTATGTACATAATTTTCGTATCACTTTACGAATTCTTTTGTTCCAACCTCTGAACCACCGAGCCCGAAATCCTCCCAGGACCTTTCACTTTCGCGTCCGTTTAATGCAACTTAATCGTAATTAGTCGCACGTTCACGCGCCGCGAACGAAGAATTATGATTTATACTAATTTAAATCCACCGCAAACGGTGCGCGCGTGCACAAAACAATTAAAGCAGAAAAAAGCGACTCCCATTTCCATCCGCAAATGCATGAAAACAAAACTCGCCAACAAAAGAACACCCGTCGCAGTCGGCGGAATGCATAAAATGAACGCTGGCAGTGAGAGAGGTGAAACGTACAAAAAAACGGATACAAAAACTCGAAGAAAACGGGGTTGAAATGAAATGCTACAAACGGAATGGCCAGGGCACAGCCGGAGCATAATCGGGATAGATCGGATGGTTTGCATACTGTGTGGTGCTCTCGTTGGCATTTATACACACCACAAACTTTCACCTTCCACCCACATAAGCTCACGCCATCTAGTGTTGTGGCACCCAGAAGATCGACTGGGAGAAATATGAAGAAACGTAAAAAAACGCCCGTCGTATATCAACAACAGCCCAACACGGCAGCTTAGCGCGTGGTGGATTGTCTGCAAATCAACTTCTCATTAACACGTCCGACACGAAACCAAGCCCGCTGGCGGCGAAACGAAAACCTCCATCACTCATACTCCGTCCAAACGTGGCGCGTGGTGGCCTTTTAGCCCCCCGGGCCCGGCCTGCGATGGAGTTGAAAGTAATGACACCAGCGCCGGCTGGGAAATGTAATGTTTAATCCATTTAAAGACATTGACGGCACGGGAAAAGTTCACAAGCGTTCGTTTGCTGCAAGCGTAAATCAGCAAATTGGAAAGGTTAATCCCTTATCACGAAACGGAAGAGGATTTTTCCCGCATTTTCTCGCGAAGTGTACCGCTTAACCATTTTATTGAAACGTCTGCTAGAAAATTTGATGCTTCAGCCCCGGAAGCCACTAGCGTTGATAGCTAGACAAACAAATGAATTAATCTTGTTAGCTTTAAATATTCTAAAGTTCTCGATTTGTTTCAGGATTTGAAGATAAAGTAGCTCCATTTGCGCCTTAAAGTATGCCAACTAATCAGTAACAAGCGCTTTATTGTCTCCTTCTGAGTATATGGAACGATTTTGATTATTATAGTATCTTTAAGTCGAACAAGATCCGCATTTAATACACTAGGCTGCATACGAACAAGAAATTTTAGCCTAAAAGTATGCAACATGCACTGCAAAAAGCATTTAAAAGATGTATTAACGCTTTGCTACCTTATAAAGCCGAAGTCGAATATTCATTACTGACAATTCATACTTAAATCTTGAAAGTCAATAGGTCAATACATAAAAGTTACCTAAGTTTTATTTAAACGGCTTACTATCAGACTGGAACCAATTTGCAATTGAAATAGTTTCCAAGGTTCGAATGAAAATTTATTTTTCAATATCGTGAACACAACCCAAAGCAGAGAGACAAAACCCATCCCTTAAACCATTTCGGACAATAATTTCCCAAAACGACACAATTCTCTTCCATGTAAGTGAATAAATAATACTTCCTCCTGCCGCAATTTTATTTCCTCTCAATTGGTTTCATACAATTCTCACCAAAGCAATGTAACTATACTACCACGTTAAACTTGTCGTTTTGTAAATACTTATCCCATCGAACAGCTTGGTGACGGGCGGAAAAGGGGCTTCTATGTTTGTTTGCTGTGTTTAATTTCTATTATATTCCGCTATTTTTCTAGAGCTAGTGAACGAATTAAAGATACATGTTTGTAAATAGTTTACTCGTTTCCAGTGAGTCCATCGAGGAGGCCGAACCCGAAAAAGGTATGCGCATCCCTAAACGATCGAATCAGAGGTCTATTTAAAGTTTGCCATTGTTGCCGATTGCGTTATTTGCATGATGGATTACATAGTGCATTATTAATTGAAGCACGGACACGCCACGGTGGCACACGTATGCACAATTAGTTTTGTTCGTCACTTTCGTTCCATTCATACAGGGTCCATCAATATTTTAACCGTATTATGTTCGTTCCACCGTGCACGTTCATCGCTTATCCCGTCACCAACTGTCCACAGAACTCCCGGCGGACCGAGACTCGTGGGACTGTTTAAGGTTTGGGACAGCGTATGACTCCCGGTCAAACGTGTGCTTGACCGCATTTGCATAAACGACGCTGATGGCGCACCCTTCCCGTAGCCTCCCTTCACACTCTCGCTTCGATGAAGTGAAGTTGATCTAATTAACGCCATCCGATTATGGGTCGGATGGACGGTGAACGATGCTACGTGACATGATTGCTTGATTCGATCAGCACACGAAGCGAACGTGACGTGAACGTCCGCTGGTAGCAGAACGGCAACGCGAAATGCGATTAACTTTTGAATGGGACGGTGAATCTTGTTCAAGCTCCTTTACGAGCTTGATCTTAACACCACCTAATACGAATGATGAAAACCACCCACCGACGAACGAGTAAGACGATACGAGCATTAGTCCTTTTCACCGGGAAAAGGAAAACGATCAATCTCTCTCTCACACACACAAACACACCTAGTCCTAGTCATACACACAACTCAACACGTTGGCACAACAGTTCGCTTTCGGATTGCGACAGATACCACATAATAATGCACTGGGCAGGGGTGGGTTGGAAGGATACGTCGGAGGAGCGCGTCCTGACCGCGATTTACATCTACTAACCTACAAATCGAACAACAAACAATACACACCGCTAATCTATTCAAACAAACGGCCCGGAATAGTAGACCCGCTTCTTCCTCGGCAGGATGATCGGTTTCGAGCAGAGGCCCGAATCGTCCAGGAAGTGCTCGTAGTTTCTTCCGCCGGCCGTCGGTCCGTTCTCAACGGCACCGAGAGCGCTACCGTTCGCTTTCGCCGCCTTTGCTTTCGCTTCCGGCGCCATCTTGGGTGTTTCGTTGAGCTGCATCAGCTCCTTGAACGAGAGGCTATTATACGGAATTTTCCCATTCTTCGGTGGAGTCGTCAGCAGCGGTGGCTGGGGAGCGCTCTTCTGGATAATGTCCGGTGGTGGCACGATCGGACCGAGACTTTTGTATTCCTCGTCGAGATTGTACTCTACGTTTTCCAGCTCCTCGTCACCACACTCACTTGTGGTATCTTTTTCGGAACTCGTTTTCGGGATCGTTGCTGCAATGGTCGAGGAACGCTCCTCCGCGGCATTATTTTCAGCGTCTGCAACAGGCGTCTTCTTGGAAAGACTCTCGCTACATGATACCCTATCATCGTCATCTCCCATTCCTTCGTCGGTCTCTCCGTTCGAGCTTGGATCAGCTTCTACAATAACGTCCGGTTGGTTGGACTTTCCATACTCCGCGTCCAAGTTATACCAATCGAACTCCGCCTGTATGGGCAACTTACTATCCTCGGCGATAATAACCGGGGCCGTTGGTGCAACTGATGCCTGCTGAGCGATCGAACCCGTTCCAGCAGACAGATTTAGAGCACTCGCTACCTTCTTCACCGGCGAAGAGTTGGACGACTTGATGGGAGAACTTCCCGCACTAACGGTTCCACTACCACTGACAGCACTCGCTGCCAATGGACTACCGTGAACACTCTGTGACTTGAGATTGGGTATGTAAGACACCGACTTGATTGGGCTTCCGAATTGACCCATATTACTGGTACCTAACGCAAGGTTCGTACTAGAGAGAGCCTTCGTCGAGAGAGATGATTTCAGCATCGACGGCGGTTTGATGGAAGGACGCCCGATCGAGCTGGACAATTTCGGTGAGCTGTGGTTGAGGCTTGGAATCGACCCGGACAATCCACCAGTCGATGCCTTCGAAAGGAAGCTCAACTTATCGACCGGCTTCAGCTTCGACTGGAACGTAACGCTCGGTATCTGGCTGACGCCACGGAACACACCGTGCTCCTTGACAGGGATTTGCTTTTTCGACGCATTCCGTATCGCCGGCGACTGTTTGTTGATCTCCGCTATAATCTCCGATAGCTGCTCGCGGAATTCTCCATCCTTTTTGCTCGGCGTGCTCACGATCGTCCCAACTCCCGCGTGGCTTCCCTTGCTCGAGCTGCTGCTGGACGATTTGGTGATGTAGTTATCCTGGCTGATGAATTTATTCAGCGGTTCCTTCTTCGGTGGCACGATCTCCGCCACGTTCGGTAGCTTCGGCACGTCGGCAAACGACTCCTCCAGCTCGGTTCCACCGGCGCTCTTCTTGTTTGAAGCGCTTGCATCATCCTGCTCCTGGCGATCTCGGACGTCCTTATCCGGTTTTCCACGCTCCTCCTCGTCCACGATAGAGTAATCGTCCTCGCACGCGTCCTTATGGATTTCCGCCACAATCTGCACGCACTTGACCGAATCCTGGATCTCGCTGATCGAACAGTAGTCCGGTTCCGATTCGGCAATGTCACTCTGGGCGGACGATTGCGTACCGCGACCTTTCACTGGAGTCATGACCGTTTGTTGGCGCTGCTGCTGGCCAGCGCCTTTCGAGAGCTGCTGTAATTTCAACAGATTCGCTGGCTTAGGTGGCAGTGCCGGCGGTGTTTTGCGCTTTTCCGCCAGCGCCTGCTCCCGTTCGCGATCTTCCGAACCGAGCTTCGACTCCATGTCGACGTAGTAGTTCGAGTAGGAGTTTTGCTCCGACCCGATCGGTTCGTACTCGTTGCTGTAGATGCTCTGGATTTCGTACGTCGGTGACACTTTATCCTCCTTTCGAGACGAACTCTGCGAACCGGACGATAGCGTTGTGGACGATTGGAGCGATATTCGGGGAACCTGCACCATACTGTTCTGGGTGGAAAAGTGGACGCGCTTCGAGCGTACGGCTCCCGGTTGGTGTTCCTTTGCTGGTGGCGGGGCCGTTATTGGTTGCTGCGCCTTTATATAGTGCTCTTCGTCGCCTCCATCGCCGGCAGTGTCTTTGTTGCTGTCTCCAAAACCATCCATCGATTGTTGAAGAAGTATCTAGTGAAGAAAAGAATAAAGCTTATTAATATTCAAATATTCACGGGGTTCAAAGGAGTTGTTTACTACTTATGGGAAATTACACATAAAAAACACTAAAAATAAGCTTCTCAGTGCAAGGAAATGAGCAAGTATCTTTTTATGTTTCATGTGCAAATCTGCCCAATAGCATAGCATTTAGCATATTCTTTGCATCCTTTCTTCCAACCCATCTGTTGTTCCCCTTTCCGATTAAAAAGTTCATACGGAAACAGTTTCCTTTGATTACGCTTCAATTTGTGTTTCAAAATGGACCACAAAAAAAATCTAATTTCGAATTAATCCTCTCCATATTTCAAGATTTTTGAAAAATCCTTGCTGACGAGAGAACCTCTCCTTCCTACCTGATTGACACACTCCAGCACCGGATTGACGGCCGCATTGCTGTACGGTTTCCCGAGGGCCGTATCCGAGTCCTCCATATCGCTGGCGCTCGCGTACCAGTCGTCGTTCGTTTCGATCGTCTGCTTCATCTCCATCCCTTCGGTGTACTTTTGCTGATTGCTCACGCTTCCGGCGTTCGCCTCGTAGAAGATGGTCCCATCGTCCAGCTCCATCTGTTCGCTGCCATCGCCACCCTTCGCCCCGACCAGATGATAATCGTGCTTCGGTCCATCCGCGCGCTGGTCCTGCTTTTGCTGCTCATGGCCGCCCCGTCCGTGTATGCCGTGCAGCGTGTCGATGCGGTTCGAGTACGGTTCCACGTTGTCGTAGTTGTTGCACTCCGCCTGCTGCCGGTTCTGGTCCAACCGTTTGTTCTCCTTGTCGCTCTCGTAGTTCTCGTAGATCACTATTTTAGGCACATTCGCATTTGGTTCGATGTTGACGTACGCCTCGTGGCCACTCTCCTCCTCGTGCGGTCTGCTCAGCCGGTGAGGGCCGGTGCGGGCCTCGACGAGCTTCGCCAGCGTGCCGATCGCCGGACCGGACGCGTTGCTCTTGAAACTACTCGCCCGGGACGCGGTCCCACGCTGGTAGCCCTGGTACGACCGCTTACTCGTGTACTTCCGGCTACGGCGGGCATCCTTAAACGAGTTGGCCCGCACATACAGCGACGATTCCTGTTCCTCGCTCGACGAAGCGTACTCCACGCTGTTCAGGGACAAGTTTTCTGCCATGGGTGAGATGTAAGCGAATGAAAACGTTATTACCATTTTTCACCCCTCGTCCTTCCCACTCCCACACCTACCCGTATTTACACTCTCCGCTCCGTCCTCTCCCCGGCAATACTCGAACGTTTGCGTCCCGTTCGTGCGGCACTCGAGGCGATAGTAGTTTTTGCGGCACTTCGGGCAGTACTGGGTCACCTCGTCCAGCTCGGTGCCGGTGGCTCCGCCAGCTCCACCAATTTCCTCATCGTCGCTTCCACCGGCCAGCTTGCGCTTCATGCGATTAATCGTACAGTTCTGGCGATTGATAACGTCGTCCTTCTCGTACAGCTGCTGCTTGATGCGGCTTTGCTCGTTCTTCAGGCGCGTCTCGAAGGCAATCAGCGCCTTCAGTATGCGCGACAGCTGATCGTCACGGAACTTCCGCTCCCATTCCAGCTCCTGGCTGACTAGCTTCAGGTGGGTCCGTGGACCGATGACACTACCACCCACCAGCCCAATGCCGACCGTGCTGCCGGGACGCTGTTTGCGCCGCACCTGCCCATTGTCCAACCGTCGCAGCGATCCTCCACCCTCATCCTTCGCCGGCTCGACCGGGGTACGTTTCTCCTTCGTCAGGTTCTGCCGCACACCCTCACCACCCGACGTCGAGCAGCTATCGTCGTTTATCATCGCATCATACTTTTCCGTCGCTTCCGTCTGCAAAGAGAATGAGAAAAAAAGCTTATTTTAGTACAACATGCCACTTTTAAACGAGCAAAATGCGAAACGTGACTCCCACTGCTAGTGAAGCGGGATGACTTTTATTGCTTCGAAGTATCCCGACATTGTTCACCCGCAACCCGTCAGGAGGAGGAAACTCTTCCTTTCTACAGGACCGTTTCGCACCGCCTTTGTTTTGCATAACTTTTACCCATTAGCATATTTATTGCTCACTTCACTCGACTCCGGGGATTACGTTGGATTAAAAATGTTTTAGTATTCTCACTTTTCCACGTCAACTACGAGCTCAGTGCCGTTGCTACACTTGAATATGCTACATCAACCAGCTCGAACCGGACAGAAGCGTTTGTTTGTTGTAAAAACCTAAACGAAACACCCTCGATTATGCAAACGAAAAGAGGAAAAACATGTGCAAAGTGAGCGTTTTATTCATTACGATACGCTTTTCTTATACTTTTCCAGTGCACGAAAGGAAAATTGTGAATTTCCAACGAATATCCGCTGGGAAAACATAACACTAAGCGTGTTTTAATATTCCGCATGCAAATCGCTTGATGATGCGTTACGATAACAGGCAAACAAATGACAATAAAAACACATTTAATTACAACAAATGTTCCCTTTGCGCTTGTTGCGCTACGAGGAAACCAAAGCGAAGTGGAGGGAAAAAAAGATGAACCACACGATTGGAAAGCCGCACGTGAGATGAATAATGTCGGTGGATGGATTAATCAGCGAGGCACTTAAGGGGGAGGATGTTATTGCATTAATATGCAATCAGATGCATGCACCGGTCGAGGGGTCAATTTTGATTTAATCAATGCTCATTTTCCACATTTCGGGTTCGGGCATGGTTGGATTTTAGGAGAAAAAAAAAACCGTTTGCCGTCGGAACATCACTAACGTATGAAAACAGATTTGCCTCCGCTCAAGCTTTCAACTCTCACCGTATTTTTGTGCTTTTGCGAGGCGCAACATTCATTCCTTCTATTTAGCCGAACTCGAACGCACATGTATGCTGCTTCCACCGTAAAACTTTAAATACTAACCACTTTTTAACGCTTTTCGATTCCGTCAGCCCTTCTGCCACGCGAGAACCACCACGCCAGAGATAACGCAACAACATTGATAAAGCTCTTTATCGGAGTCGATCATCAAATATTTGCATCATCACGTACCATCATCATCGGCGGGTTGGGTCACAAACACAGGGGGGAAAAACACAACAACAAAACTGCTGTGCGAGTGAAACAATTACCCGGAATATATCGTCAACTCTGGGCACGCTGGTAGGGCGAACCGGGAGCGAGTTTTCTGCTATCGATCCCATGCGATACTTTGGCAAACGGATGCCTTTAATCTCACTAAACAGCAGCACCAGCAACGTACAACAATCGAAACGCTTGTTGATAGCGATATTATCTTACCGTAATGGATAAGGGTAAATAAGGGTTAAAACAAGGGCAGTAGGAGTTGGATCATTTTTATCAGACCCGGACCTAATTGAAGGTGACTTATCCAGGCCGCGACTCGTGCGAATTTAAATTATCGAGCAGTGAAAAAACAAACAAATAACGCAAAAATGATTTCCACGTGAAAGTCGCTCGCAAAGCAGCATAATTATTACACCAATCGAATTTAATTGATATTAGTTTATTCGCACGACGTTCTCATGGCTCTTGCTCACCCTTTCACACTTCCCCACCCCGCAGCGGGTCGTGCACCGTACGCTGATGTTCAGCTTTCTAATCGTTTATTTCTAAATTATCGATCACACTTTCCAATGTAATAAAATTTAGCTTACACACCACGCCGTTTTCACTCTCGCCTGGCGATACCGAATGACTGTGCCTGGGTCGGTGAGGTCCAACGCAACGTTCATATTCATTATCATTAGGGTGGTTTTAAAAATGCATGTACAGACAGAAATGATACGCGCAATCGGCCCGCAACGCTGGCTGTCTGCTTGGCACGTCTCGCCTAAGCACATTTGCGACAGTGACAGTGATTGAAGGACGATCCGGTTCCGATTGCGATCGCTTATCGCGCATTTCTATGATAGCAATGCTATCATTAAAAATCGTTGGAGTCGAGTTCGAGGTGGTAGCTATTTTCTATCACTTTGCCGCGTTTAGTATCACTTTGTTTTGTCAATAAAGGAAAGGAGTATGTGTAAATCAATATTGATGAATTTTGACAAAAAAATCATTTTTTTTAGAATTTTTAAACAAATTAAAAATGATTTAAATTACAAACGTGTTATCACTGATTGTATTATTCATTTGAAAATACTAAAAATCGAAATGTATTTGAAAACCAAACACCAATATAAAAACGACGCATTCGAGAGATTCATCGTGCATGGCTACAAATAGTATCAAAACACAAATAACGGTCAGTGGCGTGTGGCGTTTTGCTCACCAAACATTACCCGCAAAGGCGTATCATTGAAAGCTAATCCCCAACACAACTTAACACCATTTCAGAGCGCGCGTTTCAGAGGAGAATATATTTACATCATAACCGCAACGCAAAACAAACAATGCAGCAGACGGGACCAGCGATAAGACACCGCGATAAACTGTGGAATCAAACATCGGTGACGTTGTAAGTTTGCATGCACACCTGTACTCCTGCCCCGAGTACGACAACCAATCCCGGTCCAACACAACCACAGCAACCCTGCTGCGTTGCATATTTATGCTAGCAATTGCATCGAAATGCATGATAAATGATCCAAGATAAAGCTATCGACACAAATAGCTCAACACTAGCCGGTTAGTAAATCTCGCCCCGTCTCTCTTTCTACCGTTGCTTCTGTTCGGTTGATGATATGATAAAATCGTTTCGCCTCAACACTTCAACCACGGCTGCTGCACCGTGTCCGTACAATGCGTATGCATGTGCTTCGAGTGTGCCGGCTACGTCTCAAACCATCCCACGTTTCTGTCCCAAGTTTCCCATCGACACACCGAGCCGCGTAGAAAAGGGCAGCCTCAGATACACCTGACTACACAAATGCAGTCCATGGTACAAAGGTCGTCCCACCGAGCGTTCTCAGCTGCGTGTTACGCTACGGATTTAACTAATTAGACCACGTGGGACTCTCACGCTGAATTTACCCCTGGGCAGCATTCGACGCACTCAATGCTCCAGCAGCTCCAGCAACGGTTACATTATTGTACGAGTTCGACTTTTCACGGCTTTTCTCGTTCGACGGAACGGCATGGAACGGCCGCAGCCTTAGAACGCAACAAAACAACACCGAAACACTTGAGAAACCGTCGCAGTTTTATGGCATTCTCCATCACCCACCGCAATCGTTGGCCTTTCTTTTTGTTCTAGCGGAACCGTTTTTGCCCTCACACCCGACACGAGGCGAGCTATGGCAAAACGTGCCACAATTGCTGAATGCACCGGTTTTTCTTTTTTTTTCGTGGCACGTGTTGTCGAGTGTTTAGTTGCCGAACATTGAAACTTTGGTTGCAAACGCACACAATGTGCATACAGCCGGTGTTGACCTTTCGCTATGCAGAACACGCCACTACATTCATTGTTTCTCGGTAGGAAAATGTTTGCTGCGGGTGCAGCGAGCAACACCTACGGGCACGAAGAATCGAGTTTTGTTTGTATTTTTTTTTAACTCGATTGCGAAGTTCTTGTTTCCTATGTCGAACAGAAAAACGCACTTTAACAAGTTTGTTATGAGTGCAAGAACTTCTTGGCAGGAAATTGAATGTTTGTAGAGATTTAAATTTATTTAAGCTGCGAGAAATGCGAATGTTAAGATATATTTTACACCTATATTTTATGTTTTCCCTTACTTTGCTATAGCTTTATGTTTATGAAGTCGATATGTTTATGAAGACAAATTTTATGACGATATTTCTATGACGACAAACAAATTTAGATTAAGATTGTTTCAGCAATAATAAACATAAATATCATTCTAATTCCTGATATTTGATATTTTATTCAAATTTATATTTTAACTCTATTAATTTTTTTGTTATTAAGTTAGTTTTTAAATCTTTTTTTAAAAAAGAACTTAATAACTGTCTATTAAATATTTTAAAAATTAGTAAAATATTTTCCAGCTAAAACAAAAAATAATTTTTTTTTTGTTTTTTTTATTCATTTTACTAGTTTCAAGAACTTTTATTGCAAAGAATTGAATTTTGTAGCCGAAGCGTTTAATATATAACACACTCATTGCACGAAATCTATAATTTAAATGACAAAGTGAAATTTAAACAAAACTTAAAAAAAAAACAAATGAAGCTAAAATTTTAACCCATTTTAAACGAAACAAGAAACGATCATTTTCCAGACCTTCACCCGACCTCCATTTCCAAAGCAATTTGCCGAAAACGCCATCAGGAAAATCCAATGCGATAAATTCGGTACTGGCGAAACTCTCGGCGAGATCGGTACGCATTACTTTTTATCACCAGCCACTGGCGAGCACCTGAACCCACGGGAGGGGCCGTTAATATATGTGGTTGTACGTACTAAAAACTCCGCACCCCAGAAGACCTTCACCGATACAACTTTCCCATAACCCTTCGATGTGGCAGAGTGAGCGAACCGAGAACTCCAAACATACAAAACAAGACTGACCCAACACACAGGCACACGTGTGTGTCCTAATTTCCTTTCGATTTTCAAAACGTGACAGTGATGACCGCAGTTACTGACCGATACTGTTGCCTCTTAAGGACAAACAGGGCATAGGGGGAGGATTGGGAGGGAGGGGGGGTCTCACTCGCAATTAGTCTCCCGCTTCGGTCCATGCAAATACGCTCTCCCTCTCCTCTGCTTTAATAAACGAAAAGAAACGATATGCTAAAGCAAGCAACAAGCATTGCTATGTTTTCACTGACGTCGTTGCCTCTGACCCATCGCGTTGGCTTCGCCTGCAAAAGCGCTCCCAATTCGAAAGTGACGACTAATCGCTCCAATTTCTCCAACCGGCACGACCTTCCGAGTCGGTAGAAGGAGTGTTGGTAAGCGCAAAATTTCACCTTTAAATTAATTTTAATGGCCATACGCTGAAGGTTGGGGAGAAGTTTGTACGAAAGCAAACGCGCGCGCGCGCGCGCGCTCGCTCGTGTGTGTCTAGTCCGATTATGGGCTCGAGATTCCAACCTCTCCGGAGACTATTTCTCCCGAGGCCACAAAAAGGCAAAAGGGTAGGTGTATTAATCTTCGTGTTTTTGCTTGCCTGTCTGCTTGCTTGCTTGCCTGCCTGTCCCTAATCAACGGCTGGCGAACGCAGGCGGAAGAGAAATTAGTGCTGACTTGCGTTTCCGCTCCGGTGTCCAGTGACCTTACGCACGCCATGTCGCAGCCGTGTCACAATCGATAAACATCGTTTTAATAGCACATTAGGTCGAAGTAATCACAGACGAACGGTTGGTCCGCAATCGTCTTTTAATTTGGACAAGTCTTTTCTCCCCCACGTGCAACCAGCTTTCGTAGCACTTTTTGACTTTGAACTTGGACCAAGGCGTTATGGTGCCGTGTGCAATCGAAACCCAAGTCCGGACTCCGGAGTCTGCGACGGAGCAAACTGCGTAAAGTTTGAAATCATGTGTTTTGAAAATGTTGTCTCCTCCAACGCCCGCCGTCTGCGCCGTCCATTCCACGCGCCGTACGCAAATGAAGAATGCGGACGGACAAGTTTTCCATCCGCACGGTCCGCCATCGTGCGATGAAAGATTAAGACGACCCCGTAGTGGACGTGCGGCGTAAGGTCCAACGGTCCAGACCCCCGGTTCGTCTGTCGCAGCCGCTTCCCTCAGGGATCTCTAATTTGTTGATAGACATTTTATCTCACACTCCACCTCCGACGACCGGTTCCAACTACGCCCCGCTGTGACGTACGGTGTCGATAATCGGAGAGGTTGACGAACATTGCAAAAAAAAAAACCTCAGCTTCGATGGCAATCGTGCCGAGATGAAGATCGCACGATGATCGGAATGATGATTTGAGCACGTCTTGAGCCACTCCACGAGACCCATCTGGTTCCAGTCCACCATGTGTCCGCTGGTTCGAACGAAAGAGAGAGTTTTCTTCCCACTGGTCGGACAGGAAAAAAAACGGTGAGATTGAGCATTATTCAAATTAGTCTAGTCCCCGTACGGGGTCCAAGTCACGGAAGGTCCGAACCCCGTAGCATCAGCTGCACGAGACGATAATCGTGGAAGAGATCATCTTAGGTTCACCGGTTTCACCCGTACGCTCGTTCGAACTCTAGGACAACTTTCGTTCGCGTTCGAGTCGCTAAGATACTCCTACTCTCGTCAACTCCTTTGTGGAAGTTACGAAGCGTAGAATGAAACGGTGTTTTTCTTTTTTTTTTGGATGGGCTTGCCCTCGTTACCTCAACTAGAGACCGCACACAACGCCTCGCTAATGAACACTGACAATAATCACGAGCTCGTCCCCTCGATCTGCAGATATCTTCACTCCTCACCGAAGATCACGAATAATCGATCGAAGCTCAAGTTGTCAACGCGGACCTGTCGTGGAGGTTCTAGCATTCACGTCAACTGGACTGACGCGAAGATACGAACGACGACCCTTTTTCTGTCACCTTTCTTTTCGATAGCTCAGTCACGACTTCCAAGCCTGACGGAGCTGAGTTCTGACACCGTCCCTAAGACGTCGTCACGAATAGTATTTGCTATAATCGGATAGTCCATGTCGCGGCTAGCTTAGGCTCGGTTGTAAGCGGCGGGACGAAAGCGTGATGAATTTTTAACCTAAATCAAGACTAAAGCATGAAATGACGCAAACAAGCTGGCGTGTAGCTCTTAGGGTAACGGACCTCGCAATCCCTAAGTCTTAAGACCTTCTTCTTAAGGTTATTTGGCGGTAGCAAGCGCACTAGTTGGAGAACGATTTTCAATTCCACTGTCAATCGCATTACAGCCATACTAATTCCACCCAATAAACCTGTCAATTACTCTCCAACGATGTGGAAAGGAGAAGATCTACGAGCAACTATAGAGTTTATGAGTGCAATCATAAACTCTATCCAACAACAAAAAAACAAGGCAAGACAATACGATCGGTGCAATAGATACCTCCGGGTATCGATGCACACCAGCAAAAGATCACTACCATCATAATCAAATTAAACTAAACGTGTAAATGATTCGCTTCCCGTCCTACCCTGGGAACGCCGCAACAGCGTCGCTCGTCAGGGTCGTCCAGAAAGGGCACACACACAATAAGGCGACCGGTCTCGAGCGGACTACAGAACAAGATTATGATTTTAATCATCCCAAACAACGGTGGACACAAAAACCGGACACGACCGTGACATTTCTAGCAAATCCATCAAGCCGGAAAATGCGGGGGTCGTCGCGCATGGGAATCGTTCCGCCCGAAAACATGATCATCGAGCGGCATCTTGATGGCAGAGATCAGTAATGGAGCTTTGCTTATCTGGGCGGGACCTGACTCTATTTACAGTCCGATCACGAATTAGCATTTAAGCGATCGCGTTGTTGTAGATCGTATCGCTTTGGAGGTGAGTTTGATGGTAAGTTGTGTTACTTCGTCCGAACTTGTCTTGTGTTTGGCATTAACCGTCCTCACTAACCAGCGTTAAGTCAAGCAATGAAGACTTCGATACGTTCCTAGAGTACCTAGAAGCTTCTCCTGTCACCTGTTGCAGTTCGCCGGAAGGCTTGGCGGAACATTGCCACTGCACGTCCAGCGATTAATTAGCATAATAATGCAATTAACAATCGGACACCGTACATCCGAAGCTCCTTCTCACCCTGGAAAATGTGCGGTAGTTGTGCAAAAACACTAAATACACCAGACAAACGCAAACGATACAACAGTGCGCACACAGACCTTCAAGCCGCGCATATCCGCCGCCCACGAGCCCATTACGGACTTCGAGCAGTTGGGGGGGGGGGGCTTTTCGCAACAGCAGCCAACCCAAGACGCGATTTGCGCCACTTTGTGACTGCTCCGGCACGATGTCGATAAAATGAGCCACAAAATGGCACAAAAGAAACGGCCGACGGTAGCACCCACACGAAATGTAGGCTCGCTGTGCGAAAGGCCAAACGGAAAGGTCTTCTCCCGGGGGTGCCTCGAAAAAGTGAGGTTATATTGGAGCCATTTTCTGATGCCTTAGATCAACCTGTTGAAGCGGCTTGTGGAACTGGGTGATCTTCGGCGCCTGCCATCGATCATATGCTCCGGGGCGCTCGAAAACGTCATCCATCAACATCCGAGCAGGCTGTCCAAATAACTGTCAGTTGCAGCAGCAACACGAATGCGTCTGGAGGTCCCATTTGTTGATTGGCAGGCACACACATTCGCTCCGTTTGTTTCTATTCCCAGAGCCCGGGCGGTGCGGTGTGCGAAAACTTTTGACGGAACGCTCTATTGCACCGTTCCGTAGCGATGAGAAACGGATCGATCGTATCTTGACACCTTACAGGTTAGAGAAGCAGCAAGCATCTCAGCTCCAGATCTCCAGCACCGCCGTTTCGTCATATTGTTTCGCCGAATGTAGGGTAATTTGATACTTTAATTGAAAGACGCCTTCTCTTTAAGCGGCCCAACACGAAACGACAGACTAATCGTGATCATCGTTCCGGTCGCTTCGAAGCCATACCATGCCATATTTGAGGCCCGTGCCTTGGTGCCTGCCGCACTTGGCGAGCGATCGTGTAGCGCGCACGTGAAATACTTGCGAAATCACATCTTGCCGCCATGTTGAGCCAACATAGTCAGCGGCGGTGGCCCAAATTGCGATCCGCTCCGAAAACGTTCACACGTGAACTCACACAAAAACTGCCTCCGTGACCTCATCCGTGAAAATGGAAAATGGCCCTTCACCGAGCGACTTTCGAGAGCGTCAAGATCACACGACCGAAAACCCGTGTTTTCGGGAGCTTTTCGGCTTCCAACTCCCACTTGTGACAGCAAACGGCAACACGACCGAACGTCAGTCACGCCGACACTATTCTCGCAAGTCTTCCTGCCAAAGGGAGCTGTTTCCACCTGGCTGTTAAATATTCATTCGAGACACACACACACACAGAGACAAAAAACAGTGCCGTCACCGAGGCCATTTGCGGGAGGCTTCAAAATTCCACATTTAATGTGCCACAGTGTACGATTATGGCGATTGATGCAGGCCGTTTCATGACACTTTTCCGCGCGACACCTGCGCCGTTACGGCACGGCAGCAGGTAAGTTATGGTAATTTTGTGCTGCAACCGAAACGGCATTGTTTGATGGTGGAGAGACATACACACGAAATGAATATTGGATGCTTCTTCGGTGGGCATTGCACAAAGAATGCATAATGTGCCCTCCAATAGTGCGGACGATGCAACGGCGATGACAGCAGAGCGATTGCGATCACTGGCTGCGAAGAAAATGATCATCAAAAAGTTCTTTACAGAATAGTTTGGAAGAATGATTCTCCCAGAGAAATCATGAAGGTTCTGATTTATGAATGAAATTTAACCATGGTTTTTAAAAACATGAAGGCAATAAGTAAGTTTAAAAGTCTTAGAACCAATGTGTCAGATGGTCATTCACTTCAATTTTAAATATTGTTGTTTTATCGAAACTCTAAACTTAATTACTCAGAATGAAAATAAAGTAAAAATACAAAATTGGAAAAATATTTCAAAATCATCATAAATGGAATACAAAAAATACACAAATGTGTAAAATAAAAACATTAATCCGACTAAAACAATTTGAAACTAACAACCGTAAAGTTCATCCGTTGAAACATGCACACTCGAAGGAAAATGGGGAAAAAATTCAATCTCAAAAAAACAAAATTTTCATAATTAATAAAATTATTGTCAAAGCTCAATTTCCTCATCCATTTCGAAACATCTGCGGCCAACACCTTCCCTCATGGCCCAACCGGAAATAGCTTGCCAAACACATTCATTCCGAGGGCGACCGACGGCGAATTGTGATTGAATTCATTCATTCCGATGTTGCTGCAAAACTAATTTCTTGCTTGCCAAATCGTTTCTCGTATCCGCTGCTTCTGCTGTTGCCGCTATTGAAGGTAGGTATGGCCACATGATATACCTTCAACGTAGCTCATCTTCATGGCGATGCGACCTACCGGAAACCGACGCAACTACAGTCAACGCCACCGCATCGAATGCGCTCCGGTGAGGGCAGATGTTGTAATAAGATTTTGTATTTCTATTTCAATATCAAACAAAGCTTCGCAATCTCCTACGCGCGTTATTTTGGCGTTAATCTTCAAGAGGAGTGCTAAAAAGCGAGCGGTCGAAGAAGAAACGCTACGAAACCAGTAGCTTTCGTTTAGTTAGTGGCGGAGGGCAAACCTGCGTGCAACGACCTCTTCGCGTACGACTAGCGGTTTAGCGGTCGAAAGCCTCGCCAGGGGAGGATGGGCGAACTGGAACGGAACATTTACCGATTAGTACCGGAAATCAGATGCGATTCGTTCCAACAAGACGCAACCGTACGCACGCGATATCGAAAAGGGCATTAGAGCAAGGCACAGCAAGACAGGGAATTAACCGCATTGACGGTCACAATCAGCTCCGAAGATGATACACAACAGGCATCCACCCAAAAGCGTTTCTCTTTCCCTCGCACTAGCAGCAGCTACTTTCTCATCTCACAGCTCGCTCAGACCTAACGGGGCGAGTGGATTTTTCGGGGCACAAAAGCGACGGTCCTTCCGGGAACAGGTTTTACCTGGCGGGCGCACAGGAGAAGCCCAAAGCTTTGGACGTCGATCTACCCACCCCACACCCCTTTAGCGGCTGATTGATGTTATGGGTCGCACTGCCGAAAGTGACGCTTCCGGTTAACGCTTCCCGGACGCTTCGTGTGACATTCCATTCCGTGCCAGCTGCAAAGCATCGGAAATCGGAAAGAATTTGAGTGAAATTTTTCATCCCCCGCGCCGTGCGCGGGAGATTGATTGGTGCGTCCAAAGCCCACACGAGGCGTCGGAAATTGGCGGTCGGTTGGAGCAATAGTGAACACCACCACCGGATGCCATCGGTTTCGGAAAGCGAAAGGTAAACACACACGCATAAGCCCCGGGAACGAACGCCCGAACGAACGTCCGAACAGCTTCATCAGATCGCACCGAACCGATTTATGGCGTCTGTTTAGCGCGCCTACCTTTTCTGCCGTGGTCGTGGCCATCCGGAATAATAAGAAAACCCCTTCACAGTGGCGTTTATTCGGCAGCTTTAGGCGTGGGATTTTTAGCACACGGGGTAAGAATCGCCATCGTGCGACAACAGCTCGTGTCCGCATACGTTTTTCAAGCGGTCGGTTTTGATTTGTGTTGCTTTTTTACACTCACACAAACATTTGGGTGGTAATTTTCGGACAGACCCCCATCAAACCCACATGACCGGAATGGGATGCTGATCGGTTGGTAGATTTCTTGCGGTAGTGTGTGAATTCCTTCCCTGTCACTTATGGTTGTACATCGCAACCACCAACTAAGAGGATTTAGCGAAAAGCGTGCCAAAGTCTTTGGTGTTACAAGATTTATTTCCGAGTTTACCTTTTCACAACTCCTTCCCGGGACTGGGATGCAAATCGTAAATGGGCAAAATTTTGTTATCATCCTCTAGTTGTTTTGTTTTTTGTCGTATCAGGTATGTGGAACTGGATTTTCTATCTCTGCTATGACTTTCTTTTGCCAAGTGCGTTAACAAAAAATAATAAACAACGTAATTAGCACCGACTATTTTAAAAAGATTTAATCTGACATTTTCTACTAGGTATTCATTTCACTGCCATGGCTTTTGTTGATATCATACTTAAAAAAATAATTTTTACAAAAAAAAGGAAAGCGAATTTACAAAAAGTTTTAGTAACAAGAACCCAATATTTAAAATTAAAAACAATACAAAAAATACAAAACATCAAAAATACACAAAATATGCTTTCAAATCGTAAAATTGAGATCCTTTTCTAAAAAGGAACATCTAAAAGGGAACTAAATACGCTACCAACATAACCAAATTTATGTTTCAAGGGCTAAACAGATCGCAAAAACTACCTTTCAACGGTACGAGAAGCTTATTCAAAATCTAACAAAAACATTGAACGCTTCGAAAAACATCAACTATCTAGATCAAGGCACACCAAACGACCGAACCGATCGCTCACCTTTCAAAACAAAACCCATCTCGAAATGTCACAGCAAAGGCTTCTCCTCGGGCAGCTCATGCCGAAATCCGCAAACCTTCATGCCTTCACGCCATTACCATACACCCGCGGTAGGCCTTTCGCCTTCCAGTGAACTTTTCAACTATAAATCATTTATCTAGATGACCTAGAGACGGAGACGGAAAGTGCGTACTTCAACTGTATATCCCAAGCTCGCAACCGTACGACGATTTGGTTTGTGAAGTGTCATTTGTGCCGCACGTGCAGCTGGCGTTGGGGCCGTAATTAATCCGAGCTAGCGATGTATGCCACCAGCAAACGCGGCGACCCTACGACATATGCGACGACAAAGCAGCACTTAAACTGGCGTCAGTCATTAACGAAAATAAACCTTCGCCCAAATGGCAACAAGCTGCAGGCGGATAGCAATCGTATCGCCCTGGCCAAGCATGAATTTGCATCATTAATGGTACGATTCCGTCTTCGAGTCCTGTGGTTACGGAACACACCCACCCACCGACACAACCGACCGACACAACACAAAGATGTCAATGATCTTCCGCCAAACGCAACAGTTTCGCCACTGCCGAAGCCTTCAAGAAGCAACCCACCAAGCAAGGTACCACCATTAACGACATCTTCCTGCAGCGCGGCGGGGCTTCTGGAACAATTTACTGAACGAAACGCGCATAATACCATTGCGTAAAGCACCGGGAGGGACTGCACCTTCCGGAGAAGGACCGCCGGGTTTACGATGTAGCGGGCGGAAGGCCATAGACACACTAGCCCGGAGAAACAGGCTCCAGATGGAACGTCAGAACCACCGGATCAGGTTAGGTTCATACCGTCCGATTTTGAACAATAGGCTCATAAACTCGTACCACGAACGACTTGACCAGTCAGCCTGCTCCATTCCTTGACGTTTGACCGCGCAGCAGGCCAAAGACGCGTGGGTAGTGCGTGGAGGGCTCGTAAACAAATTTATTGTTTGGAGCAAGACATATTTCTAGATTGCTTTCATAAGCGTACGCGTAACATGTAGGTAGCATTTTATTCTTCCAATCCGCCTTGACAGCACACGATGGACGGTTCAATTATGTGAGCGGAAGAACGGAAGAAAAAAGCACCTTTTCCTGCTTAATTAAAACAATTTTTATATCGCAAATTTAAACCTCAAACCTCATAAAGCTCAACAATCGATTGAAGCGTTTTCGCGATATTTCCTTCACCTACCAATTTAAAACGGACATTTCCCCCGTCCATCGCTCCCAAAAGGGTCTGTTATTTGCACAGCAGTAAGGTTTCTGCAGCAATAAGTGCGCTTTCGAATGAAATTCACCAAAATTATTAGGTAATAACCTCCTCCGCCGTTCGACTGCCAGATCGCGCCGTGGTGTGGAGTTCGCGGAGGTCGAGAACAAGGCAGATCCGATCCACCATCATCATCAAACGTTCGCTGCTTCCAGCAGTTATCCGTCATCGAGCGCCTTCTGCGCTAACAAGCAACTTTCAGTTTCATTTCCGCACCCCACCGAGGGTCGCGAATATAAGGGTCGGGGTTTTTTTTTTATCATCCCGCACACCGTAGACGCACGATCGAACGACCCGGGTCGAGCTGTTCTGCATTTATTGTGCATTGTTTGCCGTGCATTACCGTGCACCGTGATCTGCCGGTGTTGTGTGCTCCATTTCCCGTCCGGGGATTGCGATTGCGAAACAGCTTCTAGCCGAGGGAGAGATAGTGCCTGGATCTATTACTCCAAATAGCTACCTGCAGCGGTGGTGAAGTTGTGAAGCAAATTGATCGAAACAGTTCGAGACGTTATACAAACAAGATAATGCACCCGCATCAATCAATAATTTAACGTCGCAACATCCAACCTAGCCTGGAAATGGAAAGTTCCTTCGACCAGGGGGTGAATTTGAGCAACAGCATTTACAAAAAAAAACGAAATAAAAATGCTTTTTGCTCGAAATGAAATTTAAAACAACGTTCATGTAACGAACTGTTCCTTTTACCCAACGTCCTCCGCTAATGGTATGCGTGGCGGCACTAAAACCCCGGCACATTTTGACCTAATAAAACGGAAACAAAAACGCCTCCTTTGACACTCCTTTGCGCTGGTCGGTTTAGCGCACGGCCTTTTTGCTCTTCCTTTTTAAGGCCGCCGTTACAAATCGCACTTAGTGGATCCGAACACGAGACGTTATGGGCGGTTGCTTTGGAGTTTGGCTTGTGCGAACCGCTGAAACACGTGTGGTTACGTTGGCACGGCTCGCAAGGCATCCTCTCACTAAAGAGTCAGTAACAATAAAAGCTACAACAAAAAAACGCACACACACTTTCCTTTTTCATAATGGCGCCTCGTGCGCTCCGGTGAAGATGAAGGCCCAGCTACTCCCGTTTTTGGCGGGAATGATTTTCGCCTGCCAAAATCTAATTAGTATTCCGCTCACTCAATAAGCCACACCGTTGCTGCACAATATTAGATAGCCCCAACTGTGGTGGCGCAAGCATTCAACCATCAGCATCTCCATCGGCCGCATCTTGTAGAGCGAACGATCGACCGATCCGGTCGTGTTCGATTAGCCGGTCGGGCTGCACGTTGCATAACGGAGCCTCCGCTTCACCTCCTTCAACGGTACACACACACACACACTAAACGCTTCTTCCTAGCTGCCCTAAACAATGGCCAATCTGCATCGCAAGATCGGTAAGCAGACGGTGTTGCATCAAGGCTCGATATGGTACGGTATCCTCGGGAGGTGGCTTCTGAAAGGCTCCCGCAGTGGATGATTTTTTTTTCTGCGCGGCTCGCTCGATCCGTTCCAGTGTTGTGGAACCATGTTCGCTCGTTCGAGGAGACCCACTTACGGGTGGACGGTACTTTCGTACACCTCAGTGCTTGTCGATCGGTTGTTGTTTTGTTACCGTGAACGAAATTGTTTAAATTCTTCAGGTAACTTGTAAGCGTAATTTAGCAATGCAGTGCTAAAAACTTCGGATTCAAATACGATAGCTTGGCTTTGGTATTGTTAATTTGGATTTTACTTCTCCCGGCCTATTACGGTGGGGATTGAGCAAACAACTATCAAGCCAAAAAACATAAAATAAAATTGTACCCTGTTTTATTCTAGTATGCCTAATAGTTAGCCTTCAACCGGCTATTTATTCTGAGCGTAAGATAACTTCTTGGTTTTTTCTAACTCATTTCAATCCTAAAGTATCTTTACGGTCCTATCAAATAAACAAATATCGTCACGGTCTTTCCATCAATGCTACTTTCTTCACCGGAGGTTATTCAACCCTTCGGACTAACCGTATCTATTGCCTTAAATAAACTACCCCCAAGAATATGGGCCTCATAAAACCCACCCACTGCCAAACGTACCGTGCTGCCCTGCTCGGGATCGGTGTAGAAGATGCTCCGTCGATCGCCGCCGCTACTGAAGCTCGAACTGGAACTGTTCCGCTTGACGCTTGTCGTAACGGGGCTGCTCGAACCGCTCGAGCCACCGCGGGCCGATTTCAACGAGTCCGGCCCCGTCCCGCCCGTCCCACCCGTCCCACCGATTGAGGACGCACGGCTCACGGTTCGCACGAGGCACGGCTGGAGCGGGACCGGTGGACAGTCGCCCGCCAGCGGGTGCCCATTAAACGACTGTACGATCTGGGCGTTCGAGATGCCAAACATTGTGGTCGCCGCGGCCGTAGATGGCGCCACCACGCTTCCGGCTGTCAACAGCGCTGCGGTTGCTATCGGTTCGCGCATTGTTCACGTTCGCGTTCCACCACACCATGGCCCGGTACCAGACGCTTCGCACACCGGCAACATCGATCCCCGCACACACACACGCGCGCACTGCTCGAACACGTGCCACGTGCGTAAGACGGCTTAAAGCGGGCTGTTTCTTATGTCCACGAATGCACACTAAATCTAAAAAGAAACGGAGAAAAAAAACGGGAAAGAATTAGTAAAAGTTTTTCTTCGGGAAAAAAAACTACTCAAGACCTCATGTAATAAATCGCATAATTTAATAACCAGCACCATGCAAAACCTGCCATCCTGCCAGCCCAACAATGGAGGTTCTGATTTACTCAACGTCTCGTAACACCCGGTCTGTTTGTTGGCCTTTCATAATTCGCCATAGCACTCACAACCACTCACGTCTAAGTCCCGGCTCCAAACGAGATTAAATGTATCCATTTTCATCGCCATTTTTCCGGCGATTTACGTAGTTCCTATTTTTTGTACGGCAGTTTTTTTTTTTTTTTGTTGCCTCGAGCGCTATTTAGCAACGGCGCGCTATTGATTCGTGTTCCTTTCACCACCTACGGTAACCGCAGCCGAAGGTTAGCTCTGGAACCTTATCCACCACCGCCCCAGTACATCGTAGCGGTCGACCGAATGTATGTGGTGGGTGTCTACAGTTCCCCCCCCCCCCCCCCTAGCCCTGGTACCGCGGCGACCTTAGAAGGTGCATTATTTCCGGCAATGAAAAACGACACCCTTTTTTCTGGGGAAGAGGTGCAGGGCTCCCCCTGCGATCGGTCGGCGGCAGAGAAGAAAACAAACGCGAACCGGACTACCGGAGATACTCTCTGACGGATTGGCGGAACTGCCAAGTGGACCATTAAAACGATCTCAATTAACCGATTCGCCGTGCTGTTCCTTCTGCGCCTATAATGGATAGTAGCCCGAGCTTGATGGCTGCTTTTTTTTGTTTTGTTCGATTGAGCTCCCCCTTTCTTAACGCGACCGCTAATTTTATTCCGTCCGTTAAGCTGTTGAACGCCTTTTAAGTGAAGGCAAAAGCAGCTCTCCGTACCCCTCCGTTTGATGGTTTCATTTTTATACCAAGAAAACACACGATTCGTAGTGGATGATTTGAGGGGTTGGGCTCAGAAATGAAACAACGCTGGGCTCATTTGCGAAAGTAAACGTGACAAAGATGGTGCAATGCACTGCGCAAGGCACGGTGCAGTCCGTTTACGTATACGGTGCAAGGCCTGCTTATCCTGCACGTAAACGCATGACTCAGTGAGGCATTGCAATGGGAACCACACCTTTACACAGCGCCTGACACACTGACCGGGCCAGGCCAGGCCTTGGATTCGGTGACAAAGCGAACCCATACGTCCAGTCGAAAAGGGTACCGGAGGGAAATTTATTTAATAAGGAGATAATTCGTCACGCCCGACCGTTGGCTCGGTTCGAATTGGGTTCGGAATTTTTGTCGATCGTTATTTTCTTTGTGCGCTCCAGTTTCCAGGCCCCGGGCCGGTCCAGTTTGTGTCACTTGCTTTCCAATCAATCAGCGCCACTGTGGTGTGTTTGTGTCACGCTAACCTCGTTGCATGCTGCCGGCGACACGGTCGACTTTAATTGAATTTTATTTGTGGAAAGCGTTCGCATATCTGTCCCGCTGAAGGAGGAGCTCGTGAGATAAATAAATTCGTGCGGGCGTTACTATCAGCTTCGTAGCGATCTCAGCAAACCGTTGACTACACTCCGTTACCAAACAATGTTTTTTTAGCTTCGTTTATGAGCCACAATCGTCACCACATTGGAGATAATTTACTCGACCGTAGCAAATGGATCTACTGGTCACCAGTTCGCAGCCGCTAGACAAATGCGTACACTAACAGGGACGTGTTAGGTCATTATGACACAAGCGATACTTTACACAAAATTATAAATCATATTTACCACTAGTTAATTGCATTTTTTTTTTCTTGGCTTCCAGTACACATTTTTCTGTAATTTCCAAAACAATTCATTAAAATCAATCCCCAAAAAAAAAGGTTACTTGACCCCGTTTGAAATTTGAATTGAATATGTTGATACTCTTTAGACAGCATTTTTAGAATGATTTGTTTTCCACTGATACTTCATTTTGAATGTTATTTGAAAAGCAGCACCAGTACATTTTTTAACTGGCGACATCACTAGCTGCAAAGTGAACGCTTCTTTAGATACGATTCTGTTTATTCATTATAAGACAGTTTATATCAAATTTAATGCCAAAACTAGTAGTTTCCATAAATTCCAAACATATAAAATAAAGCTCAATCTTTAGCGAATAAAGTTCTGTATCTGTAATGTAACATCGATTATTACTACAACTTGCTTAAGAAAAAATAAGATTGTAGCCAAATAACTCAAAACATCTCAAAAGATATAACTAGTCCAACCCAGGAAGGTTAGTGTTAACCTCCAAACCAGCTGAGATATCTTATAAGCTGTGCGACAAAAAGGCGATCATGTCAGCCTTCGCTGATCCGGATCACAAAACACAAAACACGCAGACGGGGGGTGCAAACGAAACAGGCTCACCCATGTTAATTTGCCCGTCGAGGTCTTCGGTCGAAAAACGCACCTACCTTCCCGACCCGACAATCAATCAACCCCCAAAAAATTGCATCCGTTTCAGCCCCCAAGACCTTACACGCGAGGGGCAGGAACGTCGCAGCCTATCTCCGGTACCGGCTGGGCGGAAGCTGTGCGAGTGAGCACGAGCGATCTCGCGAGTCCTTGGATTCTGTGTTCTGTGTGCCCTACCCAACAACAACAACAACAAAAAACACACACACAATCGAAATTCAGGACGCTGAGTCAACCGTGCTTGCACACCCGCAACGTTCGAAAAGTTCAAGTGATATACTGAAACCCGGTGAACACATTAGCATCACCGTTTACTGACCACCAACTGTTGGGTTATGAGTCACCCTAGCGTGGCTCCGAGTAAAAAGTGGAGAAAAAAAATGACCCTTTCGGCGGTACCGATTTATGTCTGTAATGCTTGCAAATGGCATTCTTTAGCGCGCCCACAAGCGAGCGCGTACAGCGTGGCAGTTTGTGCCTATATTATTTGATTTCACTGTCCGCCGCACAGCCTCCGTAGTGGCTTAGTGCAAGGACGGCGTAAAAAAATCATCATCAAAACTGCCCATAATCAACAGGTGAGCAGAGAGTGGCGCCTTTCGAAGCACCCCACCGTCCCGTCCCGGGACGAATTGTGATATAAATTGTAAATCGCACTCACAATTTTCACAACCTCATCGCGCAGGTGGTTCGAAACCGGCAGCGATCCGGTAGATCCGGTTTCCGGTGCTCCCGATGGGGTGGGGGGGAGGAAGGGGAAAAGGGGGTGATAGAAGAAAGTCCGTAACCGTTCGAAAACTTATTCGCCCCGGCGGGCTTGGCTAAAAATATGCAATGCGACGTGTGGTTGTTGTGTACGCTCTGAAAATTTTCACCCACTAGCCCGTAGCGAGGGGTGCTCTCTTTGCGCATGGGAGGCCTTGAGGCGGGCGGCACACATGGTACGGTCCGAAAATCATCGAACCGGACCTTCGTTCGCTTCTGTTGGTCAGCGGCAGCTACAACAACGGCCGGCATCTCGTGTCCAGGCGGGGCGTCCGGTCGTCGTCCTGGTTTAAAATTTGCTCACCGACGAGTTTCCGAGGCTCAATTACTCGCCGGGCGGTGTGTTTTATTGCATTTTATGTGCACGAGAGGCTGGCGGCCCCAGGGTTTCCCTCGAACTTGCACCGAAGTGCCGAAAGTTGCTCGCCGTCGAGTCTTTCGTGCCGACTGCCCGACTGGTTGTTGCTGCGGATGAGCGAGCGGAGATTTCGATGGAGAGTTTCCTGCACCCTCCTGCATGTACGTGTGTGTTTGTTTGTGTGCTTTACAATATCCTGGCTGGCATAGGCACCAACGCAATGAGCGCCCAAATAGATTGCGTTGAAATGTAGTTATGCGTCCCCAGCGCACCAATCAGTGCCAGAAGGCGAGATAGCGACATTTTAAATGCTATTTTCCAACCACCCCGACCGTACCGTTCCGGACCGGAGTCTATATTTTACGGTGACTTATTTTCCCCCAACCAAGCACACTTGTGTGTCTCAGGAAGGAGTGTTTCAGAATAATAAAAATTCAACGTTGCTTGTTGCTGCTTGTTTTTGCTGCTCGCTGTTGGGTAATTTTCAACGATCCGAAAAAAAAACAACCGTCCACGCTCGTTTGATCGCTCCCGGGTGGACAATTTTTGCGTACGAACTGAGCATGTTTGGCGACGTTGTTGACGCGAGCAATAATTAGCGCCGCACTACGTAATCGTAATTGGTTGGCGCAGATCTGATTGTCCACCTACGAGTGCATTGATTATGTCATGGAGAATAAACCTGTGTGTGCGGCTGGAATTGCTAGTGGCGTGTAGTTTTCAAGATATTGAGCACGGTAATTAAACAATACCTGTAGTTGACGCTGACTGTCCGACTAATTTGCTTGCACAATCGGTGCAGAAGCACGAAAAAAGCTTGCTTCCCGCAATCGAATCAGGATTGCTGGCAAAAGAAAGTATTTTCGACAAAATGCAATTTATGTATGCGCAGGAACTTCACACTTTTACTTCTTTTAAAACTATTACGTAAATAATATTATCTTGCCAGATACAACTTTATTTAAATATGTGTTGTATGATTCATTTCATGAATTAAGTCGTATTTCATCTCTGAGTAAGTTGAGAGTTCATCTCTGATTTGGTTCTGTTTAGCAGTTTATGCCTTATCGGCTCTTTTCATGATTTAACTCTCTTTTCGTCTTGTACTTTGAAAGGAAAATGATAAATTTTTAATTTTTATAGGAATGAATGCCCTTTGAAGCTAATTTGAAGCTACCCATTTTGAGAGTGTAATACTTTATTTTTATTTTTATTACTTTATTTTTATTATTTTTTGAACATATTAGAGAATCAACGCATTTTGTTACAGTTCAGGTTTGGATTTGAGTATTTATTGGCTCTGCTTGGGAATTAAATCATTTTGAAAATGTTTGATCCATTTAAAATTTTCCGTAAAGAATGATTCGTTTTTACCCACTTTTTAGAAATACCTAAAACATTTCAATCATTTTGGATTTTATTTACGTGTTTGATTACTTGGTCCTCTTTACACTGATTTTGAGAATCGACGACCTTTCCTTTTAACATGATTAATCAGTCAAAAAATATTTATGGTTGAAAATCGTGCATCAGCATCTCCAAGAAACTATTCCACCTGTGCATAGATTGAAATTTACCTTCCTCATTGCACAATATACCTACCCATCTCACACCTATTCCAAGTGACACTATTCAATCAGAGTCTCCGTTCGCTTCCCATTATAATACAACAGAAGGAAATAGCACCCCGCCGAGACGTGATAAGCAAACAGAGCAAACAAACACTTAAACCAAACAAACAAACCGATCATTCACCTATATCAGTAGCCTCGTAAAGCGTGTGGAAGTAACATCGGCCCATCCCTCTGGGAAGAAAACCCCCGAAAACTGTAAACTGTTTCGTTTACCCACAGACAAAGGCGGCACAACGTTCGCACCTTCACGCCTTACACAAATAACTATCAGCATCAGGGTGAAGATCGAGAAGAAAAAATGCATTGAACCATCGGCAGAGACGAGACGCTCTTCTCTGGAGCTAAATGTTTGTTAACCCACCGTTTTAATGGACGCACTTGCGCGCATTTTCTCGTCTTATCAGTCGGCGCGCGTTCCAATTTCCAGCTTCAGCACACACACACACACACTCACACGCAAAAGCACACGCATGCGAACGTAAAAACCCTGACATTGATTTACGCGAAAAAGCTTAAACAACGAAAACGGAAAAGCGGATTGCCGCAGCGTGGGCACAAAACATTTGCGTGAGGAAAAACAGCGGCCCCAAACAAAACGGAGCAAACGATAAGTTTTCCCCCAAACCGATTCAGCCGAACAGCCGATTGAAGAGCGTGGTTGGCCAACTAGCACAGAAAGCAGTGGAAAATATGGAACCACCAACCGGCGGCCGGAATGCATTTTGGGTGGTGAAATAATCGCGCAACACGAAACAAAACAATCCAACCAGATGATGCTTCCCTGCGCGGTTGGGTGTTTGATAAGAGCCCCAAAACAAAACAAGCACAACAAAAGCACGTCACACGCTCGGGCCGAATTATGAGCAGAGAAAACAGAGCAAAAGTCGGTGATCGTGAGTCGGCAAGACGCAAAGGTATGCGACAGCAGCAGCAGAAGCTGCGCGATGTGGGTAAAGGTCGGGAAAAATGTAAACTTTGCTGCCAACCTGAGTCAACCGACCTTGCCTCGGTCTCACGTTTCGTAACGGCACGGGAAGCCAACTGGAGTAGGTGATGTGTAGCAAGTAGCTGGCGGTACGGCAAGGCCCCCCGGGGGAGGGGAAGGTGAAAAATGATCCACAAAAAAAAACTCTCAAGCTCTAATAAAGCGACCGAGAGGCGTAGTTGCGGTTACAAACGCGACGGTTTTGCCTTGCTCGTGGATATCAAACACAGCTGGCAAGCGCTCGGTAACAGATACAACGCAACGACATTGTATTCACTTCGTACGAGCAAGATTTCGTGCCCGGTTTTGTGTCTAATGCGACACCACACAAAAGAAAGAGTCGCCCGTTCGGCGTTAGAACGAACCCCCGTAAACAAGAACGCACGCTCCATGACGAGGCTGCGTGACACATGAAAAAAGGCAATGGGAAGATTGTTTTCTATTCGCTACCGGCTCTTCCTCAACCGCCAAACCGGATGCAGGCGGCCTTAGAGCGAGCGCCGTTCCTGCTCGCTTCACCCACTCGAAGGGCTTAGCACAGAAATTAGTCAGTCGTTTGTTTGCTAATTGAACCGGTGACTTCTCGCTAGTGCGCTTGGTTTTGTTTTTTTTTTTTTTTTGTCGTGTACCCACCTTCTGTTCAGAAAAGGTTGGTGGACAAAATAAAAGTCATCTTCGTGACGCGTTCCATCCACTACTGGCCCAGTTTAAATGGTGTCCCGTATGTTATGGTAAGTTCAGCGGGTTTCGAACAGGCTCGCTGCCACGCCGTTATTCCCGGTAGGACACGTAGGTGGTGACGGCGCCTTACATCAGATCTAAAATAAAACACTCCACTCCACTCACGCTCGGCTGATGCAGCGTCGTATACAGTTGCGTGTGACGTGTTAATTTGTATCGGAAAGCACACAAAACTGTGCTAAATGCAGTGAAACATGAGTAACCTTCAATGTACAAGTCGAGGACAGCAAAAAAAGGAAGGGAAAGGTGTTTTTTATTTCGTTTTCGGTTTAGAATTGTTCCTCGCAACTGCTTAATAAAGGAGCGATGGAGCCTTACTGGGTCAGGATCGCTCAGATAACCGCAAAATAATGATGAAATCTTGTTAAACGGTTGATTCCAAACACGTCAGCAGTTTTTGGCCTATGGTGGCACAATTTGTTCATACATTTCATCATACCTCGTATTCGAACGATCCAGCCACATAGAAAAACATATTAAGTATGACCTTTTTTTACAAAAGACAATTTTCTTACTACGAAAAATATTTTTAAAAATATTTTCCAATATTATTCGAATTACAAATTCGCACAAAATTGTCAACTATTGGAGAAATAAAAAACGAATCGAATTAATAGCTATTTATTAATTCGGTTTTTATTTTGCTCTCATATTCCCAAATCCCATATATTATTTTACTACGAAAAATAATTGTAAAAATATTTTCCAATATTATAAGAGTTCCAAATTAGCACAAAATCATCAACAGACTTTCGGAGGAACAAAAAATGAATTAAATTAATAGCTATTTATTAATTGCATTTTTATTTTGCTCGCATATTCCATTTTATAGCATTATAAATGCCATCTCGTACATAGCACATGCACACACCAATCCACACGATGACGTCCAATAGTGTCCGAATCGTTTCAAATCATTAATCATTAACCCTTGCCCATCCCCATCCAGCACCATGCGAAACTCAATACCCTCCCCCAAAACATTACTGCATTACTCAATTCACACTCCATAATGGATCGATCGATTTGAAAGCGTGCAATTAGCACGGCTTGCACCGAAATTGCAGCCTTTAATAAAAAATGGCAAACCCATGCGCTGGACTCCATCATTCCACCCTTTTGTGAAGCAGCCTACCCATCATCATCATGCTCGTGGCGGCTCGTAGCTTCGACACTTGAAATCGAACTCCAGAATAGGGTACGAAAAAATAACAACAAAAATCGAATTCCACCAGACACCAGATGGCTACCAAGCGCGAATCCCCGGAAGCCTTCCCACCTTGCCCGTGCATTGCTCCCGCCCCGGCGACGTCATGGTTCCTGGAATTCAAGGAATGCACGCAAATCAGCTTCGCAAAAGCTCACACAAAGATGGCTTTTGCCAACGGTGTCGAGTGCCTCGCACGTCTGGCTGGAAGCAAAACAAAAACGAAGGTTGTGTTGGTCAACCCTTGTGCCGATATTAGTCATGCAGATGGGATCTGTTTTGTTCTCGATGCAGCCACCTTCGGAAGGCGAACCGGCAGCTACGGCGGCGACGACATTCTTTCGTTGCAGATTTTTCGCACATTAAGCCGCTTGTAAGCTTGTTGTGGCTTGATCGCGGCAGGTTGAAGCGTCTCCTGGGATTAACCGGACGGCCTCTGGGCACCAGCTGCTAGGGAGAGAACGACCGGCAGCCACTTGTTTGTGTACTCGAGATGGAAACCTCCATTTCGCGTTCCCTGCGTTCAGTCCACTTTTTTATCTGCGTGTTGTTGCAAAAATTCCAAACCATCGATCGCGTTCGATAAAGAGGCTCGCTTAACGAACTTCGGCCGCAGTTCTTCCTCCGTGTGTGTTCGCCAAAAGCTTAAGACGATCGACACACGCCGCCTTTTCTTCCTGCGTCGCTTTCTCTACTCTTCCCCTGCTCGCCATTCCTCCCCATAGGGTGAACAACCCACACGCAACACACATTCCTCCGGTGCGTTTGGATAAAGCTTAACTTTCCATTTTCATTCCCTAGCCTGATGCGCTGGATGGAACTATGTTTAGTCGCCTGGTTGCCGCTGCTGCTTCTTTCTTCCCAACCGCGAGTTCGAGTTGGTGGTCGAAGGTTTAGGTCACAACCGCAGTTCAGCGAGCATTCGAAGCAACATGAACCGGATGGGGATAGGTTTATGTTGGAGTCGCAAGGGAAACGTCGATTGGTAGTTCCGGTCACTGTGTGTCCTCAGCGCAAAGCAGACGGAAGCTAAAACGTACACCAAACCAACACGATCGAAACAAACAAATACAGCCCAATTTCAAACGGATGTTTGTCAACAAAAACTGTCGTAAAGCTTTCATGTTTAAGACATCCAGTTTCGAAAGGAAATACCTTAGTTTCCGCCTTACAAGATTCTGTCATTTCAAAAACGATTCCCGTTTGTTTTTTAACGAATATTTAACTCTCTTTTGAGCAAATATTTCGTGCTAGGAAAATGAGGAAAATATGACACGCTTCAAGGTTTAATAAATATGTTCGATTGAAAGTAAAGATGAAATTTCGGAACGATAAATAACTAAAAATAGATGTAGTATTTTAAAAAATTGAGACATAAACGATTATTGACGATTATTGACATTAGAATTATTTTTCAAAAAAATATTATCCTCACATCAATAACAATCAATAAATTTATCGAAGCTGACGTTAGTTTTCACACGATGTTTAAGTTTACTATAATTTTCAAAAAATAGATACAAACTTGCTTTCTTGACCTGAGTTGATGGAAACAATGCAACACATTAGTTAAGAAAATTTTTTGTTAAGGACGGCCTGGCCGTATTGCTGCACAACTAGAAACTGACTGTTTCTAGTTATTACGTTCTACATAATAAAAAGTAAAAAATGTTCTAAGTTCAGTTTTAAGTTTATTATTGACGTATCTAGACGTTTTTGAAGGCAAGCAACAAATATGAGTAAAAATGAAAATAAAATGAATAATAATACTGTTTGCCTACATCACGTGTCATGTGTTGAAAAAGTACGCAATTAAACTGTCTATTGTAAATCGAACCAACCCTTTTTTTTCTCTTCATTGAAATAACTCCTCAAGAGGAGTCAACCTCTTCTTCTTCCCCTCTCTCCCGTCCCCCATAAGAACACCCTTCGAGTGCGATATTACCGACGCACACACTTTCCCCGCTCCTCGAGCGTAAAGTCGTTCTGCAGCCTTTTTCCGCTCGCGCCATAACGACGCTACACACTTTCCCGTACGATCGGCACCGAAACTGGTTTTGGCCTAGGTTCAACGCCGGGTCGCTAGAGTTCGAGCGTCATCTGCAAAAGTGTGCACCCTCGTTGCGAAGGGTTCCTCCAAACCGGGTGCCACACGACCACGCGGCCATTGACATTGCCCCCGTGTTCGTTCGTATCCAAACACACACACGGGCGAGCGAGGCGTATTAATGCAGATCTGCCCATCTGCTAAATGTCGTCGGGCTCGTAAAGTTGGCTTACGTGGGCAGTGGTGTAAGTTATAGCAGCAGGACTAAGGCCGGTAGCTGGTCGAGCGTCGAGACTTAGAACACTGGAGGAACATCACCAAACACGGCGGCAAACGGTGTTTGAACGCCGGGAACGGAGCAATCCGTAAAAAGTAAACCGTTCCCCCCATTTAGAAGGGATTTGAAATTGACAAATGGAATGAGATTGCCTCTCACTCTCTCTCTCTGTCTCCCTCATTGTCTCCTTTCTTTGCCACCACCCAGTGTCCCGACCGGCCGCCGATCGACTCTGATCTTATCTAAAGAATTCATTCAAGCGTCTCCATCTCCAGCCTCCGAGCTCGGTTCAGCTTTAATAATAGCCCCGAGACGGCAGCATTCGGTTTCAGCAGCGGTCCATTAGCCTCTTCCGGCGCAGGTAGACCGGGGAAGCAATATGCCATCTCGACCGTCCAACCGTCATGATAGATGAAGGAAATGTGTCTCGACGCACCCGTCACGTACCCGAAAACGAACCGAATCAAACAGTGGAAGAGTGCACAGTGCAAATCACACACGAAAAGAGAGAGAGAGGCTGGAGAGGGAAAAAACTCCCAAAACGGTCGTGTTTGGTTTTGGTGGATGTTTGTTCCGCTCGCGAGCCCTTCGCCGCCCGCCTTTCGGGTGCTTTCATCGGGTTTGCTTCCTCCTCCCCCCTCCCTCCACCTTCTCCTGCTTCAGGTCAGCTGACCACCCGTGCAGCGTGGAAAGGTGCTCCCTCCCTCCAACCGGTCGTTTTTTTTTTCATCCACATTGCGATATGCGGTTTGGAAACGGGTGTTCCAGAGCATAGAACAGAGGAAACGGACATGTCGCTTTCGATCGTGATTCCAACGATAGAACAAGCAGCGCACAATGGAGAAGAAAGAATGGGAGATGATCTTTAAACGACGGTCGGGATTCGTCCATTCTTACCGCCCATGGCATCGAGCGCATAAAACTGTCAGAAAATGGAACACAATCCTGTGACCTTCCTCGACAGGGCTTCCACGATCGCTTTCCGCTTATTTACGGGGTACGATAAGGAGGGCGAGAAATCGGGCGAACCATCGTTGGAGAATGGACGTGCCGACAAGTTGTTTGGGTGTGTTATTGGGAGAGCTCATTTAATTTTTCAAATTCATTTAAAAGATGATGAAACTTCAAAAAAAAACTTTTTTATTTTAAAAACTTTTTTAAATAAATCAAAAGAAATAAAACAACCGATTATTACTAATAACAGCAGTCTTTTCTACGATTTTTTCATCCCAAAAGGGTGTGAAAATGTTTTCAAATATGTTCTATGTAATATATCAAGATTCACCTGGATAAGAGCTCATATAGAAAAGACTTTAACATACTTCGCAAACGCAACGACAGAAAACAGTGAGCCTAACCCGCCACAGAAAACTTTTTCACTATTTTGCATTGGAATAATCGATTTAAACAGGTTTAAGCGATAAAACCAACACAGCTCAAAATATTGTTTATCTTACACACACTCCTGCTAGCATTAGCTCCAAATTATTCATGGTAAGCCAATCAGCTTAGGAGCGTCAAATGCCACACCGTGCAGTGAAAAATAGCCAACATCGTTTCACTTTAATTATCGTAATCCAAAACTTCACTGCATAAATAGCACAACCCTTTAACGCGACGGAAAAGGGATTGCCTTGCTGCTGCTGCTGCTAATCCCATGCGAACAATACATTCCACAGGTGAAAAAGAAAGCAAAAGGGACCGTCCGTTTCCAGATTAACAACACGTCCACATCTCGCACCGGCACCCTGTTTCCGAAAATGAACGGTTGCTGTCGCCTTGTGTCGGCCACGGTGAGAGAAGCAGCCCTTTTCCATCCGACGGCAGCAGCCCCGGGGAGGGGAAGTTGGGCGGAAGAGAAACAGAAACAATTTCGATTTAAATCCGATACCGGTGTATTCCGCGTGCCCAAAAAGTCCAGCTTTCCAGTAACAGTACTTCCTGTACAGCTACTTTTTTGTCTGTTTTTGTTACGGACACATTTTTATATCGCAACCCGTCCCATCTACTTTCCCTAGGGGCTCGTGCGAAATGCCGCCCGTTTAGAAGGGAACGCGTGCGTGCGTAAGACCGCCACGAAAAAGAACGAACAATTGAGCCTCGGGCCCAAGTGGCTGGCCTAAAACCAGACAGACCTCCTAGCGAAACTGCTCCGTGGGATCTCCGGCAAAGCCACATGTGATCCTCAGCCACCGACGGAGAAGTCGCTGAAAAACTTGTTTTCTTTTTTTTTTTGCTCAACCACACATCATCCAAAGGGAGGGAGATTTTCTGTGGAGCTACTTTTCTTCACTCCACCAGTTGGACTTGGTTTAATTGACGATAGGGCGCGTACGGAAGGCGCTGTTGACAAGAACAGCAAGGATTGAGTGTTTTTTTTTCGGGTTTGATCGGCTGAGCGAGCAACAAAATGGATCAGAAAGTATTGCACAAAACTCAGATCCGCTGCACAAGGGGAAACCGACACGGCAAAGTCTGTTTACCGTTCCCCGTTTGCGGGTCATGATTCAGCATAAAAGGACGGACCAGCGATTCTGGTTGGCCGGGATGTGGGAAAAGCTGATCTATTTCTAGTGCGCAATCTAGTAGCAAATCTATGACTTCGTGAACGATCGTGTCGAGGTGATGCAACTACGAGAGAATTGTTTATTTTCTTAGACTCTCACATCGCTAACCAACTAGACGCATCTCCCCCTCTCCTCCCCAGGGGCTTTCGTGGGGATTCCATTCTTGGGGCCGCCTAGGCGAGTATAAGAGCTCCTGCCAAACAGCCGAGAAAAACAACTTTTATTTCCATCTTCTGGACTTGACCCACGAAGTTAGGCCCTCCTGTGAGCAACCACACTTCCACCAACACATTTCGGACGGTTCGGACCAACACTCACACACACAGCAAGCAAATATGTGCCTCGCAAGCATATCAACTTTCCTCCATTTTCGGATATCCTACTTCATTCTTCTCGGGTCGTGGGGAGAAAAAGAGAAAGAACGAGACGGAGAGGGAACCCGACGAAAATGAAACAAAAAATATGCTGACGGCTGATCACGGTACCGAACGTGTTTCGAAACTCGACGCGCCCAGCATTGCGCGATCGCGGCGATCGAGGAAAGAAAAACAGGCCCAGCGTCCGAGGTTTTTTTTTGTAGGAGTCTCAAACTGTGACTTACTTCTTCGGCACTTCGGTGCTTCTGGCTGGCTGGCGCGATTCGCCCTCCTGTCTCTCGAGGCGACGACGGTGTATTGCAGTCTCTCACGACGCGGTTTATTCACATCCGCACACAATCAACACAATCAAATCTGCTCGAGCAGATCACTTACTCGTGCCCGAGAGGAGCATTTCGCCTCACACCACATAACATTCACTTGAATCGATCGAAAACGCTTGAAACGGTGTCGGTATCACTGGTAGAACCACTAAACAAGTCAACCGCCACCGCCGCGGGGTTATAACAGTTAAACAAAAAACCACAAACGCGCACAGACACGACGATCGTTCGTCGCTTTAGCGCGCCTACTGCGATCGATCTGCAACTGCACACTAGCATGCAAAGAGAAGGGAAGGGGAGCACACACAACACACACTGCACAACGCACCACTTCACCGGAGGGACAAGTTCTTGAACGGTGGCACACTCACTCGAAAGGGCAATGACGACGAGACGGTCTGCTGTCCGCACACAAAGCACCCACAAAAGACTCGCAGCCCGTCATGCGCGGTGAGACGACGAACCCCACTGCTGCTTGCACACCGACGACGACGATCGATCGCTGCTCGAGCAGTCGTCGCTCGGAGGGAAGGAATGATAAAATAATACACCGTGTAACGCTTCCGTCGCCATCCGTCCGTCGACCGAAGCGAGAGAGGGGTTCTTTCAGCGAAGCGTAAACTGTTCGACTGTCAGTTGTTGGCATATGCGCAAGACGCCGAAGCCGAGCAGCTACGAAACAGCCATGCGTCTTGACGGCGGCCGCACACCCAAGCAACAAAGATCGTTACCGAGCGGACCACTTTCGGGGATTTTAATGTTTTGTGTGGCAAATGTTTTTGGGAAGTTGTATCAAAATCGTGTTCACGGGCACAATATTAGTCTTAATGTAATATGTACTCCAGAAAAGCTTCATACTTTTTGTAAAATTAAAACAAGGATTATCTACCGATCACACACAGCACCTGAAAACATCCGGATTAAAAAGTGGTGGATATTAACTGTATAACGCTGTGTATAATCTTAGGGTTCTATCAGAATTTTCGTTGGATATCCCAAAAACTATTGGAAGTACGAACAACAAAATATTGAATATCTCCAGGTTTTGGCAAGAGACGTACAGAGCTTCACACACAACTAGATATCCTGCATTTTAGTAAACATATGAGCAAACCATTGAACCATACCGATAAAATCATTTAAAGCTATTGGATTAGATAATAAAATTTATAAATATTGAATAAATAAAACTAGCTTCTTTAGTCGTTGACAGACATGCCACCATGGGTATTTTATTACTCTTATTTAACCATAATGAATAGTATACGTAATTCGATTAAAGTAGCGTATACATTTTTACTTAGAGCGTGCGCCTCACGTACTTTTGATCTTTTGTCCACCATTATCACCACCATTCGCACAGCCACGATTGTCCCTTAATTGTAAAAGATTAATAAACAGATGTAAATTCAACAATATCATAGTACTGGTGCCTTGTTAATGACGATTGTTGGTGCAGTAATGTGATACATTATTCACGTCTGATACGTTTGTGAATTTGTGTGTCCATTTTGCAAACATAACCTCACTTCCGTCGGGAGTACAGCTATCCGTGGGGTCAGGCGGTGCCTTATGTTTTGAGTGGTAGACGATAAGACAACTCATTTATGCTTCTAAACAAGTGAACAAAGATTTCTCGCGAGTGGTTATTCAAATTATTCGGATGGTCGATTTCGCTATTGTATTCCGGAACTTGGACTAGTTGAATCTACTGACGTGGTGTAAGATTCAGTGACCCCAGATAATTTCGTTTGTCCTCTATTGCCGTGACAAACACGACAAACGACCACAGACGGCTAGTGCATAAGTTGCACATGATTGATGAGGGATTTCCAGCGGTTAAAAACACAAAAATCTGTAGAATAGATGATTAAGGTAAGTAACAGAGCAAGAACTCGCGGCAATATATTTTACCTCTGCCGACAAAATACGACGCAATAGACTGCGATGTGGCTCACCGAGAACAAATCCGTCGTTTCCAACGACCGGTGTATAGCACAGGATACACAAATAAGCCATTCTTTACTAGCAATACTACGCTATCAAGAATGCCGGACAACCAGTTACTTTAAGGAAACAAAAGTCACCGGAACAACTCAGAAATACGTTGCAAACGTACACATCAAGATGATCCTGAAAGATCGTGAACTGTCATTTTTCTTACAAGGTTATTTTATTTAAATCGCGACCGTTGCGAACGACCGAATTTTTATGAATGTGCAAAATTGTACACCTTGTTCAAGTGTTCTTCAAATGTCAGGATAACGACATGTAAACCTTGGTTGTGGTCATATTCAAATATATCTACCAACCTGGAGCCAAAGGAAAATCGAAATGCGATTATAACTGATAAAAGCCGTATTAAACTAATTATACATTGAAAATAAGCTGCTTAAATAATGTGATGAATGCAAAAACGTAACTACAGTGTATATCTAACAAATCACAATCATAACTATCATTCTACAAAACTAGCTCGTTTGGCATAATCAGACGATGGACATGTAGTGGCTGTAAAAGAATTTTAAGCAAATTTAACATCTACCCTAATTCAATTTTTCAATAAATCACATATCTAAATGCGTTCTCAACAAACTACAAAAGTGTAGGGAACATCGAAATTTAAATTTAAATCGAACGCCAAAATTAACCTATTTTCAAAAACCGAACTGCTAAATTTTTGTTCATTCCGCACCTTATTATTTCTAAACCTTGTTCAGCAAATTGTGCTTCTCTCTCGCGCTCATTTTTCTCTTTTCCGCGCTCTCGTGCTCTCGCACTTACGCTTCACGAGCAGCACAAAGTGCAAATAAAACACACCAACACTACGACCATCTAGTTCTCTCCTTCTGCCCCGTCGGAGCCCGCTCTCATTCTCTTCTCACGCACACATGCTTCTAACGGCAACGGGATTTTCCTACCCTCATCAACAGCTCTTGCCATCCTCTACCCACAAACCAACTCTTCTTTACCACACACACAAGCGAACGCACCAGCATCTTGCGCTCGCAGCCGCTCTCGCTCGCTCAGCGTGTACGGTGCTAGCGCTCTCGCTCTCCGTTGGTGCCGCTTTCTCTCTTGCGCCGCGAGCTACACGAAACGAACTAGAACGGGAGAAGAGGCACACAAAACGGCCTTTTTTTTCCTTCTCAAGTGTATGAGTGAGTCTTGCTGCTGTGCTCTGTTGCTCCGTGTGCGCGCTCTATCCCGGGATCTTCTGGCCGTGTCAGCCGCCATATTAAAGTGAGACAAAAGACGAAAAATTAGAACAGGGACGCACCTGTGTGTGAACTGCGTTGTGTTCGTCGATTGTGTTTCTTCCTTCTGATCGCGAATCGTGTGTGGGATTTGTTTTGAAAAAGGAATAACGCCCGGGTGCCGGAATTCCTGGAGATTTTCTGGGAAAATCGGCCGCCCCTTCGACAAAGTCCGTGTGCGCGCGTGTGTTTGTGAGTCACCAAACATCGGTTGCTGGTAGCAAAAGGTACGCTTCATGGACTTCTATCGAAACCAGCCCCGAAGCCAGCAATTGGGCACAGCAGGCTTTGCAGTTTGGTTTTCTCGAGTCGCATGACTGATATAATTCAATTGAATCCTGATGATTTCTGCTCCACAAGCCATCTCCACAACTGGGAGCCATGTTTCGTCACAGATTTTTAATGCTCTCCCCCTCCCCCTCCCATTCCGGGAAACACTTCTCGAGGATGCGATGATGCGGCAGCGCTCGCTTTTTTTTTACTTCACTCCGTTGCAATGAGAGAGAGACGCACTCATACACGTGCGCAAGCCATCGTTGAGGCGCGTGAGACGGACGGCTTTTGATGGTGTACGTGTACGTACGCGCGCGGCTTCACCTACAGCGGAGACAGACCAACGGCGCGAGAGTGAGTTAGCAAATGGCCGCGCGCGCGTTTGCCTGTGTGTTTGAACGGATGTGAACCGAACCAAAAATTCGTAGTCGCCTTTTTGGAAAGCGCATCTTCCCGTGTTGTGTGTGCTGCATCAACCAGACTATCCACCCTGTGGTAACCAGACCGTTCTTTAGACATCATTTTCTGCTGTGTTTGTTGTGGCGTACGTGCGGTTTATTCTAATTTCAATTGACCCATAGTGCTAGAAAATGAGGGCTCCAGTGCATTGACGCGCGTTGTTGCATTTTTAGAGCAAATGCCCCCACACGGTGACGCGCTCTCACGCAAGTTTGCGTATTGGGGAATCAAAGAAGCTGCCTCGTCGAGGCACAATTGTTGCCGAAACACACCGCGGCCTGCGTCCTGTTTTGTTTGGTTCGCCGTGTGGCAGAAGGAAACATTTTCATCCCATTTCAATTCGCCAAACGTGCGCGCATTCTACTTTTGTCTCGTTTCGGAGGAAAAAGAAATTTTACAAAGAAAAGGGAAGGAACGAATACAATCGAAAAAGAGAGAGCCGCGACCCGTGGACGAGAACGAACGACGTCAGCAGCACCAGCAGCAGCGTTTTAGCCTGGTGCGGTAGTGTGCGTGCGCACGGTTTGTCTTCGTCGCACACCCTTTCACGGGCGTATGCCCGTCACACCGCCGCAGCCGCCTCCGTCGTGCACTCTCGCTCTAGTTTTTTTTTCTCATACGCGACAAAGTAGGATATATGGAGGAAGAGTAGTAGTGACAGCACGTTTGTGCGCGCGCGCGTGCGTCTTTCGTCTCACCTCCGCTCACTTGCTTCTGCCACGGTTGGTGAGTGTGCGTTTCAATCTATCAGGCTTGGCGAGCAGCAGTCGGGCTGAAGGAACGCGAAGAAGACGTTTCGCGATTTGTGGTTTCTCTTTTTGTGCAGCGACAAACACGGACAACTCTGCCGTCCTTTTTCAAAAGTAATTTGCAGTATAAAAAGTAAACCACGCACACGCAAGCGTGTGAACTAGCTATAGAAAGCCGATGAAACCTCTCTGTCTTGGTTAGAAAAGTTACACAAAAGAATGTCTCAGGTGGTTGTGTGAGTGTGTGTGGGTGTGAAACGGCCTCTGGTGTCTTCTTTCTCACCACCGCGCGTTCCCGTGTGGTATTTCGTCTCTGCTGCATCATAGGAAGCGCGGCATTATTCGCGGTTTATTTACGTTTTTTTTTCTTCTCCTCGATCTTTCCTTCCGCCGATGGTTGAAAGTGCAAGTGATGTAAAAGGATTAAAGAGTGAAGGTGCTTTTTTTCATAAAATCTTGAAATTCTGCAAAAGAAACCCTTTTCACCGGGAGAGAATTCTTGGCCGCCGTCAGAATGACAGTTCATTTGATTGGATTCTGCATTTTGTAAACATGCAAGGTTTTAGGTGACAATGTTAGATGGAAGGGAAAGGTGATTGTTCTGTTTCCGGTGAATAGTTTTCCGGCGCGGCGAATTCGTTTAGGAAAAAGTATTGAAACATCCAAGCTTCGTAGTCAGTCTTCTTCGTTTGGTCAACATATTTCAAGTGTCAAATAAGTGTTGAACACTATTTCGGTAGAATAAAACGCCTTTGCACTGTTAGGATTTTATTCCGAATATGCACTGAATTGTTGTCTAGACCACTGTGTGTGTTTCGTTGCATTCGCTTTTTCTTCGATTCCACTCAAAAGCCTGCAACTCGAAAGGAGTGTTACATTTCTACAAGCACAAGGTGAAATCGTGAAGGCGGTTATTCAAGGGCTATGCGCGCCAACTTTCAATCGAGCGTGTCTTGTTCGTTCGCTTCTAAACAGATTTCAATGAGCAATATTTTTTTCGCCACATAAGTTCGTGCTTGATGACTAAACGACACCTTCCAATGCCTAAATGCCATAAACTGTGTGTGGCATTGTGGGCATTGGTGGAGGTGGTGTCTTTTTTGTCGTAAAATTTGTTCATACTTAATGTATCCATTAATTAGGGGGTTTAGTACAAAACCAGTCGCAGTTAATCCATTATTGACACTGAATCAAGAGTGTAGTAGATTTTGTCATCCGTAACCAAGATTTAGAATGATGAACATTGTTTTACTCCAACAGCAAGCAATATACTAATAGGTCTATTTGTCCTCACCTTCCAGCGTACCATTGGCCGGAAATTATGCTCACGGTCTCCATTCTTCTTCCCCGACCGAGCGCATAGTGTGTAGAAAACATTCTGTTGCCGCCCCTGTCACGCCTCATCGCAAACCGGCGGCGCGCGCCCGGTAAATAATGTTCACCGCAAACAACATCCAAACGGCGTCGGGCACACCAATCGGCATACAGTATCAAACGACCACGACCGACATCAACAAGGGCAACAAACTGGAGGGCCAAAAGACGAACCAGCAGGCGCCGGAGTTTTCGACGTTCTACGCCAATGTGAATATGATACAAAAGCTAACGCCAACGTCCCAGGTAAACCGTGACCCAGACGGTTGGCAACAGCATACTACTCACTCAATCACGGCTACCGGGGGACGAACCAGGAACGAACTAACTCGCTGCTATGTTTTTCTCTCGACCGGCTTTCTTTCCCCGTAGGCGTTGAGCACCGTAAACCTGGCGCAGCTGTCCGATGAGACAAAAACGGTGCAGTATTTGCAACCGTTTGGGTACGCGAACTGTGCGCTGGTCAATCAGATGCCGATCGCGAATGGTGTGACCGGGATCACCGTCGATGGCAGGCAGCTCGTCGTGAACAAACCGATCACTGTAGGTATTGGTTAATATTTTTTCGGATTAGATGCCTAATCACTTCAAGCATCTTTTTGCCTTCCCCCACAGAACACCATATCGAACATCAGCTTCAAATGCGACGTGTGCGGGTTGATGTTCAATCATCTGACGCTGCTAAACCACCACAAGCGTACCCACAACCAGGACGGTGAAACGACGTCCGACGCGATTACGGTCGTAACGCAGGCGCAAAATCTGGTCCAGGCACAAAATCTCATCTCCGAGACGGGACAGAACCTCGGCCAGATCCAGATCGTGGCGACGGAAGCGCTCGATCCGGCCCCTACCCAGCAGCAGCTACAGCATGCCCAGGACGCCGCGCAGCAGCAGCAGGCGCAAGCACAAGCGCAACAGCAGCAGCAGCAAGCACAGGCACAGGCCCAAGCCCAACAGCAGCAGCAGCAACAGCAGCAGCAAGCGCAACAGCAGCAACAGGTGACAACGCACACGACCAAGGCAGACAAATCGCAGAAGTGCATCTCCTGCAACGGCCCAATCCACAACAATCCGAAGCGAAAGGGACCGAAGTTGATTCGTTGCGAGACCTGTATCAGCAACGATGGCGCTCAAACGGTGGCCAGAAGTAAGTATTCACATGCCTAACCTACTGGCGTGCGGGTGAAACAACGCTAATCTTTCTTTCTACGTTGCCTTTCGTCACCCATAGCAACGCAAATCTTTGTCGCACCGGACGGTGACATCAAGTTCGAAATCGGCGAGATACCGAACGCATCCAACAGCAACTCATCGATGGACTCGCTGATGCAGCCGGCGGGACAGCAGCAGATGCATCCGATCAAGGCCGAGCACACCCTCGTACCGCAGCAGAATGCGCATCCGGTTAAAAAACGTAATTTAGCAACAGTCACAAAATGTAACAAATGTAACGGTTCTGGTGTAATTATAGTTGGTGGCCAGAAGAAACTAATGCATCAATCGCAAATCCATCAGCAGTGGGTATCCCAATTCTCCTCTCCACTACTCCGCGTCCTCGCCGCGCGCGGGTTGTGAAAGTACGCCTTTTAATCGCCGTTAACATTGCTGACGTCTCTTTTGTAGGCCGGAAAAGCCCTTCACCTGCAACACGTGCGGTGGCCGGTTCTCGCGCTATTCGAGCCTGTGGTCGCACAAGAAGCTGCACACGGGCGAAAAGAACTACAAGTGTAACGTGTGCGGGATAGCGTTCGCGAAGGCCGTCTATCTGAAGAACCATATGCGGATTCATACGGGCGAAAAACCATACAAGTAAGCGGAAAGGAGTGAACACGAGGGCGCGCTTATTAGAACCGAATCTTATCTTTGCTCCTTGGATGTGTTTCTGTTTCTCTCGCAGATGCGGCACCTGTGGCATGCAGTTCTCGCAATCTCCCCATCTGAAGAACCACGAGCGAACGCACAGTGGAGAAAAACCGTACGTTTGTGAGGTAAGTGTGTGTTTGAGAGGTAATTATCACTGGAGCAGCTCTTTAAACACTTCTCCCATCCTTTTACCAGGTCTGTGACAAAGGCTTTGCGCGCCACGCCACCCTCTGGAACCATCGGCGCATCCACACCGGCGAGAAGCCGTACAAATGCAACCGTTGCCAGTCCGCGTTCAGCCAGGCAGCCCATCTCAAGAACCACGAAAAGGTACTTTTGGTTGTTTTTGGTTTTATGATCCATTTTATCGAACCGAAACTTGCTTCCTCTTCCGCAGGTTCACTCCGGTTTGAAGCCTTTCAAGTGTGACATCTGTTCCGCCGCTTTCGCGGATCGCTTCGCGCTAAAGAGGCATCGCGGTATTCACGAGAAATACGGTAAGTGATTTGTGTGATTGCGGAAAGCCTAGTGTGGACGACTCGAAGATGGCAATCGACTTATTAAATTGTCCATTACCTAAACAAAGAGGGATATGACGAGAATTTGAGTTGAGGTTTAGATAAACCGCTTTCTCAAACACCATTTCGTAAACTCTCCCGGTCAACAAGCAATAACCTTCCCTCCAATCATTGCAGGACAAACCACTCCACTGCACCAGAATCAACAGCAGCAGCAATCGACACAGCAGGTCGTAACGCAAGTGGTACACAAGGAAGAGATTATCGAGATGGAAGAAAAACCGCGGGAAGTTATCATCACCGGCATGTAGAGAGAAGTGATCGCCGAACCAATTCGCCACCAACCTATCGAATATAATCGCAAAGACGAAAGACCTATTTGAGCGCACGGTGAAAAGTTGATACGTTGCGGTCGAATCGAGCGAACGCGGATAACTGACTAAGGAAGTGTACATGCATTACTGAAAGTATGATTACGATTTGTTTGTAGCGTAGCGATAATAGTAGTGTAATATTAGGTCAGGTTAATTTTACTGCACATTGTTAATCCCTCTCGGAAAATCTGGAGGGCGAAAGCGCTACCGCAAGGGGATTCCAGCTGCAAAAGAAATTGGGCTTCCCTTTGGGATAGTATCCGCGTGGCTTTGCAACCCTTCCCGGCTGAATCGATCGCTGTGGTTTATCACACCTCCCCTTTTTAAGACGGAAACTATAGAATTGTGTTTTAAGCGTAAAATGGTCCGCCGTCGGACAAGGGAAAACAGTATAATCTTATTCAAACTGATACGTTTTAAGTTCATTGTGTTTTGATTTAAGTTCATTTTCACAAACCAACAGATGGATGTGGCGAATATGTGAAAGCTGCTGTTTTTTTAAAAGCACGAAGAAACAGCTAAAATATTGTTCAACTTAACTTAACGACATTTTGGAGTGGAGTAGTGAAGGTTTCGCATTTCGTTTGCATTAGGTACTATTATTTTAACTATTATATTTACTGTAAACATAATAATTACCTTCGATTCGTCTGCCACATCGTGCCACATCGCTGTGGAAAAATTAAATGAGAAAAATAAAACAACCAAGCTTCATACTAGTATTCAAAGTGAATTGGAGAAGAGTAAATATTGTTTGGCTCATAATTTGATTAGTTTAAAGTTCGTTAAATAACATAAACCACCATCAGCCAACCTCCTTCCGATTGCGACTATCGTGAAAGTATATCGCCACAGGTTAGAATAACGCAAGCTCTAGCACCTAAAGTGGCGTTCATTTGGTTAAAACATTGCAATATGGTATAAATTGTAGCAAACAAAATGGTAAACAGTTTTGCCATGTGCAAATTAAGAGGCGTCTCTTTTTCTTCTTATCGTCAGCCATTAGATACGTATGTGCTGGTCGGTTACAAATTCGAAACGAAGCAGAATGCAGCCAGCGTACCACAAACACTGAATTGTAAATAGAATTTTTGAATGTTACTCTCATTCGTCACGATACGGCAACCTGGCGCACCATATTTCCTCATTGTCACTGTAAAAAGAATGCGGGAAGCTCACTAGATCTTCAGCAGCAGTAATATAGCCACAAACCAACTACACACTTGAAAGCAGTAATACGTTTCGAAGTACGACAAGGAAACCACATGGATCCAGAAAATACATGTACGTGCGAAAATAAATAATTTAAATAAAACTGAAAACGATCAATAAGTTATTCAAGAATGTTGTTGATATTGTCTCACTAAAGTTTTGTGTTATTCGAAGTAAATTTTCAACCCCACTCAAATTACAAAGTCTTTGTAATTTATGTTTTTTTCCTAAATCATTCTATTATCTAGGTATTTATGTGCAAAATCAGGTGAATCAGGTTTCTTGGTTGTTGCTACTGTATTTGACCGTTATTCAATTTCCAAGAATCGAACTTGTATTCATAAACCAATAAAGACTATCAAATCTGTTTATATTACTCGATTCAATACTACAAAATCAACGAATTCAAGCAATCCTCAACATAAATACTACTTCTCGATTTAATAAAGCTTTAAATAAACCACCAACCAATCCATAATTAAAATTCTTGATAAGCTTGTAAGCAGATAATTTAAATGTTATCCTTCGTAAATGCTTTGTTTGCCTACCCCTGGAAAAACAGGGTACAAATCTCACAACGTGAAGAAGAAGAAACACGTGCATAAAACGTCAAAACCTCCTTCTTGTTTGTTTGCACCTTTCGGCAACCTGATTTTGTTTTCGCTGATGCCGTATCGCCATATTTAAAAAAATGGATCTTTTCGTCATCGACACAGTCGGAGACACAGGCGATGCATCTACGAGCACATCCTTTCCCACGTTTCATAAGCTTCCCGAAACGTACATCCCCGCTTATAATGGCACAACACCAGCGATCGAAGAACCAAAGCGTGCCGAGGCACCAGTGCACGAGTCTGATGACGACGAGGATTATGCAGGTAAAATATAACGCTCATCGTGTTCGATAAACGTATTCAAAACGATCCTTAACGCAGGTCTTCCACCACCCGGTCAAAGCATATCCAAGATACTGGAAAAAGATGTATCTTCCCAGTGCGAAAAAAATATTACAACGAAGGAAACAAAAAGAGCTGGGAAAAATCATTTTGTTAACCCGTTGAAAGATCTGGCAAAGACGAACGTGGAAAGCGAAATGCAGAAAGCTGTACTAACCCCCAGCATTGAGAAGAAGGAGGACATCGCACGACTTGCCATGTCGGACTCAGCGCTACGAAAGTTGAACAGGGTAAGAAACGTGTCGTCTGTTTGCGGTGTGTAACTATGTACGATGATATATACTTCCTGATGATATATTCGACAGCTGAAATGGTTGATTAGATACTCGATTAACTTACCTAGACTCAACCCGCGTCCACTAACGCCCACCCATTGTAATCTTGACGGAATGAGCTCGTCTCGTACGCTTCTGCAGTCTTGCATTTCGTCGTAAGGCCAATGGGACAGTCGATCGGTTCGATTGCTTCGATTGAATCGTGCGGATCTGTAGTAACAAACCAACGCACACTTGTTAGAAGAACAGTACCAGTGTGCTGGTTGCTTCGATCCAACAAACCACATCAATATTGGGTTAAATTTCGACGCGGGTCTTGTTAAGTTCATGTGAGATCTTTCAACCGATTGATGTCCTCTTTAGTAATCTGATCAACATAGTTACGAGTGCGAAACCGACTTTTTTCCTGCGAATGATGCATATTTAAATGTTTCTCTTTCTCGTTCGCATCTATCCAGCTGGAGCGTCATAAGACCAAGGGCAAGAAATGGTTTGATATGTCTGCACCGGAAATGACGCCCGAGCTGCAGAACGAGCTAACGCTGCTGAAAATGCGCTCCGTGCTCGATCCGAAACAGTCCTTCAAGCGCATCGAAAAACGTAAGCAGCTGCCGAAATACTTCGAGATGGGCAAAGTGATCGATTCACCGCTGGACCATTTCAACGAGCGGGGCGTCAAGAAGCTGAAGTCGAAATCGCTCATCGACGAACTGATGGCCGACGCCGAGTTCCAGAAGTTCAACAAGCGCAAGTACGCGGAATCGCTCGAGCGGCAGAAGAAGAAAGCTTATCACAAGGCGGTGGAAAAGATGAAGCGGGAGAAGAAGCGAAGCAAGAAGAAATAAACTATTTCGTACTTTGTTTACTGTTTAAAAACTCGATCACTTTTCTCGCGACACCGACGTACGCTTCCGCTGCCAGCGAGTTGGGGAATTTGAGGCTAACCGGCGTTCCGGCATCACTGCACCGCATCACGTCCTTTTCGATCGGCACACGTGCCAGTAGATCAACCTCGAGTTCGCGCGTATATCGGTCCACAAGATTCTCGCCCAGCTCGATTTCGTTCGCACATTTGTCGCACACAACGTGGCTCATGTTTTCCACCAACCCGACCAGTGGAACCTGCAGCGTTCGATACATTTGCGCACCCTTTTTCGTTATGTCGAGGGCTGCTGCTTGGGGTGAGCTAACCAGCACAACTCCCGCGATCGGTACGTTTTGGCTGAGCGAAAGATGCACGTCCCCGGTGCCGGGTGGTGTGTCGACGACGAGAATATCCAGCGGGCCCCATGCTGCGCCCTTCAGGAGCCGCTGAATGGCGGACATTACGAGCGGGCCCCGCCAAACAACCGGCCCCGTTTCGACCAGCAAACCCATCGAGAGGCTGAAATGATAACAATAATGTTAAATCAACTAATCCACTATTGTATGGGAAAAGGAACGTACCATTTCACACCGTAGTTCAACAGCGGAATCATCATGTTTCGTTCGTCTACCAGTGGCGCCTCGCTAACGTTCATCATTCGCGGTACGGACGGACCGAATATGTCACCATCGAGCAGGCCCACCGTCCGGCCTTGTTGTGACAACGAGACGGCCAGATTGACGGCCGTGGTTGTCTTACCGACACCTCCCTTACCGGACGATACGACGACGATACTTTCCACACCTGGCAGCGGCATCCTTTTCGGTAAACTCCTCGCCATCAGCTCGGCCTGCCGCTGGTCTACTTTTGTGGATAGCAACGCACGGGTAACTAGATTTCCATCGCATCGTTTAGTGAATGATCGCGTCGAAGAGAGCAAAGACGGTAACGCTGCTAATCGTTTGGAAATCATCTGTATACGTGCCTTTTCCTCACGAGTATTCGGCAGCGCGTTTCGTAACGATTTTTTTGAGAGTTTGTTTTGCTTTTCGTCTTACATTGTTTACGTTCAGTTTGGCATTTAGCTGATGCAGGGTTTACGGCTTTCTTATTTCTCTGAAACACTTTCAATTTAATGCAACCATTTCATGAATTTTCCGTCATTTCATGTGGTTTTAAAATAATCTAGAAAAACACTAAATTTTAAGGTTTTTTCATCTATACTTATCAAGGATTTATTCGCAAAAAAAACGATACTCATTTACCATGCTTCATAAACAACGGTCGACAAACACATCAGTCGGTTCTTAGTAAACTCCATTTATCCTATCTATCTAATTAGCCCGTGTGAATCAGCCAACCTGACCCACAACCTCCCAAATTCTCACTTTGCCACTCTAGTATATTTAATATCCCTTAGTTTTGGTGCCGCTGTCTGTCCTCCGGAAAAATCATTTCGCGTGCCAACAGATGCGTCAAATAATCTACCTTGGCCGTTATCGAGCCCAGCAGCGAATGCACCTCGTTCAACTCGTCCTTCAGGAGCTGCAGCATTTGCAGCACTTCCGGAGCGGCCGATTGATTAACTTCCACCAGGACGCGCGGTATTGCTGGCGGTGCCCTTGGCATGACCATCTGGGGAAGCACCACCAACTGTGTCCGTGGTTGAGTACGATTCGATGATGCCACTATCGGTGGTGTTCTCATTCTTCTCGGGGCGGAAACTATCGAAGTGCTGCGGATGATCATTTGACGCGTTTTTGGATAACGTTTTTTGTACAGTTTCTTCGTTTTCTTTTTCGTGATCATGGCACGGGTGTACCGAATGCGGGGTGCGTCATCAGACATGATGAAATCGATGGTATCGGGCCGGTTTGCGAAAGTTCCAGTTGGAAAATGTGCGGGTGATTGTTTGATCAATTAAGGATATTATTCTGTTGTTTCTCTTGTTTCCTCGAAACGGCCGGATGTGTATCGTTCGGAGCTGCGAATTTAGCATACGATCATCATCGACTGGAGGAATATTTCAAGCGAGGGAGCTTCTAGCACACATGTAGACAACAACACAATCTATAGCAAAACAGCTCTACCCGTTAGTCGGGTCTACTGACCAGCAAACTTTGATTTATCACAGCGTATACGTTTTCTTAGAAAAAAAGTCCCGCTCACTTCGCTAAGCGAAAGCAATGGCTTCTTTTGTTGTTGTCCGATCGTCTTTTGTTTGACAATTCATTGTAATTGGAAGTTGTTTATCATAAAGTTCGTACATCACACCGTCTCATACCAAGGTGAATATATAGAGAGAAGAACGCGAACACGGGAAATTTTTAAATTGACCGTTGATGAAAATCAGTAAACCAATAAAATGCTGCGAGGATTTGTAAGAAAATGCTTTTTTGGCTGATAACAGTGTCAAACAAAACGCAACTAACTAAATTCGGAAATCTTGTGCAATTGGTTCTTAAATATACTTGTGTACTTGTGTTAGGCGTTTTTATTAGTTCGCTTTTGAACAGCAGTTTCATCAATTTGTACAACATTCACCACCGTTTTCACCTTCGTGTGCGCTACATCGATGAGCTATAATGAGTTTAGTTTATTAATGTTCGCTGTGAGTAAATATGCGACGACGCGTTTCGTCTGCTCTATATGCGCCCCTGCGCTAAGTGAGCTTTTCTAAACATTCTCTGCTTCAACTTGATTATAGATTTCGCGTGACCGCGCGTGACCAAAAAATATAGATTTTCATCTTCGATATATGGCTTAGTAGCAAAGAGGGCTAAATGTTTTGTGCTTCCAATCGAACAGCACTCGAAGCGGCAGCTAGTAGCAGCAGATTATATCCGCCAGCGCATTCGCCTTTATCTCAGGTCATGGTAGTCAGGTATGAGGAGAGAATGGGGAGTTTGGTTCACCATTAGAAACCTTACACACTTCTGGGAGCTGACAAAAGGGGAGATTGGGATCACATCAAAAACACCGAACATTCACGCTTTGCATTAAAGTGACGTTTTAAACAAAGTATGCCTTTGGCCGAATAAGTGCTCTAATGCTCTAGGGAGGGGGCACGCGAATATGCAAACGAACATAGAATTAGTTTAAATATACTGCACCGTCCACTTCCGTTCGCTTCCTATCGAAGCAAGCCACCAACACGAACACCGAACTCTTCGTGACTAGAGATTTACCATGTGTCCCGCCATGCACGCGTGTGTGCGTTTGAATCCAAAAAAAAATCTCGCACGGGCTAAAGTAAATGCATGTAAAAAAAAAATACTCCAAGCAACTTGCTTGCACACAGCGCAGCTTAATCACGACGTAGTTTTTTCATTTCCCACGCTGTCTGCATCGACCATATGCTGAGCGGGCGCATGTAACCGATCGCACGATAATGTCGCTCCGCGTACACCGCTTCCGGCGTTTCGAAGTTCATTCCAATACGCTCGGAAAGCGCCCGGTACAGCCCACCGGCCGTTTGGAACGCTTCTTCGAACATACCCTCGTGGATCATGGTGGACGCGAGCGCGTACGTCACACCGGTCCATACTTCCTCACCCTGAATGGTGGACGTATCCGGACGGCCGTCCTTATTTGGTTGCCCATTCGGCACGTATCCATTAACTGCCCCGAGCTGTCCCGCGCAGAAGCGCATCACATTGTTCTCGTAGATGGTGCGCATCGCCAGACGGACGTTCTCCTTCGGAAAGACATCGTAGTCAAAGCCACACGCCCGTAAATACCAATGCCCACACAGCTGATCCGACATGATGCTGTTTTTCGAGCCACTCTGTGCATCGAACCGATAGTACGTGCCGTTCCACAGCTTCTCCTCGAACGAGGCGCGCCCCTTCTCGAGAATCGTCTTGTAGCGATCGCTGTCTTCCGCCTGATCGAGCAGACTCGCCATCGTCGACATGCAGTGCAGGCTGGCAAGCCACAGCCCTCCGCAGTACGCACTCGGCCCATCCATTACCCACGTGTCGTACGTTTGGTCCGGCGACTTGCTGTTCTCGATCAGCCCATCATCGTCCTTGTCCCACTCGAGCGAACGTTCCAGCACCGTCCGGCAGGCCGGATACATCGCCTTCAAGTAGGTCAGCGCATCCATTAGATAAACCTTCCCGTTCGTCTCGTTGATGTACATCGAGGCCGACTTGCGATTGGCCGCCTTATTGTCGACCGGTGAGCTACCGCCATTCGTGTTCGGTCGGTTCCGATTGTCCTGGATGTACGTGTCGTACATGCTCTCCTTGTCGATGAACTCGATCGAGCTGAACTTGCTAGCATTTTCCGCATTTAGCTGCGCGTAGTGATTGAGCGTGTAGTAATCGCGGTACACTTGCAGGATGAACTTGATGTTCAGATCGCGCCACTCCGACACGTCGTGAATGGGGTACGCGTTGATAAGATCGAACGGTTCCTCCGCTGGATGAAGAAAACACAGGTTAAACTTCTCCATAACGACCTGCTAGGGATTAGCCTTACCAGGATCACCGAGATCGTGCGGGACAGAGTTTTTAATCTTCCTCGGAATCACCTTCCCATCGTACAGATGCTTCCTCCCCTCCGTGATTTCCCGCTCTATGCTATCCTTATAGTCGTACTGGATGCTCACCTAGAGAGGCGAAAAAAGAACAACCGTTTAAGTGGAATTAGCAAATGAACCGAAGTTCACAAAACCTACCTGCAGATTTGGCCACAGACTGGCCAGTGCGTGCGATGCATAGAAGTGGACATCGTACGTGCTGTACATACGATACTCGTGACCCTCTAGATACGAGTAGCGTCCGTACGCGAGACGCGGATCGTCGTACGGCAGATCGTTCTGATCGTCCATCGTGAACCACACGCTGCCACCGTCCGCGATGAAGTACAGCTCGTTGAAGATTGCACTCTTGTACCAGTCCGGAAGATCACTGCGAATAAAATGAAAACCAGTTTTGGATGTTATGATTTGGACTTTGAGTTTTGTCGTACAAGCAACATACTTTTGGGGCCGACAGAAATAACGTTTTTTTATAAAAAATATGCGATTTACGTTATATTAGATGCCAATGTTTTAGCTAGTACTAATTTATGCTTTATAAATATTTTTAAGAAGAAGATTGTCACGTGGACAGTTCATTGTTTTGAAGCTTATTTTTGTTTTTTTTTCAATTTTTTTATAAGAAAGCAGTAAAACATGTAATGCTTCATAAGATAGTATGTTATACATAAATTGTTCTAAATATATATATTTATTTTGTTTCGAAGGAAAAAAAACTTCTAAATATTAATTAAATTTTTAAACCAATTGAATTTTAAGTATAAATAAAACTCTAGATTGTAGCTTTTATTAGTAGCGGACAAATATTTCGTTCATTTCTCTTATTTATCTACCAAATGGAATGCTCTAAATTCAGTGATTTCTAACAAGAAAAAATGGTTAAAAATCTCAAAAAAAAACCTCAGAGATCATCAAAAAACACTCTCCTGCATATCATCGCTTCCTACTTACGCATCATCCAGGATTGGCCGCTGCCACTCGTCGATCAGACGCTCCCATTTGCCGTAGTTGTTCAGTGCGTAGTCCGAGATGATCGGTCCCGCATCGCCACTCTTCCCAAAGTACTTCGTGTAGTAGCGATGATACTCCTTACCCCGCTTCTGGAAGTGCACCTTAGGCATGTCCCAGACAAGGGCAAACTCCAGCTGGGACGAGGTGCCGGGCTGCACCAAGATCTGTCCACTAACGGCGACCGCAACGTCCTTCGCTGGAAAAAAGAATAAAATCAAACCATTAGGATCGCGTTTTTGTTTGTTTAATGGACTAAGAAAATCGCACCCTCAATCACACTTACACTTCAACGTCTCATCGTTGCATTTCTCCGTCAGCTGGCCGTGCTCTTTCAGCTCGTTCCACAGCTTCTCCCCGTTGCCGGTCGGATCGAACCGTTCGCAGCGGGTCAGATTGATTTCGGACGACCCGCGGCAGCTGACGCAGTACGTGCAGGGCATGTCGGCGATCGTCTGCCGGATCGCGACGCCCCGCGCACTGCCCTGCGCGAACGCGCTCGTTTCGCTCGCCCCGTCCGCGTCCTGCTTCTTCGTGCCGGTACCATTCTTGAACGTGAACGTCAGCGTCACCTGCCGATCCTTGTCGCACACGTTCTCCACCGTCCAGACGAATACACCGCACGGCAGCGAGCTCTCCTTGTAGTCGTGCGGTATGATCGGCGATATCTGGCGCTGCACCAGCCGGATGCCGTGCTCGCTCAGATCGTACTCCGACCAGGCCCGCGGGTACAGCGCCGTATAGCTACACTTGGACGCATCCAGCGCGCTCTCCCAGCTGCCGAGCGGATTCTTCGGGCGGCTGTAACGACGCGATTTGGTAGAACCACGGTTCGAGGACGCGTGCTGTTGGTCGTTAGTGGAACGATTGCTGGTGTGCGTATGTATTGTGTTGAGAAGGTGTAATATGTGGCGGCGGCGGTGCAATTGCAGCACAGTTTCGATGCCCCGCAAGCAGCATCAAGCAAGCAAAGGAAAGCAAACAAAACGACGAAGCGTTGCAGATGGAAGCGTGTTGCAGTGGTAGCAGAATGAAAGAATGGTTAATGGAGATGTTAGTGTGAAGCGTTGAAGCACAATCGATGTTGCTCATCACAGCACTGCGAACACGAAATTGTATCACTACCATACGTTTATACATGCAAGAATGTGACGGAAAAACCATATTATATATAATATTTGTAATTATTAATTATTAATATTATTTATAATTATTTATCGTTAAAAATATTTTATAATTATTTAAATTATAAAATATTTTTTACTGAATAATACAAAATATTCAGAATTCTATCATCGTAAATATAATCTCACATCAAATAAAAATGCCTTTTTTACATTTTCCAACATAACAAAATGTTTAAAAATTTTTTCAAATAGATAATGATACAAATGGCGAGTTGAACGATACACGATACGAATATAATCTTAATACGACTATAAGTTACGAAAAAATAATCCTCTTTATTGATCGTATAGGCTTTGAACATGAAAAATAGTAATATGTTTCATAAACAGATGAAAGACCACAGTTTAGTGGAAAATTAATTTAACCTTTTTTTTCAAGTTCCCGATTTATTCTTATAAAAAAGGGTGTCTTGCAGTTATGTTCCGCACTGTACATAAACGAGAAAGAATTGTAAAAAAATTGACGAATATGTGTAAACTAATCAGTAATAAATTATTCACTTTTCTACCCACTGCCAAACCGCTTATGATGATGTATTGCTGTAAAGCAACATTATCCTCACCGGTGAGGCCGTCCGAAACGGAATGGGTAAATATTGGTTTCATTTGCTTGCCTTTACCACCGGCGGCTTCATCTTTCATCGATGACCTCGGCCACGGCTGGAAGGCAAGATGACGGGCTCATCAGCAGCGGCGTCTCATGGCATGACACCATCGCTGTTTGCTCGTGCTCGGTATCATTCGTCAAACACACGCAAACCGCACCCTTTTACATGCATGATTACGCCGACCGGTTCGAGGGACAGGTGTTGCATTACCTTCGCCGGGTCCAGGGAGAGGCCCAGGGGAAGTGTAAGCGATAAAACCGCGTTACAAAAAAGTGCATTCACGGAGGAGATGGGGTGGGATAAAAAATACTTTTAAAAAACCTTCGCATCTAATACATCAAAACGAGGCGGCGATGGGCTCTGCAAGTGGAGAATCAACAATCGGTACACGACACGCGGATGGTTCGAGTGGGCCATTAGCAGCACACGTGCCACAGCTTAGGCAACCTCGACGCACTTTCGTTGCGAGCTAGGCAGCGGAAGCAAACAATGAAACAAGATCCCCAACACCCAGCAGCAGCAGCAGCAGCAAGTCTTGATCCTGTGTTTCCTTTTTAAAAATTGTTTGGGTTATTAAAGGGATGAAGCTGGGGCAAAGGGGGTACTTTTCACTCCTCTCCCTCTCCCCCTCCACCAGGCTTGCGGCTGTCGACAACAATGGATGCACCACCAACGCATCGAGCGGAATAAAAACGGCCCATCCCACACCGGTAAGAGCCCGGAAGGCGCGACGCTTTCTCGCAGACGGTGGAATCGATTTCTTTTTTTTTGTTTTTGGTCCGTCGGACGGTGGGTGACGCGGTTTCTGCGCGCTTCGTGGTGGAGAAGAACGAACCGGAACATGTTTTTTTTTGCGCTCACCGGCGATGGTCTGGTTTAGTTGCCTCATTTTCTTGGGTTTATTTTGTCGCGAATCCCGGCTATAAAAGGCAAGGTATAGCTCGCGTAAGGCCCGCTCCTTGTGCCACATTGTACTGCACACATGCACACAAAACACACATACACGTTTTTTTTTCATCCACAATGCATTCGTAAAAATGCACAGGGGGAAAATGCAACGGGGACAGACCAAGGGACCGACTGCCGCCAATAGTTCTTTGCACGCTATCGACGTTTGCTCGGAGGGATTTTCATTTGATGGATGTGAACAGGTTGAGGCGATGGAAGGCGGATTCGAAACCAAATCTACATCACTTCATTGTGGATCGGCTCACCCGGCCGTGTGTACTCCGGAGTTCTCCAAGTGCAGCGAGATTGCCAGTAATCATCAGTTGAAGCTTGCTTCGTGCCAATTTCTACAGCCTAGGTCTCGGTCGGCACAATCTGTACGTGTGTGTTTTGAATTTTTTATTCAATTTAAAACTTCACAGCTAGTGTGAATGGGAAAATGCCTCCCCCAGTGAGAGAGGAATAGAATGAAAATGCACACATACACACACTAAATGAACGCTCGGTGCGCGATATAAACTTTTTAATTTCAAAAAACAAAATGCATGGAAAGCAAATGCATTCACTCATTCGCTTTTATCCCTGGAGGGATTCATCCAATTTCGCTGCATTCAGTGCCCGGAAACGGATTAAAACCCTCCCAGGCTGATGGCCGAGCCGTGTTTGTTCGGGGTTCGCATTCAACACCGTGGGACTGATGTGTTGTGGGATGGAATACAAATTTTGAAATCAATGCTCTAAAAGAGGTAGGGCTTTAAGTGAGAGCTTTTGACATTTAGGAGTAGTATTATTCGAATCATTTAGGTATAAAACAAGAAGATGTAATTGCAAGGAAATGTTAAAGAAAAATGAGCATAGAATAACTGGAGAACATTGCAAAGAAGCAAACATATTTACAAATCCAAAATCGAAGCAATTGAAACATATCATATAAGATAGATAAAAACAAAAAAAGGAGAAAAACAACAACTTTACAGAAAAACAACAAAAACAGCAATAAATTAAAAATAAATAAAGAAATAGGAACTCTTCAGTTTTTAATACTTAAATTTTAAAAACTATTTTATATTTCTTCCCTTAATCTCTAACAATTTAAATATTTTTTTAAAGATGTGAGAAAAATTCTCCCAAACTATGAAAATAGAACCAGTAGAACACGAAAAATTGAGCTAAATTCATCAAGCAATTAAATATGGAAACACTCCTTTCGTTTCCAAATTTGAGTCGGAATCCTTAAACAAATAACTAATGAGAGCGGATAGTCGAAAAGGAAATAATTCACAACAATACTTAACAAAACATCATTTCTCGGACATTTTCTTTCAATCATGAGATCATTTGAAAGATGATAGAAAAATATAAACCGAAAATACAGTTGTTTTTCGAACATTCAATTCAATTGCGTTCGATGTTTTTCTTTTGTTACGGTTCCACCCATGGTGTATTCGTACTGTGACAGATTTCCCACCCCTAAAATATCCCCGAAAATCATGCAGATCTGTCAAAACACCGAAAATTGCTGGCTCAATCTTCCAGCTCCATCAGCCCCGGTGAACGACAAAGAATGTCCGTTCCATTCCGACGGGGTTTGTTGTGATTGGACGATGGAGGAATGTTTTGCAAACGTTGAACCAATTTCATCCTGGCAGACGCGACTGTTGTCTTACCGAACGCGCTCCAACCGTTCCCATCCGGGCTGTGATGATGAAATAAAAATCTGTTATTCCGATCACAGGACCGACGAAAGTTTGTTTGTGCGCACGATTCTGGGTGATGTTTTTTTTTTGGTCCACCCTCCTCTCCGGGACGACAGGACGAATCGACGACCAGGTTGCACATATCACGCCGCCGGTTGTGGGATGGACACCACCCCTGGACGGCGACACATTTTCCCACTACCCGGTTTCGAAAGCACCCGGTGGTACAACATGGCCACTTGCCAGCGGATTGGGCGGGAGAGTCTCAACCCAAAACCCACCGTTTGATGGAAAAGGATATTCAATTAGCCCGCGAGCAAACATTTCTTGCGCATCAGTGCCATCGAGTAGAGCGAAAACAAGCCTCCATCGGTGGCGGAGCGCGAACCAAAGCGAAACGGGACGGTGGTGGTTCCATGTAGTCGTCGTCGTCCTCGTCGTCGTCGCCAGCCAGACTCCCTCTCTCTCTTTCTCACACACTTCTATCGCCTTTGTGGCTACGTACCCACTTCCTGGTTGTTGTTTTTTGCGGGAAGGTGGAGAGAATCGCATTCCGTCCTTCCGACATGCCCGTTCGGGGACGGGAAATTACATTCCACATTCAAAATGTCGCAAAAACGTCGTGCGCTGGGGTGGAAAACACCACCGGCCGCTCGGTGTTGGAGAGTTATAATTTCATGGAACTAATTTGAGACATACATTTAAAGTTAACGTTCTTACGATGATTCCTTTACAGTATGTTAAAGATTTTTTTAATAATCGAAGTAAAGTGAATGATAAATTATGAGTTTATAATGTGTTACAAAAGAGGAATGGAAATGTGAAATACAACACACTAATTTCCCTAATTAAAATCAAAAACGCTTGTTATATTCATCACATATTTGCGTCGCTTACAGTCATTTCATCATGAAATTGATCGACCGAAGAATTTTCCTAGATTTTCGTTACAAAGTAAAAACATAATAAAAACATGCCAATAAATAGTTTACAAACAATAAAACCAAAAAATGGAAACCAAGTGTTCAATCACTGTATTCTCTAGAAGCAGAAAGAACTACCAAACCATTATCTACACTTATCAATCCAACTACATCCGTGCACCGAGAAGCCATGCGTGGAGGTGGAAAAGCCGGAGACGAAGATGGAAAGCATGCAATCAAACACATTTACTACCCAAGCCACGGTCCCCGTTCCACCGTCTCCCTGGGTGGATCACGTGGCCCCCATCTCCCCCACCCCAACTACTCTCTGCTGTAGTCCATGGCTACTAATAAAATACTAACGACGGGCGTGTGCGATTAAGCGAACGAAGTGAAGCGAACGGCTGGACGGCTAATGGACGGTGGTCTGGTGGGTCCGTCATCGGTGGAAAAGGACTCGCCACAAACACACACATGCACTCACCTGTAGGTCGAGAGCAGACTGTGGAATATGGTGGCGCCAGCTTCGTCCTTAATGGTCACGATGAACTGATTCGCGTGCACGGTGTTGTACTCGTACAGGCCCGGCTTCAGCTGGTAGCGGCAGAACTCGCCGGCGAACCCGCGCCCAATCGTACCGGCGCCAATGCCTCCGAGCGGTGCCCCGTAGATCTGCTTCCCGTTCTCCGTGTACCAGTAGTCCATCAGCACCTGGCGGCCCTCGCGCGACACCTTCCAGTAGTAGGGAATGTATCTGGGGGATGGCAGAAGCAGCGGAAGAGAGAGTGTGTTAGTTAGTGTGATTTTTGTGGTGTTGGATAATTTTACTTGCAGATGCAGGTGGGTTTGTTTTCAAATGGAGTGAAGAAAATTTTTTTTTTTTGCATTCAAAATGCAAACATGTTTGGGGTATTCGAGGGCAAAGTAGCTCCGGAATGGGAGCGATTACGTTCAATAAAATAAATGAAATATTGAACAAAAAAAAAACAAAAATTAGCTTCCATACAATTCAACGTAAAAACAATGAAGTTTGACGTCACAATAAACGAACATAAATGTATGTGAAATTCAAGCAAAATATTATTTTAATCAGTTGAAACCATGTCATAATTTTTCACGAATGTTTTCGTATAATTCACAAAAGCTGTGGATATTTATTTTTTTCCGGTTTGTTTATCCGGAGCGTCTGAAAATTATTATTTGTTATTTTATATGTAAAATCAATATGTTGATATGTCCTGTACAACAGGAAATTTGTATTTTTTAAATAATCCATCCCGTTTTTATATAAATTAAATAAAATATTTTTTAAAAATATATAAATTCCAATTCTAACTTAATGACTTTATCAACAATAATTTCATAAAAGACCCAATATATTTCCAAAGCATGGAATTTGCGTTTAAATATTATTATCGTTACTCCCTAAAAATATTTTATTCCCTGTGTTGGTGTATCTTAAATGATTTTAAAATTGGTATTGGGATGTTATCAAAAATAGCTAATCGTATAAATAATAACTTTAAAAAATCACTATTCAGTGAGCTATAAAAAATATTCGGCAGTCCGTGTATACATTACGAATGTAAGTTTAAATATCACTTGGGTCAATTAAATACCACCCGATTCACATAACTTTTTGGTCCGATCTTTTTGATAAAATATCACAAACGATTGCATAATTCACGCGCTTTTATGTAACGAACTATTTGTCACAGCATACCATGAGCGTCCGATGAATGAAATGCAAGCATAAATCTAAACATCTTACTACGCTTCACGGTGCAGTAAATGCTTTCTCCCTATAACGAAATTGTTACGTGATAAAAAATGCTCCCTTGCCCACTTGCATATCTTAAACAAACGTAGACCAACAACAACAACAACAAAAAATGCGATAAAATACGAACATTCGTAAAGCCTCCGGTGGCGGGTGAACGAATCAAACACCAACAAGCAAGCGTTAATAATGCTCTCAATGGGATGTACCCATCCCGGCCGGCTTTGAAAGATCAATATTTGATTTACCATCGCGTATGCAACCGAAACGCATCTCCCTTCCTCCCGGTAGGGGAATGTTTACACTACAGTCGATTGTTGCACTTCTAAAGCGAAAAGGGATCGGGGGGGAATGAAGTCATGTATGTTCACCACACACACACCCGGCTATGATACTTTATGATCGTGCTATCTCGGGTCGTGCCGGGAGACCACCGCATCGATCGGGACTAAAATTGTGTGGCGATCGCACTAAATTTAGCCTCCACCACTGGATTGGGTTGGAAATATTACGCCTAGAAAATGGAGATGATTCACGATGATCTTTCTGGTTTGCTTTGAGTATGCTCTCGTATGAACAAAAAACGATCAGCACCACAGCCAGAACAACTGTGAATAGCACCAGCACTTGAAACGTGTTCGGATGGAGGAGTGAGCAGATTTCTTTTGGTGTTATCTGTTTCTGCGTTATTATTTTTTTTAGCAATGAGCTAAGGGTTTTTTGTGTAGGAAATGATGGGAGTTGATTTTAAATTTACGCTTTTGAACATCAAACCATTGCCAGATGCCCACAATTGAGTGTATTTGGGTTTTTTGGGATGTAAAGAAAAAGAGTTGAACAGGGAAAGATGTTTATGAAAAAGTGTTCCAAAAAAACCTTTTTATGAACACATTTTGAAGCTCTTCTCTGGTGAACTGTAAATTGGAAACGCTTCTCCAATAGATAGATTGGAAGTAAATCAATGAACCGTTCTTGTTCTATTTTTTTGTACAAAAAAAAGTTTATCTGCCCTAAAACACACACATACGCGCATGTATTAGTCGTGAAAGCGTTCTTTCTACTCATCTATCACGTTTGATCCATTGCAGGTCATGAGCCTGGCTGGCAAGCTTTCCGGGGAGGGTAAGGTTCATGGCACACGTGTGCTGCCCATCGCATCATTTGCCGAAAAGTACCGAAAGAAGGGCCTAGGCAAAGAGGCTAAACAAAACAGAAACGAGAGGCAACGCAGGGGGGTTTATGTTTGCCTTCACGCCTGTGCGTGGCTGTGCGTGATAAGAAAGATGCGAAGTATGTGCGTCAGCGGCGAACCAATGGTGAAGACAAAGGAACCGAGAGGGCTCGTAATAGCCATTAGTTGATTTAGTGTTATGTGAAAAGTTAACTACAAGCATAATGCTGCTAGGTGGTTTTGAAACACGTGTTTCTACATTAAATTGAGGATCGATGTATCTAGCAAAAGGAGAGGTATTAAATCAACAAACAATATTGAAAACGAGACCGAAAGAAAAAAAAACAATAAAATTTATAGAAATACAAACAATTAGAAAATTACAAAACTAAAATTAAAAAATGTTTTGAAAAAATAATTGCATAGAAAATAAAAATTGCAACAACATAAAAATACAACATCACGATATAATACAAAAATACATCATTAAAAAAAATAACAGCATAAAACATTATCATAACTGTATGTGAATCAAAGGAAAAAATATGTAAAATATTTGCCGCATGCAATTATCATTACCATACGCTGTAGACAACCCTTTTGCCAAACTATGTATTTAATGACGATCATTTGACAACGGAGGTAAAAAAAACCCGGAAAGTAGTTTCACGATGGAATGGACGATCCGTTACAAACTGTCATTATGCCGTGGTTGATTGAACGCGTTGCGTGAAAAAGATTACAGTAGGTTAATACGTTCGGCTCCGCCAGCAGAAAATATGCCAAGATGAGGGGGGCCAAGAAAAGTTTCAAGTCGAACGCACGCACGCCAGTGGAAAAAAAAATCAATACTACCCCGACCGGTGGGTGTTTGTGCAAAAACAAAAGAAACAAAATCAGTACCAAACCTACTCGAGACAGTTTATCTTGTCTCCGGCTTCCCTTGCCTCCCTCCACCAGACACATGGAACAGACCCACCGAAGGGAGTGGGGCGGTGGGTGGGTTCAAACAAAAGCGAAAGCTCAATGTTAATGTCATGCCAGGGGAGCATCAAAAGCATCATCCCCTCGCATTTCTGCCACATCAGCTTTTTCGTAGGGGAGGAGCCGAAAGAATCTCCCCCAGATCGTGCCTTCGAGGTCACTTTCAACCAAACACCCCCTCCTTGAAGGTCACGCAGGGTTGCTGCGGGGCGAAGGGTGGAGTGTTAAGCGCTTTATGGGAAGTAGATTAGAAGCACGAACAAAATAAAGACGATTTGCAATTTGCTTATCTTTTTCTTCATGGCCAGACCTGACCTGCATCGTCTCTCATGACAGCGCGACGAGGCTACTTGGATGATTTCATCCAAAGAAAGTAGCGACGACCGGACGAACGATTAAATTGGTTTTTGCAATTGCAATGTTCCCTCTTCTTCCCCACTTCTCATACGTTTTGTTACCCTCACCTTAACGCCATCGGCACGATGGGCAGCAGCTGGCGGATCGAGGGACGCAAGTTTTGGTTGCGGGTGTCGCTGAAGACATGGTCGAACTTGAGCTTTAATCCGTACTGCGGAACGGCGGACACTTGTTGTTTAAAATCGCCTCCCATCGACTGCACACTGTCCACGTCCATCACTGCTGGGGTGGTGGAGCAGGGCGGTGGTGGGCCAAATTGGAGAGTTGCGAATGACAAAAATAACACTCCGAACGCACGTTCTCGAGGATTCACGAGAGTGAGATTATTTTGCACGATATGTAAGACAAAAACTTCATAAACTACACTTTTTGCCTCACATAATTAAGCTCCTAGTGCACTTTCACGTCGTACTTTGTGTGCATTCTCCGTTAAACACTATCACAGACTACCGTACACAAACGGAGAGAAAACGTCCGTGTCTATTGGACGCAGCACAATGACAAGTCAATGGTTAGAATTGGTTAGAAGAGCTCGACGGTGCGCCAAATTTGGTCCCGCAACCACCTTTAAGGTCCATAGTGAAGCAGAGCTGCGCGACTCGGCGCGTGAAAGAGATGCAAACAAATCGAGTTTCATACAAACGTCCATTAAAATCGCCGGTAAGAAGACAGGCAGCTCGAGTTGTACGAGTGAGATGCAAAGCGTCATCGACGCGGACAGTTGCGAGCAGGTTATACAGCCGCGACTGTACCAAATATTACCCGACGAGCGATTCCCAATTGGGAATCGGTTAACCGAATCGTGCGGAATGGTTTAAAAAAGCCGGTTACAGCAGTTGTAGTAAACCAATTTTGTGATTGTTTCAAGCATTTCTTTCAATAATGTTTCGCATGTCAAGCATACTGTTATGAAAAATTGCATTGCAATTATGTTTAAAGGAAGTTTAATTGTATTTAATTTTAACACCTGCCGCCCCTTTTACACAATACTTACAACTGATTGTAATCTATAGTTGAACGCCTGACCCGTGTCGACCGCCGGGACAGGCTCGCTCGCAGCCGATCGCTGGATTGGATTGCTTTTAGGGGAGAAGGACTGTGTGACCTATTTGAAGATCCCTTTCCCTTCTTAACTGTTCTCTTCCGTGCTGTGCCGGAAACACCAAAAAACAATCAAACGATGAGAATCAATACAATTTTTCTTGGACGATGCCACAAAAATGTTATACCGTTCTATCTTTCTTATTTGTTTTCAAATAGTTTAGCTGCGATGAATGTTTGCATGAGTGTTTTTTTTGTTTTTTTGTTGCTCTTTTGCTCGAGTAAAAACAATATGAAAAAAAACTCTTTCTAAGCGTATTAATAAAAGGGAGCTGAATATAATTATACCTGTAAAGCGAAACAAAAACAACACGACACGACTGTTTAGGAACTAACTTAGAATATCTAACTAAATTGATAAATAGGGCCGGTAAGACGATAAGTTACTGTTTTGTTTTTGTTTTCGAATCGTAGTCCTTTCCAATTTCACCGTCTCTAATTTTTTCTTTTCCTAGTTACCTGTTTCTTACTAATCGCTAAAGGAACACATTGTTTCACATATACATAATCATTTTTTTCCCAATCATTTTTAACGCTAAATTAGTAGTAAAAGTATTTAGACGACAAACAAAATTCGCACGACCACATGGAAAGTGGCGCGGCGCGACTAAAATCTCGTGTTCTCGTGCCAGAGCCCGATATTTTCCTCTTCAGCTGTACCGTATGAAGAACTTTTCGACGTGTATTGATCGAGGAGACCCCTCACTCACTCATGAGGCGGTGAATTGTTTTTCTTTTGTTTTCTTTGCGTCACTGTTGATGCTATTGAACATACGTAAATATTTGTGTATAAATAATATGTATATAAAATGAACAAGTGTCTATGCTAAACCAAAAAAAAACAGTAGAAAAGAGTGAAATCTAAATTGCACTATCAAACTTAGCACAACACACGCGAAACACACGCGCCCGATTGATCGCACAAATGAATATTGCTAAACGCTGTGAATGTTTTGTTTTGCATTACGCTGGCTGTGAATTGGCTATCGTTTGAGATGGGGTTTTGGAGGAGGGATAAAAGTAGCATGTATTGAGTCTATGGAGTCTTGTTGGTTTCTGGTTTGGTGTGTACGCAGGCACGTAGCAGTGTGTGTGTGTGCGGCAAGTACTCCCTCTCGGAAGGATCACCCTCGGATGGGCATGATCGTGGTGTACGGAATCAGGTAGAGTCCAATCGTTTAGATAAGCGAATGGATTCTTTCGACAGTTAACGGATGCCACTCTGCATCTTCTTTTTTCCTTTTCCGATAAATCCAGCGCCGCATGGATAGTTTGCAGTAGGCTGTATGTTCTGTATGACACATACGTCGGTAAATTATTATTACATAAATAAATATATTAAAGCTTGTATGACCGGATCGCGTTTTGTGTGACTCCCCGGAAGGAGTAAAGCAAAGGAAACATATCGAAAAACGAACGAAGAAGAACAGAGAGCCACTCACGATCATGTCTGGCAGTGTTGTTTTTTTGTTTTGTGGGAATGGATCAAATAAATAGCTTTCTGTTCGGCTTGCTTTGATGAAAATATAGTTCTAGTGGAGGGAGGAGCCTTCCGTCCCACAAAGAAACACTTGCACTCTCACACGCACACTTACGCATACATACGTAAACACTGTGAAAATGGCAGTAATTGTAGTATGCTTTTGTTTCACTCATGGTAGCTAGGGCCTAGGCACTGGTGGCGGAGGAGTGAGGTTGTTTTAATTTTCCCCGCCTTCGCATGTACTCACGCCGTATCGGGCTTAGCCGGACCTCGAGTATGTTGTTCACCTTTTCCACGATTTGTTCCGCCGTTTCCGGGGTGGTTTCGATATCGTAGTGCTTAAAACTCACCGTCCCTTCGCTGTCAGCCGTCCCCCCGACGACGTTGGTCGCACAGTACACCAATCGTAGCACCGCTTTCGACTGCTTACGATCGATGATCGTGCAGGCGGCCACCGAATCCATTGTGTGGTTGGCCGGCTTCTGGCGATTCCAGAACTTGCCCTGATTCTGGGGTGTCGGATCGATTTCGAAGCGATCGCCCGAGATGCCTAGCTGCACCTCCGACTTGAGGCGCGATTTGTGTAGTACGTGCACCTGGAACGTTCGGTACAGTGGTGCCTCGATCTTCGACGTGTGCCCCTTGATGCGATCCAGATCTTCGCGCTGCTGATTGCTAATGCGTTGCGAGGAGCTTATCGTGTCCGCGGGCTGGGTTCGCTGTGGTGCGGAAGCACTGCCCGTGTCCGATTTTACCGATTTAGCAACCGTGTTCGGAACCGTAACCGAAGTCGGGGTGGTTAGACTGGCGCTTCGCTCCGTGCCGAACCCTTCGAAACGCATCGAGTGCCCACTGGAGGTGGTGGCAAGGGGTTGATGGCTTACGCTGGTCGAAAGCCTTCGTTCGGCCAGTGCAAGGTGGGTGAAGCGAAATTTCGAGCACGGTTCGTTGGGATCGAGCGGAGGGAAATCGGTGTCCAGCTCACCGTCCTCCTCCGTCATGTAGAGCCCGTAGTGACGCACGGACCGTAGTTCCACGTTCGGGTTCCACACCGTACACTTGTAGCAGATCAGTCCGATAAACTCTTGGATCTTGGCGGTGGCAAGCACGCATAGCTGCAACGGGAAACCCCGCTGCTCCTCCGGGAGCGTGTTTACGAAGATTTTGAACGACCGCGTGGGTACCTCCATGTGCCCGGTGCCGTCGAATTTGGCGTACTCGAGGTAGCGGTTCTGGGGCAGCTTCGGTTGGGCGCTCAGCTGCTCGCTCAGCGTGGAGCTAAGCCGTTTGCGAAAGGAAGCGGTCGATGACGATGACGAAGAGGACGAATCGGACCGTCGGTAAAACAATCGGCTCAGCTCGTTGCTATCTCTCGACTGCTGAAGTACGACATTATCGTCCAGCTTTACGCTTCTGATAAGGGACGCTTTTCGACGCGCTTGTTCGAGCTTTTCCAGCTTCTGGGCAGTGTTTGAACGTTGCCGGTGGAAACCACCGCTTTCCTGGTCCATCTGTATTTCGTACGATTGCGACAGGGCGTCCGCATCCTCCTCGTCCGTATCGTCCAGCCCAGGGTACGAGTAGAAAAACTCATAGTCCACCCCAAACCGCTCGTCCACCGACCGACAGGGATCATCGTCCGGTTTCGCTGCCGGGTCTGGCACCGAGGCGTTTCGCGCTTGCGTTTCACGAAATCGCTTTGCCAGCTGCAGCGGAATATCCTCCATCACCATCACCGTCTCGCTGACACCCGTATCGTCGGTGGAGATGAAGGAGTTGCGGATGTGCGACAGCAGCCAGTGGGCATTGCTGTAGGTCGCCATGCTAAAAAAGAAACCACCGTAGGATTGTTAGGCAGATGCAACACACGGAACAATTACAATCATCGGTGCGGGGCAAAAACACCATCAATGGTCGCAGTAGGCCGAACTGTTTTTTTTTTACTACACACAGTTAAAGTTAGTCCCTGAGCTGATTCTTTTACGATACGATACGCCGCGGTGGAAGCCAAGTGAAGACCGACAAACGCGACTCGTACCGCATCGTACGCATAATCGTATCGTGCTCGTACGCGATTATCTAAGTTTAGCCCTCACGGTGGTGATCCCATTTCCAATTTTGGGAGTAGTGCGTGCATTTGTTTTGGTTGTTTGCCGTGTAGCGCTAACCGTTGATGGTGTGGAAAAGGA